>NC_069437.1:41831318-41846373 GCF_026875155.1 Cherax quadricarinatus | reverse complement strand
TCCAACACCTGGTGAGGCAGTGATCACCAAGCCTCTAACACCTGGTGAGGCAGTGATCACCAAGCCTCCAACACCTGGTGAGGCAGTGATCACCAAGCCTCTAACACCTGGTGAGGCAGTGGTCACCAAGCCTCCAACACTTGGTGAGGCAGTGATCACCAAGCCTCCAACACCTGGTGAGGCAGTGATCACCAAGCCTCCAACACCTGGTGAGGCAGTGATCACCAAGCCTCTAACACCTGGTGAGGCAGTGATCACCAAGCCTCCAACATCTGGTGAGGCAGTGATCACCAAGCCTCCAACACCTGGTGAGGCAGTGATCACGAAGCCTCCAACACCTGGTGAGGCAGTGATCACCAAGCCTCCAACACCTGGTGAGGCAGTGATCACCAAGCCTCCAACACCTGATGAGGCAGTGATCACCAAGCTTCCAACACCTGGTGAGGCAGTGATCACGAAGCCTCCAACACCTGGTGAGGCAGTGATCACCAAGCCTCCAACACCTAGTGAGGCAGTGATCACCAAGCCTCCAACACCTTCTGAGGCAGTGATCACCAAGCCTCCCACACCTTCTGAGGCAGTGATCACCAAGCCTCCAACACCTGGTGAGGCAGTGATCACCAAGCCTCCAACACCTGGTGAGGCAGTGATCACCAAGCCTCCAACACCTAGTGAGGCAGTGATCACCAAGCCTCCAACACCTTCTGAGGCAGTGATCACCAAGCCTCCCACACCTTCTGAGGCAGTGATCACCAAGCCTCCAACACCTGGTGAGGCAGTGATCACCAAGCCTCCAACACCTGGTGAGGCAGTGATCACCAAGCCTCCAACACCTGGTGAGGCAGTGATCACCAAGCCTCCAACACCTGGTGAGGCAGTGATCACCAAGCCTCCAACACCTGGTGAGGCAGTGATCACCAAGCCTCCAACACCTGGTGAGGCAGTGATCACCAAGCCTCCAACACTAGCCATCTTCCTCACTAACGTAACTCAGATTAATTCTATTGTCTTCATACATCGACATGTGTAATTAATTATTTGTATGGTGTCGGGTATTAGTGATGTTAAGCAAGTAACAGCAGTGATACAGACACTCCTGGGTATAACCGACTCTAAACCACTTATACAAACCAATCAACCATCAACCTCTAATTTATACATAAGGGGGATTACCAAGAGACCCTTTGCTGTTTTCAAGACGCGTGATTGTCTTCAAGACCCCTGGCTGTCTTTGAGACCCCTGGTTGTCTTCAAGACCCCTGGCTGTCTTTCATACCCCTGACTGTCTTCAAGCAGGCACTGGACAGGCACCTAAAGTCAGTACCTGACCAGCCGTGTTGTGGTTCGTACGTCAGTTTGCGCTCGGCCAGCAGTAACAACCTAGTTGATCAAGCCATGATCCACCATGAGGCCTGGTCACACACCGGGCCGCTGGGACGTTGACCCCCGGAACTCTCTCCAGGTAAACTCCATTATAACTTCTATTACTCCAGGTAATATGAGTGACGTACCTTCTCCAGAGAGCCCAGCTCTGTGCTACTATCTTCACCTGTTGTAACTCGGCCACTTCTGTTGTTTCCAGTATTAGTGTATCCTCATACCTGTGTATAACATTGTGAAGATGTGTTCACTGGTGGTATCCTCATACCTGTGTATAACATTGTAAAGATGTGTTCACTGGTGGTATCCTCATACCTGTGTATAACATTGTGAAGATGTGTTTCCTGGTGGTATCCTCATACCTGTGTATAACATTGTAAAGATGTGTTCACTGGTGGTAACCTCATACCTGTGTATAACATTGTAAAGATGTGTTCACTGGTGGTATCCTCATACCTGTGTATAACATTGTAAAGATGTGTTTCCTGGTGGTATCCTCATACCTGTGTATAACATTGTAAAGACGTGTTTACTGGTGGTAACCTCATACCTGTGTATAACATTGTAAAGACGTGTTTCCTGGTGGTAACCTCATACCTGTGTATAACATTGTAAAGATGTGTTTACTGGTGGTAACCTCATACCTGTGTATAACATTGTAAAGATGTGTTTCCTGGTGGTAACCTCATACCTGTGTATAACATTGTAAAGATGTGTTTACTGGTGGTAACCTCATACCTGTGTATAACATTGTAAAGATGTGTTTACTGGTGGTAACCTCATACCTGTGTATAACATTGTAAAGATGTGTTTACTGGTGGTAACCTCATACCTGTGTATAACATTGTAAAGATGTGTTTCCTGGTGGTAACCTCATACCTGTGTATAACATTGTAAAGATGTGTTTACTGGTGGTAACCTCATACCTGTGTATAACATTGTAAAGATGTGTTTACTGGTGGTAACCTCATACCTGTGTATAACATTGTAAAGATGTGTTTACTGGTGGTATATCTTTGCAGTAAACATAGCCGAGTGTTCCAGGTGTTTTATTTGCCATAAAACGATAACAATATTGCAGTCTTATAAACGCATGTGAGAAGATTGTCTTTATTTAAGCCTCGGTTATAATTAAACATATTTGAAATGGCAGGTTAGGTTATGTTAGGTTGGGTTAGGTTAGGTTAGTTTAGGTTAGATAAGGTTATGTTAGTTTAAGTTAGGTTAGGTTTGGTTAGGGTAGGTTAGTTTAGGTTAGATAAGGCTATGTTAGTTTAGGTTAGGCTAGTTTAGATTAGATAAGGCTATGTTAGTTTAGGTTAGGTTACGTTAGGTTTGGTTTGGTTAGGTTTGGTTAGGTTAGGTTAGGTTTGGTTCGGTTAGGTTAGGTTAGGTTAGGTTAGGTTAGGTTAGGATAGGTTTGATTAGGTTATGTTAGGTTAGGTTAGGTTCGGTTAGGTTAGGTTAGGTTAGGTTAGGTTAGGATATGTTTGATTAGGTTATGTTAGGTTAGGTTAGGTTCGGTTAGGTTAGGTTAGGTTAGGTTCGGTTAGGTTAGGTTAGGTTAGGTTAGGTTAGGTTAGGTTAGGTTAGGTTAGGTTGGGTTAGGTTAGGTTAGGTTAGGTTAGGTTATGTGAGGTTAGGTTAGGTTATTTTAGGTCAGGTTAGGTTAGGTTAAGTTAGGTTAGGTTGGGTTAGGTTAGGTTATGTTAGGTTAGGTTAGGTTAGGTTAGGTTAGGTTAGGTTAGGTTAGGTTAGGTTAGGGTTAGGTTGTTGGGTTTGGTTAGGTGTTTTTTAGGTTAGGTTAGGTTAGTTAGTTAGGTTAGGTTAGTGTTAGGTTAGGTTAGGTTAGGTTAGGTTATGTTAGGTTGGTAGGTTTAGGTTAGGGTTAGGTTGGGGTTTGGTTAGGTTAGGTTAGGTTATGTTAGGTTAGGTTAGGTTAGGTTAGGTTAGGTTAGGTTAGGTTAGGTTAGGTTAGGTTAGGTTAGGTTAGGTTAGGTTAGGTTAGGTTAGGTTAGAGTTAGTTAGGTTAGGTTAGTAGGTTAGGTTAGGTTAGGTTAGGTTAGGTTAGGTTATGTTAGGTTAGGTTATGGTTAGGTTAGGTTAGTAGGTTAGGTAGGTTAGGTTTTGTAGGTTGTAGGTTAGGTTAGGTTAGGTTAGGTTAGGTTAGGTAGGGTTAGGTTAGGTTAGTTATGTTAGGTTAGGTTAGTTAGGTTTAGGTTAGGTTAGGTTAGTGTTTAGGTTAGGTTAGTGTTAGGTTAGGTTAGTTAGTTAGGTTAGGTTAGGTTAGGTTAGGTTATGTTAGGTTAGGTTAGGTTAGGTTAGGTTAGGTTAGGTTAGGTTAGGTTAGGTTTAGGTAGTTGGTTAGGTTAGGTTAGGTTAGTTAGGTTAGGTTAGGTTAGGTTAGGTTAGGTTAGGTTAGGTTTAGGTAGTTAGGTTAGTAGTTATTAGTTAGGTTAGTTAGGTTAGGTTAGGTTAGGTTAGGTTTTTTAGGTTAGGTTAGTTAGGTTAGTGTTAGGTTAGTTATATTAGTTGTAGGTTAGTTAGGTTTAGGTTAGTAGAGTTAGGTTAGGTTAGTTAGGTTAGGTTAGGTTTTAGTTAGGTTAGGTTAGGTTATAGGTTAGGTAGGTTAGGTGTTAGGTTGTATGTAGGTTAGGTTAGGTTAGTTAGGTTAGGTTAGGTTAGTTAGGTTAGGTTTAGGTTAGGTTAGGTTAGGTTAGGTTTTTGGTTAGTAGTTAGGTTAGGTTAGGTTTTTAGGTTAGGTGTTAGGTTATGATTAGGTTAGGTTATAGGTTTAGTTAGGTTAGGTTAGGTAGTTAGGTTAGGTTAGTAGTAGTTAGTTAGGTTAGGTTTAGGTTAGGTTAGGTTTTGTTAGGTTAGGTTTTAGGTTAGGTTAGGTTAGGTTATAGGTTAGTTAGGTTAGGTTAGGTTAGGTTAGGTTAGGTAGGTTAGGTTAGAGTTAGGTTAGGTTAGGTTAGTTAGGTTAGGTTAGGTTTTAGTTAGGTTAGGTTTAGGTATGTTAGGTTAGGATTTTGGTTAGTTAGGTTAGGTGTTATTAGGTTAGGTTAGTTAGGTTAGGTTATAGGTTAGTTAGGTTAGGTTAGGTTTAGGTTAGGTTAGGTTAGGTTAGGTTTGTTAGGTTAGGTTAGTATGTTAGGTTAGGTTAGGTTAGTAGTTAGTTAGGTAGTTAGGTTAGGTTGTTAGGTTTAGGTTAGGATTAGTGGTTAGTTAGTTAGGTTAGGTTAGTAGGTTAGGTTATGGTAGGTTATGGTTATGTTAGGTTAGGTTAGGTTAGGGTTTGGTTAGGTTAATGTGTAGTTAGGTTAGGTTAGGTATTATTAGGTTAGGTTAGGTTAGGTTGTAGGTTATGTTAGGTTAGGTTGGTTTAGGTTAGGTTATGTAGGTTATGGTTAGGTTAGGTTAGTTAGGTTAGGTATTAGGTTAGTTAGGTTAGTTAGGTTAGGTTAGGTTAGGTTAGGTTAGTAGGTTAGGTTATGTTAGGTTAGGTAGGTTAGTAGGTTAGGTTAGGTTAGGTTATGTGGTATGTTATGGTTAGGTTAGGTTAGTTAGGGTATGGTTAGTTAGGTTAGGTTAGTGGTTAGGTTAGGTTAGGTTAGGTTAGGTTAGGTTAGGTTAGGTTAGGTTGTTTGGTTAGGTAGGTTAGGTTAGGTAGTTAGGTTGGTTAAGTTGGTAGGGTTTAGGTTAGGTTAGGTTAGGTTGGTAGGTTAGGTTAGTAGTTGGTTAGGTTAGGTTGTTAGGTTAGGTTAGGTATAGGTGTTAGGTTAGGTTAAGGTTAGGTTAGGTTAGGTTAGGTTAGGTTAGGTTAGGTAGGTTAGGTTAGGTTAGGTTAGGTTGGTTAGGTTAGGTTAGGTTGGTTAGGTAGGTTAGGTTGGTTAGGTTAGGTTGTTAGGTTAGGTTAAGGTTAGGTTAGGTTAGGTTAGGTTAGGTTAGGTTAGGTTAGGTTGGTTAGGTTGGTTAGGTTAGTTAGGTTATTGTTAGGTAGGTTGGTTAGGTAATTGGTTAGGTTAGGTTAGGTTAGGTTAGTTAGGTTAGTTAGGTTAGGTTTAGGTTGGTTAGGAGGTGTAGTTGTTGGTGTAGGTTAGGTTAGGTTAGTATGGTTAGGTTAGGTTAGTTAGTTAGTTAGGTTAGGTAGATTGTCGGTTAGGTTTAGGTTTAGGTTGGTTAGGTTATGGTCTTAGGTTAGGTTAGGTTAGGTTTATTAGTTTGGTTTGGTTAGGTTAAGTGGTTTGGTTATGGTTAGGTTGAGGTTGGTTAGGTTAGTAGGTTAGGTTAGGTTAGGTTAGGTTAGTAGGTTAGGTTAGTTTAGGTTAGGTTAGGATTAGTTTCGGTTAGGTTATTATGGTTAGTTAGGTTAGGTGTTGGTTAGGTTGGTTAGGTTAAGTAAGTTTAGGTTTTGTTAGGTTAGGTTAGGTTAGTAGTTAGTTAGGTTTATTAGGTTAGGTTAGGTTAGGTTAACGGTTAGGTTAGGTTAGGTTATTGGTTGGTTATTCGTTAGTTAGGTTTAGTTGAATTGGTTAGCGGTTAGGTTAGGTTAGGTTAGTTAGTTAGTTAGGTTATGTTAGGTTAGTAATATGTGTTAGTTAGGTTAGGTTAGGTTAGATATGTTAGGTTTAGGTAGGTTAGAGTTCTATAGTTTTAGGATACATTGTTAGGTAAGGTTAGGTTAGGTTGGGTTAGGTTAGGTTAGGTTAGGTTAGGATAACTTGTGTTAGGTTAGGTTAGGTTAGGTTAGGTTAGGTTAGGTTAGGTTAGGTTAGGTTAGGTTAGGTTAGGTTAGGTTAGGTTAGGTTAGGATAACTTGTGTTAGGTTAGATTTAACAAGAAACAGGACAAGTGTTTTAGTGATACTATGACCCACCTGGAACTTCTGGTCATCTGACTGAGACCTTCCACTGGCTTACCTCTCCACCACTTTTAAAATTAAGTTTATTCATTTCTGTGTTAATAGATAACATGAACACAGTCTATTACGACTATTATAGTAATAGTTATGACGGTAATAGTTGTGATAGACATATTAAGGATAGTAATAGTAATGATAATAGTAATGATAGTAATAGTAATAATAGTTGAACCTAGCATCCCTTTACAGGGATCGAACCTGAGTGCTTCCCTTTGCTTCCCTCCCTTCCACCCTCCCCTCCCTTGGCGCTTCATGACCCCCTGCTGGTTTAGCGCTTCCCCCTCAGTAAGTGTTAGAAATAAATTATCAAATAATTTCCAAGATAATTTTCAACATTTTTAACATTATCTCTGCTGGTATTTAAATTATTGCTAAGTAATAATTTTTAATAATTCTTAATTAACATTTTCCTTAATAATTCTTAATTAACATTTTCTTTAATAATTCTTATTTAACATTTTCTTTAATAATTCCTAATTAACATTTTCTTCAATAATTCAGTAACTTAAAAATCTCCAAGAAATTTATACTTAGAATTAATTTTTAAGACGATTATCAGACTTAGTAAATTCTTGATCCAAATTCTTAATCTTTGTTTATGGAAGATGCATATATATATATAATATATATATAATATATATATATTATATATATATATATATATATATATATAATATTATATATATATATATATATATTATATATATATAGATAGATATATATTATAAAGTGGTGGACCGGTAAGCCAGCGGAAGGCCTCGGTCAGATGACCAGAAGCTCCAATGGCGGTTCATTATCTAAGACCTGTGTCAGGAAACACTTGTCCTAACCTAAGATAACATAACCTATTCTAACCCAATTGGTCTTTGATAAATGGTCTGATAATGGCCTCAAGGTCTGGAAAAACTCATCTTTGTTATATTCGGGACATTTATTACAGGACACGTCTCGCCACTCTAGATTCTTCTATAACATCATAAACCTAAGAAGATAAGAAAGGTGGAACACTGCAGCAGGCCTACTGGCCCACACTTGGCAGGTTCTTCTCAAACACAAACCCAATAACAAAAGTATTCGCCTAATCATTTTCTATATTATCAGGTGCCAATCCCAACCTCTCTCACTAGTGTTAATCTAAGTTTTTTCTCTGAATGTTCTCCAATCAATTTATTTACATTCTGGCGACCAAAACTGACCTATATAATTTAGTCAAATAAATGTCTTAACCGTACATAGAGTCTTATTCAACAAAACAGTTTTTATTAAATGTATATAGGAAGCTTCGTATTGCATAACCTCAATGCTCGTGCAAGAGATAGTGCAGAGAGTAGCGTAAGTTTGCAATACCATCTTCTCTGTTAGTTATCTTTTTCTGATGTAGGACCTGTTGGCTCAGTAGAATCTTTCACATAAAGACGGTAATTATTGTTCCTTCCCCGTTTGCTACAATAAAGCAAGGGTTTCTTAATCTATCTCTTCTGTCACTTACAGATACTAGAAAGAGCACCGGACCTAGGACTGATCCTTGTGGAACCCCACTCGACACATGGACACACTCTGACACCTCATCTCGTACCAGCACTTGTTTCCTTTCTGTCAGGCATCCTCTTATTCATTGGAATAGTTTCCCTGCTGATCTAGGCTTTCAACTAGTCTCTTGAGTGGTACTGTATGGAAAGTCTTCTTACAGTCCAAGGCTGTCTATCAATCTCTCTCTTTCCTGTCTCCAGTGGATTTGTTACGCAGGATTTTCCTTCCCTGAAGCCGAGATTGTTATCATGAATGAGCCTTCTCCTTTCTAGTTTCTCCACTATTCTTCTCCTGGTAATCTTCTCCCTAACTTTTCATACTATACATGTCTGCGACACAGGTTTGTAGTTTAGTTCTGCCTGTCTGTCTCCTTTCTTAAAAACTGGGACTATGTTTGCTGTCTTCCACAGCTCAGCCTTGCTTCAATTGATTTATTGAAGATTGTTGTTAGTGGTACACACAGTGCCTTTGCTCCCTCTCTCAGAACCCATGGAGAGATGTTACCTGGGCCCACCGCCTTCCAGGTATCTAGCAGTCTCTTCACCTTCTCGTGCGTGCGCACCAGCACTCTACTCCCACAATTTGCAGTAAATCTCTCTGTCTCTACTGTGAATACCTCCCTAAATCTTGAGCTGAGCTCTTCCCATACTTTCTGGTTGTTCCTCGTGAGCTTCCTTCCTTTCTTCCTCAGCCTGATGAGGCTTTATAATATCTTTGGGTCAAATACGGCTTTTGATTCCATGTCATTCTTGCATCGCTGTTGGGCCTCTCTCCTTATTCATGCATATTCATTACAGGCTCTTTAGTCCAGGAAAATGCTGTCTACCCACTTCTCTCTCTTTTTTTTTTTTTTTTTTTTACACAGGGTTTGACAAGGTTAAGGATCCCTAACTTTATTGACAAGCTATTTACAGGTTAAGGATTCCTAACTTTATTGGCAAGCTAAGAGCTGTTACCTACATCAGCTCATTTTTATTGTTATGAGACATACAAGTAGGGAACAGGATGAAGTTGGAGCCATCTGTGGGCCAGCATTTTCATTTGATCAACTGACTTTATCTCGTTGACATCATTATGCTGTACGAATGTGTTCCATACTCGAGTCATCCTGGGTATATATGATCTCAGATGGAATGATGTTCTTGAGAAGGGTACAGCCAGAGTGAAGTTGCTGCTTTCTGCCCGTCTTGTAGCATAAAAGCTTGTTTCACGCTGTCCTCGAAGTGGATCCAAGTGTGGTATTTTGACAATATTGGCCTTGTACATAACAGTAAGGCCACCCACATCCCTCCTATGTTGAAGGCTCTGCTGAAATGACAGATCTATCCAGGATGGGTCCAGGCGAGAGATGAGACGTCTTGCTCTGTTCTCTACTCTGTCAAGCAGTCGCAGATGAGAGGGGGGGGGGGCAGGCAAACCAAGAAAGTGGAGCATACTCAAGGTGTGAGCGTACTTGTGCCTCGTACAGAATCTTGCAACCCCTACTGTCAAGTAGATGCGAGATACGGCGAAGTGCTGTAAGCTTCCTGGCTGCCTTGTTTGCAAGATTTACAACATGGTTCTTCATGGTTAGTTTGGAGTCAAATTTTACCCCAAGGATATCAACTTCTTCTCCAGGTGCCAACACCCTCCCATTCATCCTTACTACTGCACCAGCATTACCATCATGGTGCCTAGAGACGATCATCATTTGCGTTTTCTCAGGTGCAAATGTTACTTGCCATCTATTTCCCCAAGCTGATATAGCTCTCAGCTGGTGATTGATGTAGCTTAGAGCAGCTGGCATTTCTTCTCTTGGATAAGTGAATGTCAGTGTACAGTCGTCTGCATATGCATGTGATTCTGGGATGAGATGAAGAAGGTCGTTGAAGTAGACATTCCATAACAATGGTCCCAGCACGCTTCCTTGTGGAACACTTGCCCCAATAGGATGTCTTGCTGATTCCGTTCCATTGAGACTCTCTCTCTCTCTCTCTCTCTCTCTCTCTCTCTCTCTCCTGTCTTACTTCTGTCACCTTGTCGTTAAAATGGAGTAGGTTTGTGACACAGGATTTCTCCTACCTGAAACCGTGCTGGCTATCGTGTGTAAGCTCATTCCTTTCTAGATGCTCCACAAATCTTTCCTGATAAGATTCTCCATGACTTTACATATTATACTTGTTAGCGACACTGGTCTGTAGTTTAATGCTACCTGTCTATCTCCTTTCTTAAAGTTAGGGAATACATTTGCTGTCTACTACACCTGAGAGAGTTGCCATGTTTCGATAGATATTGGCAGGTGAGGATTCCAGACTGGAGGTGCATACTCCAATATGGGCCTGACGTACACGGTGTACAGGGTATGGAATGACTCCTTACTAAGATGTTGGAATGCTATTCTTAGGTTTGCTAGTCGCCCATATCCTGCGGCAGTTATTTGGTTGATGTTCGCACAGATGTGCTCCGTGTCATGCACACTCCAAGATCATTTTCCTTGAGTGAGGTTTGTAGTCTCTGGCCACCCAGACTGTACTCCGTCTGCGGTCTCATTTGCTCTTCCCCTATCTTCATGACTTTGCACTTGCTTGGGTTGAACTCATGGAGTCAGAAGATGAACCAGGCCTACAGAGTGTCCAGATCCCTCTCAAGTCCTGCCTTATCATTTTTTGACTGAATTCTTCTCATTAACTTCATATGTTCTACAAACAGGAACACTTCTGAGTCTATTCCTTCTGTCATGTCATTCACATATACCAGGAACAGCACCGGTCCTAGAACTGACCCCTGTGAAACCCCATTCTTCATAGGCGCCCACTCTGACACCTCATCACGTACTATGACTTGCTGCTGCCTTCCTGTCACGTATTCTCTGATCCACTGCAGCACCTTCCCTGTTATACCTGCCTAGTACTCCAGTTTTTGCACTAGTCTCCTGTGTGGAACAGTCAAGAAAATGCAATATCTCAACCCCCCTCTCTTCTCTTACTGCCGTCACCATGTCATATAACTCTAATAGGTTGTGATACAGGATTTCCAGTCTCTGAATCTGTGCTGATTGTCGTTAATGAGCTCATTTCTTATTAGCTGCTCCACCACTCTTCTCCTGACAATCTTCTCCATGACTTTGCATACAATACATGTCAGTGACACTGATCTGTAGTTTAATGTTACGTGTCTGTCTCCTTTTCTTTAAAAAACTCTGACTACATTTGCTGTCTTCCATGCCTCAGGTAGTCTACCTGTTTCGATAGATGTGTTGAAGACATTGTTAATGGTAAATAGAGAGCCTTTGTTCCCTCTCACAAGACCCACAGAAATATCTAGTTCACTTAGCAGCCTCTTCACCTCCTCCTCGGTTGTATGTATCGTGTCTAGCTCTTGTTGGTGTACCCCACTTCTCAGTCTTTCTGGAGTCCTTTCTGTTTCCACTGTGAATACTTCTTTGAATCTCATGTTGAGCTCCTCACAAACTTCCAGTTGTTTCTTTTGAACTCCCCTCCTTCCTTCCTCAGCCTGATTACCTGGTCTTCGTTGTTTGTTTCCTGATGTGGCTGTACAACAGCTTTGGTTCAGACTTGTCTTTCGTTGCTATGTAATTTTCTTATTATCGTTGGGCCTCCCTCCTCACCTGTGTATATTCATTTCTTGCTCTTCGACTACTCACCTTGTTCTCCTGGGTCCTTTGCCTTCTATACTTCTTCCATTCTCTAGTACACTTGGTTTTATCCTCTCTACACCTTTGGGTGAACCAAGGACTCGTCTTAGTCTTCTCATTATGTTTGTCACCCTTGAGTACAAACCTCTCTTACGCTTTCTTGCATATTGTTGTCACAAATTCATCATCTCATTTACTGTTTTCCCTGCCATTTCTCTGTCCCACTGGACCTTGTGCAGGAAATTCCTCATGCCTGTGTAGACCCCTTTCTTGTAGTTTGGCTTCAGTCTTCCCACCTCCCTCTCCACTTGCAACTCTACTGTGAATTCGAACCTAGAAATGCGTGATCACTAGTTCCGAGGAGCCTTTCATGTATGATGTCCTCAATATCTGCACTTCTGAAGGTGAATACTAGGTCCAGTCTTGCTAGTTTATCCTCTCCAGTTTTTCTGGTAGTGTCCCTAACGTGTTTGTACATGAGGTTTTCCAGTACCACCTCCAACATCTTAGCACTTCACGTTTCGGGGTTTCCATGTGGTTCAAGGTTTTCCCAGTCGATTTTTTTGTGATTGAAGTCACCAACAACCAGCAGGTTTGCTCTGCTCACATGGGCCTTTCTTTCCACTTCAGCCAGTGTATCAACTATCTCTCTGTTGCTCTCATATTCTTGAATTGGCCTACTGCTCTTCTGTGGTGGGTTATACATCACAGCAATTACCACCTTGGGACCACCAGTCTGAAGTGTTTCTATTATGTACTTCTTTGCTTCTCCTCTGTCCCTTCTCTCCAACTCCTCAAAATCTCATTAATTTTTGATGAGCAGTGCCACTCCTCCACACCCTCTGTCTTTCCTCAGCATTCGATATCCATTTGGAAAGATAGCGTTTGCTATCATTCCTGAGAGCTTGGTTTCTGTGAGGGCTATGAAGTCTGGTGAAGCCTCTTTGGTTCTTTCTTTCCATTCGTCCCACTTTTAATCGTTATTCCATCAGTGTTGGTGTACCATACATTCAGTTTCCTCTCCAACACTGTATTCTGGGAGGTTTGTGGGGTTTAAGGAAATGGGGGACCTGGCAAGGTACTATGGGATTCTACTGCATACTGTGGTGTGGAGATTGTCGGTGTGGAATGTGCTTTGACCTGGCACAGAGTGTTTGACTGGGGTAGAGAGGCTGGTTCTGTTGGTGTTTGAGCTTACTGGTCCTCCCGGCTCTGGTTGTTCCTTGCTGCGTGTGTGTGTATACTCAGTTCATTGTTGTAGCAGATATCGATTTATGATTCCTGGCCCAGCGTATTTACTGGTCGCTACTAAGTCCATTCTCTCCCTCCTCCATCAACCATATTGAACCTAATAACTTATCATAACTGTGTGTGTGCGTGTGTGTGTGTGTGTGTGTGTGTGTGTGTGTGTGTGTGTGTGTGTGTGTGTGTGTGTGTGTGTGTGTGTGTGAGTGTGTGTGAGTTGTGGTGTGTGTGTGAGTGTGTGAGTGTGTGTGTGAGTGTGTGAGTGTGTGTGTGAGTGTGTGTGTGTGTGAGTGTGTGTGTGTGTGTGTGAGTGTGTGTTTTTGTGTGTGTGTGTGTGTGGTGTGTGTGTGTGTGTGTGTGGTGTGTGTGTGTGTGTGTGTGTGTGTGAGTGTGTGTGTGTGTGTGTGTGTGTGGTGTGTGTGTGTGTGTTGTGTGTGTGTGTGTGTGTGTGTGTGTGGTGTGTGTGTGTGTGTGTGTGTGTGTGTGTGTGTGTGTGTGTGTGTGTGTGTGTGTGTGGTGTGTGTGTGTGTGTGTGAGTGTGGATGTTGTGTGTGTGTGTGTGTGAGTGTGTGTGTGTGTGAGTTGTGTGTGTGTGTGATGTGGTGTGAGTTGTTGTGTGTGTGTGTGTGAGTGTTGGGGTGTGTGTGTTGTGTGTGTGTGATTGTGTGTGTGTGTGTGTGGTGTGTGTGTGTGATGTGTGTGTGTGGTGTGTGTGTGTGAGTGTGTGTGTGTGTGGTGTGTGTGGTGTGTGTGTGTGTGTGTGTGAGTGTGTGTGTGTGTGTGTGTGTGTGTGTGTGTGTGTGTGTGTGTGGTGTGTGTGTGTGTGGTGTGTGTGTGTGTGTGTGTGTGTGTGTGTGTGTGTGTGAGTGTGTGTGTGTGTGAGTGTGTGTGTGTGTGTGTGTGTGTGTGTGTGTGTGTGAGTGTGTGTGTGTGTGAGTGTGTGTGTGTGTGAGTGTGTGTGTGTGTGTGTGTGAGTGTGTGTGTGGTGAGTGTGGTGTGTGTGTGAGTGTGTGTGTGTGTGATGGGTGTGTGAGTGGTGTGTGTGATGTGTGTGTGTGGTGTGTGTTGGTGATGTGTGTGTGTGGTGTTGTTAGTGACCAGTGTGATGTGTGTTTTAATTAGTCTGTGTGTGTGACTTTTATTGTGTGTATTGTTTATTAGTTGTTGTATGATGTTTTAAAATATATATGTTATATATTAAATAATTGTATATAATAATTATAATATTATTATTAAACTAAGATTGTACTTCTCCCGGCTAATACAGAATTCATCTTGCTTTGTACAATGTTATCTGCCATATACAGGAAATTGAAAATATATTGTATGAATATATATTAAAATATTTATTAAAATAAAAATATATTTCGTATGTGTTCTTTATTATAAATATATTTAAACTTATTAAATATATTGAGTGTGGTTACGCTAAAAAATTGCTTGTTATAAAAGGTTAAGTAAGTTTTCTAAGTTTCATTCTTGGTGCAAACAATGAAAAGTTTTTCATCAATTTTATGAAAAAATCATATCTTTAAACGTATAAGAAAAATTTAAAAAGCATTTTTTTTAAATGAGTTTTGCTAATTGACCTTTTAACATATTCGCAAAACTTATTCTAAATATATATTTAGTTGGGTTACGCTAAAATAAATTGTTCTTGTTATAATAAGGTTAGGTAAGTTTTCTAAGTTTCTTTTGGTGCAAAATTAAAAGTTTTTACATCAATTTTAATGAAAAAAATATATCTTTAAACGTATAAGAGAAAATTTTAGAAAAGCATTTTTTTTAAATGAGTTCTTGCTAATTGACCAGTTTTACATATTCGGCACGACATATATATATATATTTATATATATGTATAGGAGAGAGGGATGTTATTTCCCAGGTAAAGTATGAGAAGTGAATGCTCTGGTGTTGGCAAGAGGTGTGGGGTTAAAAGATAAAGAATCTAACACAAAGTGGGAGTTGTCACAGTTGCTCTTTGCTGATGACACTGTGCTGTTGGGAGATTCTGAAGAGAAGTTGCAGAGATTGGTGGATGAGTTTGGTAGGTTATGTAAAAGAAGAAAATTAAAAGTGAATATAGGAAAAAGTAAGGTGATGTGGATAACAAAATAATTAGGTGATGGATGATTGGATATCAAATTGGAGGGAGAGAGTATGGAGGAGTTTAGGAGTGGAAGTGTCAGCGGATGGGTCTATGAAAGATGAGGTGAATCATAGAAATGAAGAGGGGAAAAGGTGAGTGGTGCACTCTGGAGTCTTTGGAGACAAAGATCTTTGTCTGTGGAAGCAAAGAGGGGAATGTATGAGAGTATAATTATACCAACGCTCTTATATGG
>NC_069437.1:41816318-41828818 GCF_026875155.1 Cherax quadricarinatus | reverse complement strand
TCAATTCACTCTTAACACGCTCATGCACACTTGCTGGAAGCCCAAGATCCTCGCCCACTAAACCTCCTTTCTTCCCTCCCTTTAACCTTTTCAAGGACGACCCCTACCACGCCTTCCTTTCCTTTCAGTTTTCTACGCTCTCCATATCATTTTACTTTGTTTCATTCTCTCTAAATGACCAAACTACGTCAACAACCCCTGTTCAGCCCTCTGACTAATACTTTTAGTAACCCAACACCTCCTAATTTCCACACTATGAATTTTCTACATAATATTTACACCACACATTGCCCTTAGACAGGACATCTCCACTGCCTCAACCTCCTCCTCGCTGCTGCATTTACAACCCAAGCTTCACACCCATATAAGAGTGTTGGTACTACTGTACTTTCATACATTCTCTTCTTCCCCTCAATGAATAACGTTTTTTGTCTCCACATATACCTCAACACACCACTCATCTTTCTTCCTTTATCAGTTCTAAGGTTAACCTCATCCTTCATAACTCATCGATTGACAAGTCATCTCCCAAATATCCGAACACATTCACTTCTCCCATATTCCTTCCCTCCCATGTGATATCCACTGTCTTTATCTAAATTGTTTGATACCCTCATCACCTTACTCTTATCTATGTTCACTTTCAACTTTCTACCTTTACACACATTCTCAAACTCATCCACTAACCTTTGGAACTTTTCTTTAGAATCTCCCATAAGCACAGTATCATCAGCAAAATGTAATAGAGTCAACTCCCATTTTGTATTTGATTCCCCATAATTTAATCCCACCCCTCTCCCGAACACCCTAGCATTTACTTCCTTTACAACCCATCTATAAATATATTAAACAACCATGGTGACATTACACATCCCTGTCTAAGACCTACTTTTACCGGGAAGTAGTCTCCCTCTCTTCTACACACCCTAACTTGAGCCTCACTATCCTCATAAAAACTCTTTACAGCATTTAGTAACTTACCACCTATTCCATATACTTGCAACATGTGCCACATTGCTCCTCTATCCACTCTATAATATGCAGTTTCTCAATCCATAAATGCAATAAAAACTTCCCTACCTTTATCTAAATACTATTCACATATATGCTTCAACGTAAACACTTGGCAACATCTACTTATTCTGAAGCTTCCTTGTTCGTATGCAATCTTGATCTCCGTATTACTTCTAATTCTTTTAATAATAACTCTACTGTACACTTTACCTGGTATACTCAGTAAACTTATTCCCTTATCATTTTTACAATCTCTTATGTCTCCCCTGTCCCTTAATATAAAGGAACTATACATGTTCTCTATCAGTCCCTAGGTACCTTCCCCTCATTCATTTATTTATTAAAGAAAAATACCAACCACTCCAACACTATATCCCCCCGTGTTTCTAATATTTCTGTCATGATCCCGTCAGTTCCAGCTGTTTTACCCCCTTTCATTCTACATAATGCCTCACGTACCTCACCCACACTCACATCCTGTTCTTCTTCACTCCTAAAAGACATTATACCTCTCTGGGCAGTGCATGAAATTACTGCCTTCCTTTCTTCATCGACATTTAAAAGTTTCTCAAAATATTCTCGCCATCTACCCAATACCTCCAGCTCCCCATCTACTAACTCACCTACTCTGTTTTTAACTGACAAATCCATTCGTTCCCCACGCTTTCTTAACTTGTTTATCTCACTCCAAAAAAAATTTGTTATTCTCAACAAAATTTGTTGCCAGTGCCTCTCCCACTTTATCATCTGCTCTCCTTTTGCACTCTCTCACCACTCTCTTCACCTTTCTTTTACTCTCCATATAGTCTACTCTTCTTAGAACATGTCTGCTTTGTAAAAACGTCTCATAAGCTACCTTTTTCTATTTTATCACACCCTTTACTTCATCATTCCACCAATCACTCCTCTTTCCTCCTGCACCCACCCTCCTATAACCACAAACTTCTGCCCCACATTCTAATACTGCATTTTCAAAACTATTCCAACCCTCTTCAACCCCCCCACTACTCATACTTGCACCAGTCCACCTTTCTGCCAACAGCTGCTTATATCTCACCCGAACTTCCTCCTCCCTTAGTTTATACACTTTCACCTCCCTCTTGCTTGTTGTTGCCATTTTCCTCTTGTCTCATCTACCTCTTACTCTAACTGTAGCTACAACTAAATAATGATCCGATATATCAGTTGCCCCTCTATAAACGTGTACATCCTGGAGCCTACCCATCAACCTTTTATCCACCAATACATAATCTAACAAACTACTTTCACTACGTGCTACATCATACCTTGTATATTTATTTATCCTCTTTTTCATAAAATATGTATTACTTATTATCAAACCTCTTTCTACACAGCTCAATTAAAGGCTCCCCATTTTCATTTACCCCTGGCACCCCAAATTTACCTACTACTCCCTCCACAACATTTTTGCCCACTTTAGCATTGAAATCCCCAACCACCATTACTCTCACACTTGGTTCAAAACTCCCCACGCATTCACACAACTTTTCCCAAAATCTCTCTCTCTCTCTCTTCTACACTTCTCTTTTATCCAGGTGCATAAACCATTACTATAACCCACTTTTCACATCCAACCCTTATTTTACTCCATATAATCCTTGAATTTATACATTCATATTCCCTCATTTCCTGCCATAACTTATCTTCAACATTATTGTTACTCCTTCCTTAGGTCTAACTATATTATAAACCCTGACCTAATCCAATTTATTTCTCTCCACTGAAACTCTCCCACCACCTTCCTTTGTTTCACTTAGAGCCAGAACATCCAGCTTCTTTTCATTCATCCACAATCATCTCTTTCTTACCATTCACACTACAACAATGCACATTCACACTACAACAATGCACATTCACACAACAACAATACACATTCACACTACAACAATACACATTCACACTACAACAATACACATTCACACTACAACAATACACATTCACACAACAACAATACACATTCACACTACAACAATACACATTCACACTACAACAATACACATTCACACTACAACAATGCACATTCACACTACAACGAAGAAATGAGTGAGATACTGAACTCTCAACACGACTGTGTGTAGCGAGCCGCTAATCAGTCTAAAGATCGACAATCTAAATGATTTTTTCATGAATGAGCCTCAAGACCTTATAAGAACATAAGAACATAAGAGAGGAGGATCACTGCAGCAGGCCTGTTGGCCCATACTAGGCAAGTCCTTTATCATCCATCCCATTAACAAAACATTTGTCCAACCCAATTTTCAATTGTGATGAATGGTTTGAAAAACCGACAAGTTGAAGATTGAGACACTTATGCAGCATATGGGAATCTTTATTCAGGAAACGTTTCGCCACACAGTGGCTTCATCAGTCCAATACAAAGAGGAAGGCATAAGGTGAGGAGGAGTATGAGGTAATCAGACCCATAGCCTGGAGTCGATGTGTTCAGTGCATCAATCTTGTAGATTGATGCACTGAACACATCGACTCCAGGCTGAGGGACTGATTACCTCATACTCCTCCTCTCCTTATGCCTTCCTCTTTGTATTGGACTGATGAAGCCACTGTGTGGCGAAACGTTTCCTGAACAAAGATTCCCATATGCTGCATAAGTGTCTCAATCTCCAATTTTCAATGCTCCCCAAGAAATAAGGTCTGATAACTCTATCCACTCATTTGCAAGTCCCACTCAAATCCAACCCCTCCCACTCATGTACTTATCCAACCTAAATTTGAAAATAAACAAAGTCTTAGCCTCAATAACCCAACTAGGTAGACTGTTCCACTCATCAACTACCCTATTTCCAAACCAATACTTTCCTATGTCCTTTCTAAATCTAAACTTATCTAATTTAAATCCATTACTGCGGGTTCTCTCTTGGAGAGACATCCTCAAGACCTTATTAATATCCCCTTTATTAATACCTATCTTCCACTTATACACTTCGATCAGGTCTCACCTCATTCTTCGTCTAACAAGTGAATGTAACTTAAGAGTCTTCAATCTTTCTTCATAAGGAAGACTTCTAATGCTATGTATTAATTTAGTCATCCTACGCTGAATGTTTTCTAACGAATTTATGTCCATTTTGTAATACGGAGACCAGAACTGAGCTGCATAATCTAGGTGAGGCCTTACTAATGATGTATAAAGCTGCAGTATGACCTCTGGACTTCTGTTGCTTACACTTCTTGATATAAATCCCAGTAATCTATTTGCCTTATTACGTACGCTTAGGCATTGCTGTCTTGGTTTAAGGTTGCTGCTCACCATAACCCCCAAGTCCTTTTCGCAATCTGTATGGCTAAATTCTACATTATTTAACATATAAGTACTAGGGTTATGGACACTCCCGAGCTTCAGAACCTTGCATTTATCTACATTGAACTGCATCTGCCACTTTTCTGACAAGGCACTGAGTTTGTCTAAATCCTCCTGAAGTTCCCTAACGTCTACGTTTGAATCAATTATCCTACCTATCTTCGTGTCATCGGCGAATTTGCTCATATCACTAGTAATTCCCTCATCAAGATCATTGATATATATTATAAACAACAACGGGCCCAAGTCTGATCCCTGTGGAACGCCACTTGTTACAGATCCCCACTCGGATTTAACCCCATTAATGGACACTCTCTGCTTCCTGTCAGTGAGCCATGACTCGATCCACGAGAGCACTTTTCCCCCAATGCCATGAGCTGCCACTTTCTTTAACAGTCTATGGTGCGGAACTCTATCAAAAGCCTTACTAAAATCTAAGTAAATAATATCAAATTCTTTATCGTGGTCAACAGCCTCAAAAGCTTTACTGAAGAAAGTTAATAAATTAGTTAGACAAGACCGGCCTCTTGTGAATCCATGCTGAGTATCATTAATCAAGCTATGCTTATCGAGATGGCTTCTTATAATCTCAGCTATAATTGACTCTAGTAATTTGCCTACAATTGAGGTCAGGCTTATTGGGCGGTAATTTGACGGTAACGACTTGTCCCCTGTTTTAAAAATAGGAATTACATTAGCCATCTTCCACATATCAGACACTACACCTGTTTGAAGAGATAAATTAAAAATATTAGTTAATGGTTCACAGAGTTTCATTTTGCATTCCTTAAGAACCCTTGAAAAAACCTCATCAGGACCCGGCGACTTATTTTGCTTCAGTCTGTCAATCTGCTTCACAATCATTTCACTAGTGACTGTGATGTTACATAATTTATCTTCTTCTAGCCCACTATAAAAATTAATTACTGGAATATTGTTAGTGTCTTCCTGTGTAAAAAACCGAGAGAAAATAATTATTTAAAATCAAGCACATTTCATTCTCTTTGTCAGTAAGATGCCCATAGTTATTTTTAAGGGGACCTATCTTATCTCTAACTTTTGTTCTATAGACCTGGAAAAAACTTTTTGGGTTAGTTTTAGAATCCCTAGCAACTTTAATTTCATAGTCCCTTTTAGCTTTTCTTATCCCCTTTTTAATGTCCCTCTTAATGTCAATATACTGATTCATAAGATGACCCTCACCTCTTTTGATACGCCTATAAATTCCCTTCTTATGCCCTAGTAGATATTTCAGCCTATTATTCATCCATTTTCGGTCATTTCTATTTGATCTAATTTCTTTATATGGGATAAACGTTCTTTGAGCAGCATGTATTGTGTTCAGAAAACTGTCATATTGATAGCTCTCTTCGTTACCCCAGTCAACAGATGATAAGTGTTCTCTAAGCCCATCGTAATCTGCTAAGCGAAAATCTGGGACTGTTACTGAGTTATCGCTACTATCGTACTTCCATTCAATGCTAAATGTAATTGATTTGTGGTCGCTAGCACCCAGTTTCTCTGAAATTTCTAAATTATTAACAAGGGGAATTCATTTGTTTGCCATAACTAAGTCAAGCGGGTTATTTCCCCTTGTAGGTTCTGTCACAAACTGCTTCGAAAACAATCCGAATACTTTTAAGAAGTCGTATGATTCTAAATTCCAGTCAAAAAATTTCCCAATTAATGTGACTAAAGTTAAAGTCTCCTATAATTACTACATTATCGTGCCTTGTGGCCTTAACAATTTCCTCCCATAGTAGTCTCCTTGGTCCCTATCTAATTTTTGGGGGACGGTATATCACACCTAAAATAAATTTTTCATGCCCCTCTGAAAAATCTATCCAAACAGACTCTGTATGTGTTATTTTCAGACTTAATACCCGTTTTATGCAACAGTTCAAGCGATCTCGGACATACAATGCCACCCTACCCCCCCTCCCAATACTTCTATCTTCTTGGAACAATTTAAAACCTGAATGTGACATTCCGCAGGCATGTCCCGACTTTTTGAATTAAACCACGTCTCAGTTATGGCAAATACATCAATGTTACCTGCACTAGCAACTAATCTCAACTCGTCCATCTTATTCCTAGCACTACGGCAATTAGCATAATAAACATTGAAAGACTCTCCTTTCTCTTTACCCTTCCTGCTCATTTCTGTTTTTCTACCAAACTTATTACTGTCCTTATCACCTAGTGTCACTGGCTTTTCAATATCTATCTCGTTCCGCTTATTATTAGTTCCCCTAGAACTCATAATATTACTACACTGGGACTTCACTGTTTTCCTGCCAAAACCCATACTACTAACAGTTCCTAGTTTAAAGTCCTAACTGCTCCCTCCACTGCAGTTGCCAGTGCTACCACCCCAGACCTAGATAAGTGTACCCCATCCCTGGCATACATGTCATTTCTGCCATAAATTTCTGACATAACCCTAACTCCATTAGACTTTGAGAAAGCCATTGACAATATGCACATGTACTCAGTCCCAGGCCTAGACTCGTATGCAATGGAGAAGGAGCATAGACATGGGGTGTAACTCCACAGTCACTAAAAACAATAGATATAGCCCCACTCCATCAAGGTGGCTGCAAATCATTAACTAAAAACTATAGACCAATTGCTCTAATGTTCTAAATTATAACAATCTTTGAAGGACTACTAAAAAGCATGATAGCAAACCACTTGAACTCCACAAAACTGCACAATACCGGGTAACATAGACTCAGAACAGGTCGCTCCTGCCTCTCGTAACTACTGGATCATGACCACGTATGTTCTCACACAAGGTATGTTCTCACACCAGGTATGTTCTCACACCAGGTATGTTCTCACACCAAGGTATGTTCTCATACCAGGTATGTTCTCACACCAGGTATGTTCTCACACCAGGTATGTTCTCACACCACGTATGTTCTCACACCAGGTATGTTCTCACACCAGGTATGTTCTCACACCAGGTATGTTCTCACACCAGGTATGTTCTCACACCAGGTATGTTCTCACACCAGGTATGTTCTCACACCAGGTATGTTCTCACACCACGTATGTTCCACACCACGTATGTTCTCACACCACGTATGTTCTCACACCAGGTATGTTCTCACACCGGGTAGTTTCTCACACCAGTATGTTCCTCACACCAGGTATGTTCTCACCCAGTATGTTCTACACCAGGAAATTTCCCCACACACGTATGTTCTCACACCACTTATGTTCTCACACCCACGTATGTTCTCACACCAGGTATGTTCTCACACCAGTTGTTCTCCACACCAGGTTGTTCTCACACCAGGTATGTTCTCACACCAGGTATGTTCTCACACCACGTATGTTCTCACCCCACGTATGTTCTCACACCACGTATGTTCTCACACCAGGAAAGTTCTCACACCAGGTATGTTCTCAAAACCAGGTACTTTTCTCACACCACGTATGTTCTCAAAACCACATAGTTCTCACACCACGTATTTTTCTCACACCGGGTAGTTCTCACACCAGGTATGTTCTCACACCGGGTATGTTCTCACACCACGTATGTTCTCACACCAGGTATGTTCTCACACCAGTATGTTCTCACACCAGGTATGTTCTCACACCAGGTATGTTCTCACACCAGGTATGTTTCACACCAGGTATGTTCTCACACCAGTATGTTCTCACACCGGGTATGTTCTCACACCAGGTATGTTCTCACACCAGGTATGTTCTCACCCCACGTATGTTCTCACACCACGTATGTTCTCACACCACGTATGTTCTCACACCAGGTATGTTTCCACACCAGGTATGTTCTCACCCCGGGAATGTTCTCACACCGGGTTATGTTCTCACACCAGTATTTTTCTCACACCAGGTATGTTCTCACACCACGTATGTTCTCACACCACGTATGTTCTCACACCAGTATGTTCTCACACCACGTATGTTCTCACACCAGTATTTTCCCTACACCAGGTATGTTCTCCACCAGGTATGTTCTCACACCACGTATGTTCTCACACCAGGTTGTTCTCACACCACATATGTTCTCACACCACGTATGTTCTCACACCAGGTAGTTCTCACACCAGGTATGTTCTCACACCAGGAATGTTCTCACACCAGGTATGTTCTCACACCAGGTAAGTTCTCACACCAGGTATGTTCTCACCCCGGGTTTATGTTCTCACCCCAGGTATGTTCTCACACCAGGTATGTTCTCACACCACGTATGTTCTCACACCACGTATGTTCTCACACCACGTATGTTCTCACACCACGTATGTTCTCACACCAGGTATGTTCTCACACCAGGTATGTTCTCACACCAGGTATGTTCTCACACCACGTATGTTCTCACACCAGGTATGTTCTCACACCAGTATGTTCTCCACCAGGTATGTTCTCACACCAGGTATGTTCTCACACCACGTATGTTCTCACACCAGGTATGTTCTCACACGGGTAGGGTTCTCACACCAGGTTGTTTCACACCAGGTATGTTCTCACACCAGGAAAATGTTCTCACACCAGGTATGTTCTCACACCAGGTATGTTCTCACACCAGGTATGTTCTCACACCAGGTATGTTCTCACACCAGGTATGTTCTCACACCAGGTATGTTCTCACACCACGTATGTTCTCACACCACGTATGTTCTCACACCAGGTATGTTCTCACACCAGGTATGTTCTCACACCAGGTATGTTCTCACCCCACGTTGTTCTCACACCACGTATGTTCTCACACCACTTTGGTTCTCACACCAGGTATGTTCTCACACCAGGTAGTTCTCCACCAGGTATGTTCTCACACCACGTATTTTTCTCACACCACGAAATGTTCTCACCCACGTATTTTTCTCACACCAGGTATGTTCTCACACCAGGTATGTTCTACACCAGTATGTTCTCACACCACGTATGTTCTCACACCACGTATGTTCTCACACCACGTATGTTCTCACACCAGGTATGTTCTCCCCACCAGGTATGTTCTCAAACCAGGTATGTTTCTCACCCCAGGTATGTTCTCACCCAGTATGTTCTCACACCAGGTATGTTCTCACACCAGGTATGTTTCTCACACAACGTATGTTCTCACACCGGGTATTTTTCTCACACCAGGTATGTTCTCACACCAGGTATGTTCTAAACACCACGTATGTTCTCACACCAGGTATGTTCTCACACCACGTATTTCTCACACGGGTATTTTCTCACACCACGTAGTTCTCACACCAGGTATGTTCTCACACGGGTATGTTCTCACACCAGGTATGTTCTCCCCCACGTATGTTCTCACACCAGGTATGTTCTCACCCCACGTATTTTCCCTCACCCCGGGTTATGTTCTCACACCACGTATGTTCTCACACCAGGTATGTTCTCACACCAGGTATGTTCTCACACCAGGTATGTTCTCACACCACGTATGTTCTCACACCAGGTATGTTCTCACACCACGTATGTTCTCACACCAGGGAAACTACGCTCAGTGCTGCTGATCCCCTGGTGATGTAGAATATATGGTCCAGTGGACTGTGATGCTTACTTCAGTTCTCACAGGGTTAGACACTGCACCGCAGGATTGAGTTCTGGCCAGTAACAGTTACGTGATTATTTATAAAATTATTAATATATATATATATATATATATAATTATATATATATAATATATATAATATATATATATATATATATATATTACCCCGGATTGATGGGATAAAGATGGAAATGTTAAAAGCAGGTGGGGATATAGTTTTGGAGTGGTTGGTGCAATTATTTAATAAATGGTAAGGTACCTAGGATTGGCAGAGAGCATGCATAGTTCCTTTGTATAAAGGAAAAGGGACAAAAGAGAGTGCAAAAATTAAAAGGGGGGAAATAATTCTGTTGAATATACCTGGTAAAGTGTATGGTAGAGTTATTATTGAAAGAATTAAGAGTAAGACGGAGAATAGGATAGCAGTGAACAAGGAGGCTTTAGGAAAGGTAGGGGTGTGTGGACCAGGTGTTTACAATGAAGCATATAAGTGAACAGTATTTAGATAAGGCTAAAGAGGTCTTTGTGGCATTTATGGATTTGGAAAAGGCGTATGACAGGGTGGATAGGGAGGCAATGTGGCAGAAGTTGCAGGTGAATGGTTAGGAGGTAGGTTACTGAAAGCAGTGAAGAATTTTTACGAGGGTAGTGAGGCTCAAGTTAGAGTATGTAGGAAAGAGGGAAATTATTTCCCAGTAAAAGTAGGGGCCCTTTGACAAGGATGTGTGTGTCACCATGGTTGTTTAATATTATTTATAGATGGGGGTTTTAAGAGAAGTAAATGCGAGGCTTGGCAAGAGGCGTGGAGTTAAAAAATAAAGAATCACACATAAAGTGGGAGTTGTTTACAGTTGCTCTTTGCTGATGACACTGTG
Source organism: Cherax quadricarinatus (assembly GCF_026875155.1). Taxonomy (NCBI): domain Eukaryota; kingdom Metazoa; phylum Arthropoda; class Malacostraca; order Decapoda; family Parastacidae; genus Cherax; species Cherax quadricarinatus. Next base: position 41,818,053 of record NC_069437.1, on the reverse strand, counting down.
CTCTTGGGAGATTCTGAAGAGAAGTTGCAGAGATTGGTGGATGAATTTGGTAGGGTGTGCAAAAGAAGAAAATTTAAAAGTGAATACAAGAAAGAGTAAGGTTATGAGGATAACCCAAAAAGATTAGGTGATGAAAGATTGAATATCAGATGGAGGGGGAGAGTATGGAGGAGGTGAACGTATTCAGATATTTGGGAGTGGACGGTCAGCGGATGGGTCTATGAAAGATGAGGTGAATCATAGAATTGATGAGGGGAAAAGGGTGAGTCTGTGGAAACAAAGAACTTTGTCCTTGGAGGCAAAGAGGGGAATGTATGAGAGTAAGTTTTAAACGCTCTTATATGGGTGTGAAGCATGGGTGATGAATGTTGCAGCGAGGAGAAGGCTGGAGGCAGTGGAGATGTCATGTCTGAGGGCAATGTGTGGTGTGAATATTGCAGAGAATTCGTAGTTTGGAAGTTAGGGGAGGTGCGGGATTACCAAAACTGTTTTCCAGGGTGCGGGGGAAGGGTTGTTGAGGTGGTTCGGACATGTAGAGAGAATGGAGCGAAACAGAGTGACTTCAAGAGTGTATCAGTCTGTAGTGGAAGGAAGGCGGGTAGGGGTCGGCCTAGGAAAGGGTTTGGGGGGGAGGGGGTAAAGGAGGTTTTGTGGCGAGGGGCTTGGACTTCCAGCAGGCATGCGTGAGCGTGTTTGATAGAAGTGAATGGAGACAAATGGTTTTAATACTTGACGTGCTGTTGGAGTGTGAGCAAAGTAACATTTATGAAGGGATTCAGGGAAACCAACAGGCCGGACTTGAGTCCTGGAGATGGGAAGTACAGTGCCTGCACTCTGAAGGAGGGGTGTTAATGTTGCAGTTTAAAAACTGTAGTGTAAAGCACCCTTCTGGCAAGACAGTGATGGAGTGAATGATGGTGAAAGTTTTTCTTTTTCGGGCCACCCTGCCTTGGTGGGAATCGGCCAGTGTGATAATAAAAAAAATAAAAAATAATATATTTATATATATATATATGTACTATTTAAGGCAATTGAGAAGACAATCAGAAGAAGAGTGTGTTAAAGTACCTGGAGGTGATTATATAAATATCAATCACATGTTTAAGGACAGAAAAACCTTGTATAAACGTAGGTAATTGATTCCGACAAGATATGTGTACAAACACCAGCACATATTAATTACACAAAGTTTCGGTCCTGGGACCTTGATCACTTGTAACATACACTGGTTAAATGAACAGTATATATTGGCGGAGAGTGGAGTGTGACACATGACCTGAAAAGTGAGGTCATGTAGATAATGAGGTCGTGTGAGTCTTGTGTTGTTACGTAGGTGGTGCTTTGCTTGTTGTAGCTGCACCACTAACCTGCTGGTGATCTATGACGTAGAAATAGATGTGAGGAAAGAAAGGGACAGAACTTAGAAAAGAAGCCAAGTATAAGCTAAAATATATGAGAGTGGAACAGAGAGTATGACATGGGAAGGAGTCAGTGACTCGTCTAAAACACTTCAAATGTAACAAGTGTTGTTCCACAAGGATAACTTGCATTATTTGTAAGGTAACAAGTGTTTTAAACAATATTTACGTCAAGCAGATGTTTTAACTTCATGCACAAACTGTGTGATGGATCACAGGTGTGTGATGGATCACATGTAGGCAGCATCAGCCTCTGGATGTGACAGTTGTGTACACAAGTTGACTTTATTACTCAAAAGTGGCCTATTTTTTTTTTC
>NC_069437.1:41719775-41815818 GCF_026875155.1 Cherax quadricarinatus | reverse complement strand
CAGCAGATACCGATGCATAGTATGAGCACAGTCTTTTTTTTCCTTTTGTTTGGTTTCTTGATTTTATTCCCTTTGGTCAGTTTCCCTGTCTACTTCTATCCCCCTAGCACCCGGGAGCCCAACCATTTGTTTTTGAAATATATCCTCCTTTTGCTAGGGGAGTCCTTTTTTGCTATTCCTGCGGTATTTCTAGTTTCAATTTTGGGTTTTATTTTATCTTTGACTACACTTGTTTCCCTACTAGGCCCCGTCCCCTATAGGTCATTAAATTTTATTTCCTTCCGCATAAATTCCCGACAACCTGGACAAAACCCCAGCTTCACCATTATTTTTTCCCCCAGGACAGCACCCCAGCTTCCCCATACTGTCTCCCAGGACAGCATCTCCACTTCACCATTACTGTCTCCCCGGGACAGCACCTCCAGCTTCACCTTTACGTCTCCCGGGACAGCACCTCCAGTTTCCCCCATTACGTCTCCCAGGACAGCACTATCAGCCCCCCATTTACTGACTACCAGGACATCATCTCCAGCCTTACAGTTTCTGACTACATGGCCAGTATCAAGGGCATAAGGGGGATTACCAACAGACCCCTGGCAGTCTTCAAGCTGGCACTGGACAAACACCTAAAGTCAGTTCCTGATCAGCCGGGCTGTGGCTCATACGTTGGTTTGCGTGCAGCCAGCAGCAACAGCCTGGTTGATCAGGCTCTGATCCCTAGTAGGCCTGGTCACAGACCGGGCAGCGGGGGCGTTGACCCTCGGAACTCTCTCCAGGTAAACTCTAAACTCCAGAGAGTAGTCGTCAACAGAGTAAAGTCCGAGGCAGCTACGGTGAAAAGCTCTGTTCCACAAGGCACAGTACTCGCTCCCATCTTGTTCCTCATCCTCATATCCGACATAGACAAGGATGTCAGCCACAGCACCGTGTCTTCCTTTGCAGATGACACCCGAATCTGCATGACAGTGTCTTCCATTGCAGACACTGCAAGGCTCCTGGCGGACATCAACCGAACCTCTTTCAGTGGCTGCAGAAAAACAACATGAAGTTCAACGATGAGAAATTTCAATTACTCAGATATGGTAAACACGAAAAAATTAAATCTTCATCAGAGTACAAAACAAATTCTGGACACAAAATAGAGTGAAACACCAACGTCAAAGACCTGGGAGTGATCATGTCGGAGGATCTAACCTTCAAGGACGATAACATTGTATCAATCGCATCTGCTAGAAAAATGACAGGATGGATAATAGAACCTTCAAAACTAGGGAGGCCAAGCCCCTGATGACACTCTTCAGGTCACTTGTTCTATCTAGGGCTGGAATATTGCTGCACACTAACAGCACCTTTCAAGGCAGGTGAAATTGCCGACCTAGAAAATGGTACAGAGAACTTTCACGGGCGCGCATAACGGAGATAAAACACCTCAATTACTGGGGCGCTTGGGGTTTTCCTAAAACTGTATTCCCTGGAACGCAGGAGGGAGAGATACATGGTTAAATACACCTGGAAAATCCTAGAGGGACAGTCGAACTTGCACACGAAAATCACTCACTCACGAAAGCAAAAGACTTGGCAGACGATGCACCATCCCCCCAATAAAAATCAGGGGTTCACTAGCACGTTAAGAGACCATACAATAAGTGTCAGGGCCCGAGACTGTTCAACTGCCTCCCAGCACACATAAGGGGGGCCTGGTGGCTAAAGCTCCCCCTTCACACACGGAGGGCCCGGGTTCGATTCCCGGCGGTGGAAACATTTCGACACGTTTCCTTACACCTGTTGTCCTGTTCACTAGCAGCAAATAGGTACCTGGGGTGTTAGTCGACTGGTGTGGGGTCGCATCCTGGGGACAAGATTAAGGACCCATTGGAAATAAGTTAGACAGTCCTCGATGACGCACTGACTTTCTTGGGTTATCCTGGGTGGCTAACCCTCCGGGGTTAAAAATCCGAACGAAATCTTATCTTATCTTATCTTAAGGGGGATTACCAACAGACCCCTGGCAGTCTTCAAGCTGGCACTGGACAAGCACCTAAAGTTAGTTCCTGATCAGCCGGGCTGTGGCTCGTACGTGGGTTTTTGCGTGCAGCCAGCAGCAACCCCCTGTTGATCAGGCTCTGATCCACTAGGAGGCCTGGTCACAGACCGGGCCGCGGGGGCGTTGACCCCGGAACTCTCTCTAGGTAAACTCCAGGTAAACATGTACTTGTATACCTTGTACAAGTACTTGTATACCTTGTACATGTACGTGTATACCTTGTACATGTACTTGTATACTTTGTACATGTACTGTATCCCTTTGTACATGTACTTGTATACCTTGTACATGTACTTGTATACCTTGTACATGTATGGTATAACCTTGTACATGTATTTGTATACCTTGTAAAAGTACTTGTATACCTTGTACAGTACTTGTAACCTTTTTACATGTACTTGTATACCTTGTACATGTACTTGTATACCTTGTACATGTACTTGTATACCTTGTACATGTACTTGTATACCTTGTACATGTACTTGTATACCTTGTACATGTACTTGTATACCTTGTACATGTACTTGTAGTAAATAAAAATAATAATATCATACCAAGGCATGATAGTGGCTTTGGACTACAAGTCATAGTAAACCCTCAGTGTAAACTACCTATGTCAAATATACTGTCTAAAATATATCAACCACATTGTAAACTTACAAGTAAATAAAGGAATCATGAATGTAAGTGTACCGTGAAGAAGTCCGGCTTGATGCGGCTCGTGGTCTCACTGGCCTTTATAACCCACAACAAAGAGAAGAACAAAGTTACTGGTGAGAGTAAGTTAACAAACCTGGATTATTTAAGATATAACTAACAACGTAGTGTTAGCTAACATGAAGTTAGGAGGAGGATAAATCTTAAGCTTATGTTGACATATCTCAAGCTTATGTTGACATATCTCAAGCTTATGTTGACATATCTCAAGCTTATATTGACAATCTCCCAAACTTATATTGACATATCTCAAGCTTATGTTGACATATCTCAAGCTTATGTTGACATATCTCAAGCTTATATTGACTTATCTTAAGCTTATATTGACATATCTCAAGCTTATGTTAAGTAAGTAAATGTTGACATATCTCAAGCTTATGTTGACATATCTCAAGCTTATGTTGACATATCTCAAGCTTATGTTGACATATCTCAAGCTTATGTTGACATATCTCAAGCTTATGTTGACATCTTAAGCTTATGTTGACATATCTCAAGCTTATATTGACATATCTCAAGCTTATGTTGACATATCTCAAGCTTATGTTGACATATCTCAAGCTTATATTGACATATCTCAAGCTTATGTTGACATATCTCAAGCTTATGTTGACATATCTTAAGCTTATGTTGACATATCTCAAGCTTATGTTGACATATCTCAAGCTTATATTGACATATCTCAAGCTTATGTTGACATATCTCAAGCTTATATTGACATATCTTAAGCTTATATTGACATACCTCAAGCTTATGTTAAGTAAGTAAGTAAATGTTGACATATCTCAAGCTTATGTTGACATATCTCCAGCTTATGTTGACATATCTCAAGCTTATATTGACATATCTCAAGCTTATGTTGACATATCTCAAGCTTATATTGACATATCTCAAGCTTATGTTGACATATCTCAAGCTTATATTGACATATCTCAAGCTTACGTTGACATATCTCAAGCTTATGTTGTTCTGGGAGACAGAAATGGTGAAGCTGGAGATGCTGTCCAGGTAGTCGGGAATTATACGCAGGAAGGAATACATATAAATGACCACATAGAGGACAGGAGCCATAGTAGGGAAACAAGTGTAGTCAAAGATAAGATAAAACCAATATTGCAAACTAGAAATGCCGCAGGAAATAGCAAACAAGAGGACTCCAATAGCAATAGTGAGGATAAATTACCAAAAACAACTGGTGGGAGCTCCATTGTTGGTGCTAGGGAGGATAGAAGTAAGACAGGGAAACATGCACCAACAGGGAATACAGTCACAGAAAACCCAAGGCAAACGGAAACCAAGCCTGTGCACATACTATGCACTTGGTATCTGCTGGCATGGGAAATCTGGAAAAACAGGGTGGGACGTGCAACTATGACCACCCTAAATATGCCATGCCCATATGACAACAGGAAAATGCAAACTCCCTTCCTGTAACTTTTTCACCCTGAAATGTGTACCTCTTCAGTACAGGAAAGACTGTGCTATAACTTAAATTGCCAGGCATACCACTAAAGGGACAAAAAAATACAAAACATCCGGGCCATGGGAAAACCTGGGTAGCCACAGCCACTCAAGAGGGAGAGGTTTTTTAGTGCCAGGAAGGAAAAAAAACTGGCAGGAAATGGCAGAACATCGTACACCAAATCCAGTCATTCCGGGAGGGGAAACCCACAGTCATGGCCTCCACTCCAAACCAACAGATTACAGATACTAATGCCAAAAAAAAAAATCCCCCCCCAGTACCAAAAATACCACCAGTCCGATAACTTTCTTCTTTGCAAATATACAGGGTCTAAAGCCAGCAACAAACAACAAAATACCTTTCATCCGTGGACTGCTTGCAGAGGCAAAGGCAATGTTCGGCGGCTTTCACTGAGACCCACATAAAGGATCACTTGGACAACGAAATATGGATCCCAGGTTACAACCTATACAGATGTGACAGAGTGAACAGGCAAAAGGGGGGGGTTGGCCTGTACATTGCAGAGTCACTTGTTTGCACAGAACTGCTTAATGCCTCAAATGATGTACTGGAAGTTTTAGCAGTAAAGGTCGAGAACCAAAACCTAGTCATTGTGGTAGTCTACAAACCTCCGGATGCAACATCCCAGCAATTCCAGAACAGCTGATTAAAAATTGACCACTGTCTGGAAAATCTTCCAGCTCCTGCACCCAACATCTTGCTCCTGGGGGACTTCAACTTAAGGCACCCTAAAATGGAGGAATATAGCAAATAATATTGTTGCAGTAATAACACCAGGATGCAGCTTGATGAAAACTCACACTCACACGAGCTTTTAAATCTCTGCACAAAATTCAATTTAAACCAGCAAATAATAGAGCCTACTAGACTGGAGAATACACTAGACCTCATCTTCACTAACAATGATGATCTGATAAGAATGTCACCATATCAAAAACAATATACTCAGATCACAACATAATGAGGTTCAGACATGTATGCGTGGAGCCCCAGGCCGACAAAATGAGACTAGTCACAGGGAGCATTCACCAAATTCAACTTCAATAACAAAAACATAAAGTGGGACCAAGTAAACAAGTCCTAACCGATATAAGCTGGGAAGATATACTAAGCAACACAGACCCAAACTTATGCCTAGAACAGATTAACTCGGTGGCACTCGATGTATGAACAAGGCTATTCCTCTAAGAAAAAGGAGTAGTAGATGTAAAAATAAAAGAGACAGGCGCTCCCTTTACAGGCGACGGAAAAGAATAACAAGCGGCTAAAAGAGGTCAAAATATCTGAAATGCGCAGGGAGACACTGGTCAGAGAAATAGCAAGCATCGAACTTAAGCTAAAAGAATTTCCCTTTTGGAGTCAGGAATCGCGGGAAGAAAATAAAAGCCCTAAATGAAACGAAAGAAACCCAAAGTATTTCTTCTCCCATGCCAAATCAAAATCGAGAACAACGTCCAGTATTGGGCCCTACTTAAACAAGATGGGTCCTACACAGATGACAGCAAGGAAATGAGTGAGCTACTCAAGTCCCAATATGACTCGTTTTTAGCAAGCCGTTAACCAGACTGAGAGTCGAAGATCAAAATGAATTTTTATGAGAGAGCCACAAAATTTGATTAACACAAGCCTATCCGATGTTATCCTGACGCCAAATGACTTCGAACAGGCGATAAATGACATGCCCATGCACTCTGCCCCAGGGCCAGACTCAGGAACTCTGTGTTCATCAAGAACTGCAAGAAGCCCCTATCACGAGCCTTTTCCATCCTATGGAGAGGGAGCATGGACACGGGGGTCGTCCCTCAGTTACTAAAAACAACAGACATAGCCCCACTCCACAAAGGGGGCAGTAAAGCAACAGCAAAGAACTACAGACCAATAACACTACCATCCCATATCATAAAAATCTTTGAAAGGGTCCTAAGAAGCAAGATCACCACCCATCTAGAAACCCATCAGTTACACAACCCAGGGCAACATGGGTTTAGAACAGGTCGCTCCTGTCTGTCTCAACTACTGGATCACTACGACAAGGTCCTAAATGCACTAGAAGACAAAAAGAATGCAGATGTAATATATACAGACTTTGCAAAAGCCTTCGACAAGTGTGACCATGGCATAATAGCGCACAAAATGCGCGCTAAAGGAATATCAGGAAAAGTCGGTCGATGGATCTTTAATTTCCTCACTAACAGAACACAGAGAGTAGTCGTCAACAGAGTAAAGTCCGAGGCAGCTACGGTGAAAAGCTCTGTTCCACAAGGCACAGTACTAGCTCCCATCTTGTTCATCATCCTCATATCCGACATAGACAAGGATGTCAGCCACAGCACCGTGTCTTCCTTTGCAGATGACACCCGAACTGCATGACAGTGTCTTCCATTGCAGCACGCAAGGCTCCAGGCGGGACATCAACCAAATCTTTCAGTGGCTGCAGAAAACAATATGATGTTCAACGATGAGAAATTTCAATTACTCAGATATGGTAAACATGAGAAATTAAATCTTCATCAGAGTACAAAACAAATTCTGGCCACAAAATAGAGCGAAACACCAACGTCAAAGACCTGGGAGTGATTATGTCGGAGGATCTCACCTCAAGGACCATAACATTGTATCAATCGCATCTGCTAGAAAAATGACAGGATGGATAATGAGAACCTTCAAAACTAGGGAGGCCAAGCCATGATGACACTCTTCAGGTCACTTGTTCTATCTAGGCTGGAATATTGCTGCACTCTAACTCACCTTTCAAGGCAGGTGAATTGCCGACCTAGAAAATGTACAGAGAACTTTCACGGCGCGCATAACGGAGATAAAACACCTCAATTACTGGGAGCGCTTGAGGTTTCTAAACCTGTATTCCCTGGAACGCAAGGAGGGAGAGATACAATGATTATATACACCTGGAAAATCCTAGAGGACTAGTACCAAGCTTGCACACGAAAATCACTCACTACGAAAGCCAAAAGACTTGGCAGACGATGCACCATCCCCCCAATGAAAAGCAGGGGTGTCACTAGCATGTTAAGAGACCATACAATAAGTGTCAGGGGCCCGAGACTGTTCAACTGCCTTCCAGCACACATAAGGGGGATTACCAACAGACCCCTGGCAGTCTTCGAGCTGGCACTGGACAAGCACCTAAAGTCAGTTCCTGATCAGCCGGGCTGTGGCTCGTACGTTGGTTTGCGTGCAGCCAGCAGCAACAGCCTGGTTGATCACACGCTGATCCACCAGGAGGCCTGGTCACAGACCGGGCCGCGGGGGCGTTGACCCCCGAAACTCTCTCCAGGTAAACTCCAGGTAAACATATCTCAAGCTTATGTTGACATATCTCAAGCTTATGTTGACATATCTCAAGCTTATATTGACATATCTCAAGCTTTTGTTGACATATCTCAAGCTTATATTGACATATCTTAAGCTTATATTGACATATCTCAAGCTTATGTTAGGTAAGTAAGTAAATGTTGACATATCTCAAGCTTATGTTGACATATCTCAAGCTTATACTGACATATCTCAAGCTTATGTTGACATATCTCAAGCTTATATTGACATATCTCAAGCTTATGTTGACATGTCTCAAGCTTATGTTGACATATCTCAAGCTTATATTGACATATCTCAAGCTTATATTGACATATCTCAAGCTTATGTTGACATATCTCAAGCTTATGTTGACATCTCAAGCTTATGTTAACATATCTCAAGCTTATATTGACATATCTCAAGCTTATGTTGACATATCTCAAACTTATATTGACATATCTCAAGCTTATGTTGACATATCTCAAGCTTACATTGACATATCTCAAGCTTATATTGACATATCTCAAGCTTATATTGACATATCTTAAGCTTATGTTGGCATATCTTAAGCTTATATTGACATATCTCAAGCTTATATTGACATATCTCAAGCTTATATTGACATATCTCAAGCTTATATTGACATATCTCAAGCTTATGTTGACATATCTCAAGCTTATATTGACATATCTCAAGCTTATATTGACATATCTCAAGCTTATATTGACATATCTCAAGCTTATGTTGACATATCTCAAGCTTATGTTGACATATCTCAAGCTTATATTGACATATCTCAAGCTTATATTGACATATCTCAAGCTTATGTTGACATATCTCAAGCTTATGTTGACATCTCAAGCTTATGTTAACATATCTCAAGCTTATGTTGACATATCTCAAGCTTATGTTGACATATCTCAAGCTTATATTGACATATCTCAAGCTTATATTGACATATCTCAAGCTTATATTGACATATCTCAAGCTTATGTTGACATATCTCAAGCTTATATTGGACATATCTCAAGCTTATATTGACATATCTCAAGCTTATATTGACATATCTCAAGCTTATATTGACATATCTCAAGCTTATGTTGACATATCTCAAGCTTACATTGACATATCTCAAGCTTGTATTGACATATCTCAAGCTTATATTGACATATCTCAAGCTTATGTTGACATATCTTAAGCTTATATTGACATATCTCAAGCTTATTTTGACATATTCAAGCTTATATTGACATATCTCAAGCTTATTGACATATCTCAAGCTTATGTTGACTATCTCAAGCTTATATTGACATATTTTCAAGCTTATATTGACTATCTCAAGCTTATGTTGACATATCTCAAGCTTATATTGACATATCTCAAGCTTATGTTGACATATCTCAAGCTTACATTGACATATCTCAAGCTTATATTGACATATCTCAAGCTTATATTGACATATCTCAAGCTTATGTTGACATATCTTAAGCTTATGTTGACAAAATCTCAGCTTATATTAAACATATCTCAAGCTTTATTGACATATCTCAAGTTATTTTGACATATCTAAAGCTTATGTTGACATATCTCAAGCTTATATTGACATATCTCAAGCTTATGTTGACATATCTCAAGCTTATGTTGACATATCTCAAGCTTATATTATCATGTGGGAGTTCAATACGTGGATTAGGTAAAGAAATCCTCACGTACGCTGGTAGTACGTATAATTACAGACAAGGTGGGTTGCGCCCTTACAGCCGTACCTATCTCACTGCTCTCTCTCGTACAACTGCCTGACTGCCCGCCCACAGTACCCATATGTGAGAGGGTCTTTGAATACTGCCAGGTCAGCGCATGAGTTCAGACAGTGACTCAGGCAGAGACGGTTGGTCGTGAGTCAACTGGCACAGTGGTTACTGGTAACTGGTTACTACTACTGAGAGCTCGGCGACGCTAACGTATGTCGTCCCGACATACAACTAATACAAACTAGAGATGGCAGGTATACGGCTTGGGCTGATTCTATACAATGTCAAAGTACACAACAATTAAACATTATAACACACATAAGTAGAACATTGGAATGGAAGCTTACGTAACTGAAACTGTAATGCAATACAAGTTATAATATGGGCACAACTTAAAAACTCAACAAATGAACACAAAACTCAACGTTGAGATTAAAAGTGGTAAAAAAAAAAATTTTGATCGATCGATCTGTATTCATGTGATTTACGGATTCGAGGGAAAATATTTTACAAAGAAAGAGTGTTTAACAGAAAGGCAGATTCGGTGCACTCAAATCTGACTGTTAACTCTCAGAATGCGGGAGAGAAACATGAACACAAAAAAAAATTCTTGAATATGAAAGTTGATACTGTAATTATTCATCTATACAGGTTATTTACATTTAACCCCAACTCTGCTAGGGTGAGATTGACATATGCAGAATGGGTGTCATTTTCTGGGAGGATCAAACTCTGTAGCATTGGCTAACTCATGCTGTATTTGAGGCAAATCTGAATTGGAAGTTACAAATGATACTTGAGGATTTCTCAATACCTGTCGTGTACGTAGGGAATAACGACATTCAGGTTGATCGTCTGACTGAGTATCGAGGAAGAGAGTACAGGATCAGGAGGATTGTTAGAGTCTGTCACATTAGTCTGGGTTGGAACATCATTATCATCACATACTAACTTCATATGATCCAAATGCGATTCTTTATATGGACCAGTACTAATCTCTCTAACCTTATACTTATTACCAGTGATATGTTAAAACTACTCGATAAGGCCCCAATAAATTTTTGATCAAGCTTTGGCATTGCGGGACGTTTTGTTAAAGTTAATCATCTAACTCTCGAACCTACTTTGATTTTGGATGGTTTTTGATCGAGTGTTTGCGACTCTTGTAAATTTGGTTGATTTATGAAGTTTTTACGGTTTTTCTTCTAAAAAACACTTTGAGCTAAGCTGGTACGAGTTGCTATAAAATATCAGGTTGTATGTGGTTTCGGTTGGAATTATAACAACTATAAGGCAAACGTTTATTACACCATACAAATGCATAATGTGGAGTGTAACCTATAGAAACATTGTAAGCGAATTTATAGCACACTGCAAATCAGGTATAATTCATCCCAAGTTTCATGTTGGGATTGATAGTGGCTCTCAAGACATCAAGTACTTTCTTATTGGTTCGTTCCGCTAACCCTTTGGGCTGGCAGGATGATGAGGAACAATGGGGATTTAGAGATCTTGTACAAGGTGCACAAATTTTCAAGAATTTCATTACAAAATTTTCACCTCCATTATCTGTTATTTAGTGACTTAGGGGTGGTATGCCTGCAGATAATGCGTTCTTTAAACGCTTTAGCTACTGTCTCGGCAGTCTTATCGGAAATAGGAACTAACTCACAATATCTGGTGAAATGGTCTACCATAACACACAGATGTTTGTTACCTTGGAGGGAACATTAAAAAATTAGTTAAAAATCTAGCGCAACTCTTTCCCACGGTTCGCTAGTAGTTGGATATACTTGGTTTGGGATTAGGACCATAGCATTCCCTTTATGTTGCATGCAGACACTACATTTCTTAACATACTCAGAAATATCAATTGCCATACGAGGCCAAAGTATTTCAATCTGGCTTGTTTTATGAACGATCCATACCAGGGTGTGCAACACCTGGTACATCGTGAACTAGCTGTAAGGCTACATTCACTAGGGGACTGTGGAATTACTAACTGGTATACTCTTCTGCTAGGAGTACCCAACTCGGCTTTTCGATAAAAGTAATTCTTGGTTCATGACAAAGTCACTGATGGGTGTGGTGGCTTCACAGTCAGAATAAGTTTCTTCCTGGAGCAGGAATCGAATCACACCAGACCACATGGGATCTGTTCGTTGAGCATTCTTTACATCTTCAGCACTAAATGGAGGGTCTGCAGTTACTATACTAAATTTTCGCGATAAGGCATCTGCGACTACATTTGACTTGCCAGGTAAATGCTCAAAGGTGGGATTGAACTCTTGGATAGTCAAGGTCCACTAGCTAACCTTCCAGTAGGTTGTTTGTTCTGGAATAAGGGTATCAGTGGGAGCATGGTCTGTCAAGACATGAACAGAGTACTGATAAATAATGTCGCGGAAGTGCTTTAAAGACCATACTATTGCTAAAGCTTCTTGCTCCGTTATGTATTAATTATGTTCAGCCTTCGTAAGGACTCGGCTAGCAAATGCAAATGCGTTTTTACTTTCCATCGGTCTTCTGAGCTAGTACGGCACCTATGCCCCAAATTTAACTAGCATCGTTGTCAGATAGAAGGGTTAGAAAAATCTGGAAATTTCAAAATTGGAGCAGATGTTAGCTTTTCTTTTAGAGTTTGGAATGCTCTTTTTTTGACGGAATGTCCAAACAAAAGGAGCATCTTTCTTAAAACAACTCAGTTAGAGGGGCAGCTATGGAGAAAATTGGCAATTTAAAGATCTATAAAAAACCTGCTAAGCCCACAAAGGATCTTACGGCATCAGCAGTTTTTGGGGGGTTGGGAAAATTAGTACTGCAGTTACTTTACTTTGGTCAGTCGTAACCCCTCTAGGAGTGATTTCGTGACCAAAAAATTAATTTCTGATCTGAAAAACTGACATTTAGACAGTTTGATCTTTAAATTGGCTTCTTCAAGCTTACCCAATACTACATCAAGTCTTTTAAGTGTGTATCCACGTCTTTAGACATGACGATTACGTCATCTAAGTACACCATAAGTGCATTACCTATGAGACCCTCTAAAGATATTAGTCATGAGCCTTGAGAAAGTGATAGGGGAAAATCGTAATCCAAACGCCATACGGAGGAAGGGGATATTTACCTGTAGGAGTGGAGAATGCAGTTAGCTCTTGGTGTCCTCGTGAAGAGGGACTTGCCAAAACCCTTGTAACAAATCTAGGGTTGAAAAGACTTTTTTATCTCCCATATTACGTAAAAGATCACCCAGTACAGGGGGTGGAAAGCGATCTGGAATGGTTTCGCGTTTAACTTCCTAAAATCAATCACTGGGCGCCAAATACCATCCTTTTTAGGTACTAGTATCAGGGTGCATTCCAAGGGGAATTGCTAGGTGCAATAACTCCATCATCAAGCATTTGATTGATCAATTCTTCTGCGACAGCAACTTGTGAATGAGGCATTCTGTACGAGGTATGTAGATAGGTCTAGTACCAGGTTTTAAGTGGAATACGATGGGACAAATAAAATTTGTTTTTACCCATCTTCTCACCTGGTAAAACAATGGCTTTACGACGTTTGTTCAACAGAGTCAACAACGCTTGACTTCATCTGGGAAGTCAGTGGGAGCTAAGTCTTTTCTCCTCAACTGGTGGAAAAAAAATTGACCAGTGAAGTGGATGAGGTCTCCCGGTTAGAAATAGCACCGACCCACTGGTCAGGTGACAATCTCCTCTACCTGAACAGGGTAAGGATAGTGAACAAGGTCAACAAGATTGGTATTTGCTCTGAGGCGAACACTGGACCAGAAGTGTTGGCCAGGAAGAAATGGATCTTACTATCTCTTACAAAGTAAGGATGGTTCAACAAATAGACCCTTTTTCTTTGCAAGAATCACTGTCAACTAGGACGTTATCACCATCTGGAACACTAGGAACAACTACAGACACTCTAGTGAGAGCACTAGCCGCAACAGAGACGTCTTTCTGCAGACGACATGTGACATCAACAAGAGATGGCATTACTAGTTGCAAGTAAATTGTTTTCGACAAGGCGTCCCCTGTGGAGAAACTACTACTCGAACTAGCAGGCTTGCAGGGATAGGTTGTGCACTCAAGGCAATCTGAGTGTCCTCGGACACTTGAGGCACGACTATCCTGCAGTCTGACGGTATAGGTGGAACACTGATGGGAGTGACAGAATTACCAGTGCCTGACCGCTTGGGTACGCTACTGGAGAATGCATTAGTTGTAAGGACTTAATCCCTACATCATACTTGCAGCAGTATAACAGATTTCTGATCCAAGGTGGTAACCCCGAATGGAACGATCAAGTCGTCAGTTTGGGCATGCCATCGATAGGGTCGAGCACAATTTCGTAAGTCTCGCATGGAAGCAAATCCCAGTAGAAGGTCACCAGGGAGAGTAATCTGGTCGACAACCCAAGGGAAAGGGAAACAGTGAAGTCTTACCTTGGATAGAAAGGTTAGGGAAGTCCGACCTCGGACACGCAGGTGAGAAGCAGCTACTCCACTAAGGGAGGACACATGAGTCGGTTCCACGAGAAGGACACGTCGTAACTGCTTATCCTTAAACAAACTAGACCTAATAATATTGACTTGCGCACCAGAGTCCATGAACAAATGAACGGGCGCATTATAAACAGATGCTTGCACTATAGGGCCTATGGTTGCATTGGAAGTTATGTGCAAACAAAAAGGTGGATTGTCATCAGAAAAGACTTGTTCTACTTCATCCCCAAAATCATCTATGTCAGAGACATGTGACAGTGACTCAGGCAGAGACGGTTGGTCGTGAGTCAACTGGCACAGTGGTTACTGGTAACTGGTTACTACTACTGAGAAAATTGACATATCTCAAGCTTATATTGACATATCTCAAGCTTATATTGACATATCTCAAGCTTATGTTGACATATCTCAAGCTTATGTTGACATTTCTCAAGCTTATATTGACATATCTCAGCTTATGTTGCATTCTTAAACTTATGTTGACATATCTCAAACTTATGTTGACATATCTCAAGCTTATATTTGACTAATCTCAAGCTTATATTGACATATCTCAAGCTTATTGTTGACATACTTTAAGCTTATATTGAAAATATCTCAAGCTAATATTGACATATCTCAAGCTTACATTGACATATCTCAAGCTTATGTTGAACATATCTCAAGTTATATTGACAAAATCTCAAGCTTATTTTGACATATCTCAAGCTTATGTTGACATATCTCAAACTTATGTTGTCATATCTCAAGCTTTATTGAATATCTTAAGCTTATGTTGACATATCTCAAGGTTATGTTGACATATCTCAAGTTATATTGACATATCTTAAGCTTACGTTAACATATATCAAGCTTATGTTGACATATCTCAAGCTTTATATTGACATATCTCAAGCTTATGTTGACATATCTCAAGTTATAAATTTACATATCTCAAGCTTATATTGACATATCTCATGCCTTATGTTGACATATCTCAAGCTTACATTGACAATCTTAAGCTTACATTGACATATCTTTTAAACTTATTTTACCATTTTCTGAAGCTTATATTACCATTTATTTAAGCTTATTTTACCATATCCGAGAAGGGTAAATAATTTTAATGTTCAATGTTTAAAGGGGAGACCATCACTTTGGTTTTTATCAGTAAAATATTTGGGAATCCCCTTTGACCCATGCATGTCAGGAGAATTGATAGGGAACAGTGTAGTAAAGAAAGCGAATGCCAAACTGAAGTTCCTGTATAGACAAGCACAGTGTCTACCTACTGAGGCTCGCAGGACCCTATGTCTAGCCCTTATACAATGCCATATGGATTACGCTTGCTCTTCTTGGTACTCTGCCTTGACAAAAAAACTGAAAGATACACTGCAAATCACCCAGAACAAAATCGTAAGATTCATCCTGGGGCTGGGACCAAGAGAACATGTAGGCCAGGATGAATTACAGCAGTTGGATATGCTGAATGTTGAAGACAGAGTAAAACAACTGAAGCTAAATCATGTTTATAAAATTGCTCACAAACAATCTCCAGAATATCTTGCTGTCAATTTTGTCAAGGTTGGGAACCAAAGCAATCATAGTACTAGGGGGAGAGAGCACAACTTTGTAGTACCCACAGTCAGTGGCCAGGCTTCAAACATCTTTTATTGTACAGCAATAAAGGAATGGAACAGACTACCCGCACATGTCAAAGCCAGTCATAGCGTGAACCAGTTCAAGAAGAGTGCCAAAAGGTGTCTGATGAATGTAGCTACAGAAAGGGAGGGGAATGATTTTCTATTTTTTAGCTAACATACGTGTAAATTTTACCTTATACCTTGTAATGACCCTCGTATTGTAGATAGTCTTAATGACCTTGGTGTAGCAGATAGTCTTTTTAGTATGATAATAAGATGTTGTCTTCATTGTAGAATAATAAGAAAATATTATAACCTTTATACTATAATAATAAGGTAAAAGGACCCCAATGGAAATAAGTCACTCTGTCTGACTTTTTTGGGTTATCCCAGGTTCTCTACACATATGCTGCTATGTATGATAATTCTATGTAACTGTATTTGTGTATACCTGAATAAACTTACTTACTTACTTACTTACTTACATATCTGAAAACAAACCATGCCACGGGTGGGGTTTGAACCCGCGGTCATAGAGTCTCAAAACTCCAGCCCGTCGCGTTAGCCACTAGACCAGCTAGCCACAATAAGATTCGTCCAACTAGGTATATTTCTACACCATAGGAAGGTTAGCATAGGCCCCACTATGACCACAAATGCTAGCTGGTCCAGTGGCAAACACGACGGTCTGGAGTTTTATGAGTCTCTGACTGCGGGTTCAAATCCCACCCATGGTATGGTTTGTTTGCAATCATGTCATTACGATTTCGTGAACCATATCTGAAGCCTATACAGTGGACCCCCGGTTCGTGATATTAATCCATTCCTGAGAGCTCATCGTAAACCAAAATTATCGGAAAGCAAAACAATTTTCCCCATAAGAAATAATGGAAATCAAATTAATCCGTGCAAGACACCCAAAAGTATGAAAAAAAAACTTTTACCATATGAAATATTAAGTTTAATGCAATAGAATAATTACAATAACAACAATAAAAATAGAATAATAACAATAGAATAATTGACACTTACCTTTATTGAAGATCTGGTGATGATTGATGGCATGGGAGGAGGAGAGAGTGTTGATGGTCTTAGTGTTTAGAAGGGGAATCCCCTTCCATTAGGACTTGAGGTAGCAAGTCCTTTTCTGGGGTTACTTCCCTTCTTCTTTTAATGCCACTAGGACCAGCTTGAGAGTCACTGGACTTCTGTCGCACAACATATCTGTCCATAGAGCTCTGTACCTCCCGTTCCTTTACGATTTGTCTAAAATGGGCCACAACATTGTCAGTGTAATAGTCACCAGCAAGGCTTGCAATAGCTGTGTTAGGGTGATTTTCATCCATAAAGGTTTGCACTTCAACCCACTGTGCACACATTTCCTTAATTTTTGAAGTAGGCACAATGGAGTCCACAACTGGCATAGGCTTCTCAGGGTTAGCCCCAAACCCTTCAAAATCTTTCTTAATTTCCATACTAATTCTCACCCTTTTTACCACAGGGTTGGCACTAGAAGCTTTCTTGGGGCCCATGGTGACTTATTTTGCAGAAACAAGCACCAAAAACAGTGATAATATGGATAATATGGAATGTACCGAATGTATCTTTAGATGCACGCACATTGGCTGGCTTGTAAACACTGGCACACACGAGGCAGTTCAGGCCACACGTGGACACGTCTCGTATGAATTGTATCGCATACTGGGTTTTGTAACGGGAACCGAGGCAAATTTTTTGCGATATAATGCATCGGATACCGGATTTATCAGATACCAATAGCATCGCGAACCGGGGGTCCACTGTATTAGCATATCTGAAGCTTATATTAGTATATCTTAAGCTTATATTAATACAATGGACCCTTGACCAACAATGGCATCATATAATGTTAAATTCGACTTGCGATACATTTTAACGCTAACATTTTGCCTTGGCTAACGCTAAAAAAACTCTACTAACGATATTCGTTCTCGGGTACTGATTAATATCGTTAGTCGAGGGTCCACTGTATATCTTAAGCTTATATTAGTACAGTGGACCCTCACCTAACGAACGCATTGCATAACGTTAAATCCGCCTAGCGATACATTTTAATGCAAAAATTTTGCCTTGGCTAGCATTAAAAAACTCGCTCGACGCGATTCGTTCGAGACGCGTCCACGTGCGGCCTGAGCCCGCCTCACTTGTTCCGTGGGTGCCAGTGTTGACAAGCCAGCCACCGCGGTTGATTCCAAGCATACAATCGGAACATTTCATATTATCACAGCCTTTTCAGTGATTGCACTTGCAAAATAAGTCAGCATGGGCCCCAAGAAAGCTTCTAGTGCCAACCCTACAGGAAAAAGGGTGAGAATTACTATGGATATGAAGAAAGAGATCATTGCTAAGTATGAAAGTGGAGTGCATGTCTCCGAGCTGGCCAGGTTGTACACAAAACCCCAATCAACCATCGCTACTATTGTGGCCAAGAAAACGGCAATCTAGGAAGCTGTTCTTGCCTAAGGTGCAACTTTGTTTTCGAAACAGAGATCGCAAGTGATAGAAGATGTTGAAGGTTTGTTATTGGTGTGGATAAACGAAAAACAGATAGCAGAAGATAGCATCTCTCAAGTGATCATATGTGAAGAGGCTAGGAAGTTGCATGAGGATTTAACCCTTTGACTGTTTCAGGCCCCTCTCTGAAACTGTCATTCTATGTCGCTCAATTTTTGAAAAAAAAAAAAAATTATTTTTTCTTATGAAATGATAGAGAATCTTTTCCCGATGGTAATGACACCAAAAGTTCGAAATTTGGTCGAAAACTCGTGGAATTATGCTCCCGCGAAGTTAGCGGTCTCGGCGACATATGCGTATCGGCGATTTCGCCGACTTTGAGCCCAATTTTCAGCCAATTCCATTGTTCCAGTTGACCAAACTCATAGCTATTTCTTTAGAACTCCATTTTATCTATCAGCTGAGTACAAGAAACCTCCCATTTACTAATTTGGACTACCCAATATGGTGATCAGAAATTGGCAATTTGGCCAATTTCACGCAAAATAAAAAAGATGCCAATTTCAAAATAGGGTCCAGAATAAACAAGGTAGACATTCGTGGCACTAAAATAACATATGCTCTGTTCATTAGTCACATCTCTAGCCCCCTCTTATATTATTATTGCTTTCTATTTTGATTTTTTATTCATACAAAAAAATACAAAATTTACTGTTATACAGACGACTGCATTATTGTAAAAATGGTATAAATAATATCAGTGCACTAGTGAAAGAATATTAGACTCCCCAGTTGACGTGTATTGGACGTGTGGTGTGATTTATTTACTCTTGAACATTGGTAAAAATCGAACATTTCCGCTACTTTGAGCTCAGTTTCAACGTCGTTTTCATCGTAAAAGTAACGAAAATCATCTCCATTTCTGTAACATGTTTTCCATTTTATCACCTAAGACCATGAAAACGCGAATACAAAGATAAATACTATACGAAAATACACCTCAAAGTCGGCGTTTTATTCCAAAAAAACGATCAGAGTTTTTTTTTTCTCATTACGCAATGTGTGCTGCAGGATTTTTTTTATGTGGTGCACACTGACCACACAGACCCATTCTCTCACATGTGGGCCTACCAGCTTTCTCCCACTTGATTTGAAGCCGCTAGAATTATTGAGTATATATACGTCAGAAACATTGGCTCGTAAGACGTATTTATACGTCGAAAACAGTCAAAGGGTTAATTAGAAAAATGCCTGCAACTAGTGGTGATGTGAGTGAATTTAAGGCCAGCAAAGGTTGGTTTGAGAGATTTAAGAATTGTAGTGGCATACATAGTGTGATAAGGCATGGTGAGGCTGCCAGTTCGGACCACAAAGCAGCTGAAAAATATGTGCAGGAATTCAAGGAGTACATAGACAGTGAAGGACTGAAACCTGAACAAGTGTTTAATGTGATGAAACAGGCCTGTTTTGAAAGAAATTGCCAAGCAGGACCTACATTATTCAGGAGGAAGAGGCACTCCCAGGACATAAGCCTATGAAAGACAGGCTTACTCTGTTGATGATTGCCAATGCTAGTGGTAATTGCAAAGTGAAGCCTTTATTGGTGTATCACTCTGAAACTCCAGAGTGTTCAGGAAAAACAATGTTGTCAAGGCTAATTTGTGTGTGCTGTGGAGGGCAAACAGTAAGGCATGGGTCACTAGGGACTTTTTCTATGACTGGTTACACCAAGCATTTGCCCCCACTGTGAAAAATTACCTCCTGGAAAATAAATTGAACCTTAAGTGCCTCCTGGTATTAGACAATGCTCCTGGTCATCCTTCAGACGTGGCAGAGCGACTTTCTGCAGAAATGAGCTTCATTAAGGTCAAGTTTTTGCCTCCTAATACCACTCCTCTCCTGCAGCCCATGGACCAGCAGGTCATTTCCAACTTCAAGAAACTGTACACAAAAGCTATGTTTGAAAGGTGCTTTGTAGTGACCTCAGAAACTCAACTGACTCTAAGAGAGTTTTGGAGAGATCACTTTAGCATCCTCAATTGTGTAAATATTATAGGTAAGGCTTGGGAGGAAGTGACTAAGAGGATCTTGATCTCTGCTTGGAAGAAACTGTGGCCAGAATGTGTAGACAAAAGGGATTTTGAAGGGTTTAAGGCTAACCCTGGGAATCCTATGCCAGTTGAGGAATCCATTGTGGCATTCGGGAAGTCCTTGGGGTTGGAGGTTAGTGGGGAGGATGTGGAAGAATTGGTGGAGGAGGACAATGAGGAACTAACCACTGATGAGCTGCTAGATCATCTTCAACAGCAAGAGGCCACACCTGAGGAAACTGCTTCGGAGGAGGCGATAGAGAAATTGAAGAAGTTGTCTACTTCAAAGATTAAGGAAATGTGTGCAATGTGGCTTAAAGTGCAAACCTTTTTTGATGAAAATCACCCTGACACAGCTATTGCAAGCCGTGCTGGTGACTATTAAACTGACAATGTTGTGAAACACTTCAGGAATGTCATAAAGGAACAGGAGGTACAGGCCTCTATGGACAGATATGTTGTGCGACAGAGGTCCAGTGACTCTCAAGCTGGTCCTAGTGGCATTAAAAGAAGAAGGGAAGTAACCCCGGAAAAGGACTTGCCACCTCAAGTCATAATGGAAGGGGATTCCCCTTCTAAACATTAACACCATCCACACTCTCCCCTCCTCCCATTCCATCAGTCATCACCAGATCTTCAATAAAGGTAAGTGTCATGTAACTGTGCATGTCTTCTTCAGTTTATGTGTATTAAAATTAATATTTCATGTGGTAAAAAATTTTTTGGTTCATACTTTGGGGTGTCAGGAACGGATTAATTTGATTTCCATTATTTCTTATGGGGAAAATTAATTCGGCTAATGATAATTTCGCCTAACATTGAGCTCTCAGGAACAGATTAATATCGTTAGGTGAGGGTCCACTGTATATCTGAAGCTTATACATGTATTAGTATATCGTAACCTTATATTTGTATATCTGAAGCTTATATTAGCATATCTGAAGCTTATATTAGTATATCTAGGCTGGAATATTGCTGCACACTAACAGCACCTTTCAAAGCAGGTGAAATTGCCGACCTAGAAAATGTACAGAGAACTTTCACGGCGCGCATAACGGAGATAAAACACCTCAATTACTGGGAGCGCTTGAGGTTCTTAAACCTGTATTCCCTGGAACGCAGGAGGGAGAGATACATGATTATATACACCTGGAAAATCCTAGAGGGACTAGTACCGAACTTGCACACGAAAATCACTCACTACGAAAGCAAAAGACTTGGCAGACGATGCACCATCCCCCCAATGAAAAGCAGGGGTGTCACTAGCACGTTAAGAGACCATACAATAAGTGTCAGGGGCCCGAGACTGTTCAACTGCCTCCCAGCACACATAAGGGGGATTACCAACAGACCCCTGGCAGTCTTCAAGCTGGCACCGGACAAGCACCTAAAGTCAGTTCCTGATCAGCCGGGCTGTGGCTCGTACATTGGCTTGCGTGCAGCCAGCAGCAACAGCCTGGTTGATCAGGCTCTGATCCACCAGGAGGCCTGGTCACAGACCGGGCCGCTGGGGCGTTGACCCCCGGAACTCTCTCCAGGTAAAACTCCAGGTTATATTAGTATATCTTAAGCTTATATTAGTATATCTGTAGCATATATTAGTATATTATAAGCTTATATTAGCATATCTGAAGCTTATATTAGCATATCTGAAGCTTATATTAGCATATCTAAAGCTTATATTGGCATATCTGAAGCTTAAATTAGCATATCTGAAGTTTATATTAACATATCTGAAGTTTATATTAGCATATCTGAAGCTTATATTAGCATATCTGAAGCATATATTAGCATATCTGAAGCTTATATTAGCATATCTGAAGCTTAAATTAGCATATCTGAAGCTTATATTAACAAACCTATCTGATGTTATCCTGATGCCGAATGACTTCGAACAGGCGATAAATGCCATGCCCATGCACTCTGCCCCAGGGCCAGACTCATGGAACTCCATGTTCATCAAGAACTGCAAGAAGCCCCTATCACAAGCTTTTACCATCCTATGGAGAGGGAGCATGGACACAGGGGTCGTCCCACAGTAACTAAAAACAACCGACATAGCCCCACTCCACAAAGGTGGCAGTAAAGCAACAGCAAAGAACTACAGACCAATAGCACTAACATCCCATATCATAAAAATCTTTGAAAGGGTCCTAAGAAGCAAGATCGCCACCCATCTAGATACCCATCAGTTACACAACCCAGGGCAAAATGGGTTTAGAGCAGGTCGCTCCTGTCTGTCTCAGCTACTGGATCACTACGACAAGGTCCTAGATGCACTTGAAGACAAAAAGAATGCAGATGTAATATATGCAGATTTTGCAAAAGCCTTCGACAAGTGTGACCATGGTGTAATAGCGCACAAAATGCGTGATAAAGGAATAACAGGAAAAGTTGGTAGATGGATCTATAATTTCCTCACAAACAGAACACAAAGAGTAGTAGTCAACAGAGTAAAGTCTGAGGCAGCTACAGTGAAAAGCTCTGTTCCACAAGGCACAGTACTCGCTCCCACCTTGTTTCTCATCCTCATATCTGACATGGACTAGGATGTTAGACAAGGATGTCAGCCACAGCAACGTGTCTTCCTTTGCAGATGACACCTGAATCTGCATGACAGTGTCTTCCATTGCAGACACTGCAAGGCTCCAGGCAGACAGCTAGTTTAATGTCTTTATTATGCACCCCATACCCATCCTCTGGGCGGTAGTCAAAAGATTACAAAGGTACATAATGGGTCCAGGGACTGGACCCCAAACTTATGATAGTTGAACTAGTTACAAAGGTAATGAACTCCAGGTAGATCTGGTCACAATCATGGCAAGTTACAAAGGTAATGAATCAGGCAGACATCAACCAAATCTTTCAGTGGGCTGCAGAAAACAGTTTGAAGTTCAACGATGAGAAATTTCAATTACTCCAGTATGGTAAACATGAGGAAATTAAAACTTCATCAGAGTACAAAACAAACTCCTTCCACAAAATAGAGCGAAAAAACCAACGTCAAAGACCTGGGAGTGATCATGCTGGAGGTTCTCACCTTCAAGGACCATAACATTGTATCAATCGCATCTGCTAGAAAAATGACAGGATGGATAATGAGAACCTTCAAAACTAGGGATGCCAGGCCCATGATGACACTCTTCAGGTCGCTTGTTCTATCTAGGTTGGAATATTGCTGCACACTAACAGCACCTTTCAAGGCAGGTGAAATTGCTGACCTAGAAAATGTACAGAGAACCTTCACGGCGTGCATAACGGAGATAAAACACCTCAAATACTGGGAGCACTTGAAGTTCCTGAACCTGTACTCCCTGGAATGCAGGCGGGAGAGATACATGATTATATACACCTGGAAAATCCTGTAGGGACTAGTACCGAACTTGCACACTAAAATCACTCACAACGAAATCAAAAGACTCTGCAGACGATGGAACATCCCTCCAATGAAAAGCAGGGGTGTCACTAGTACGTTTAGAGACAATACAATAAATGTCAGGGCCCCGAGACTGTTCAACTGCCTCCCAGCGTACATAAGGGGGATTACCAATAGACCCCTGGCTGTCTTCAAGCAGGCACTGGACAAGCACCTAAAGTCAGTACCTGACCAGCCGGCTGTGGCTCGTACGTTGGATTGCTTGCAGCTAGCAGTAACAGCCTGGTCGATCAGGCTCTGATCCACCAGGAGGCCTGATCACAGACCGGGCTGCAGGGGCATTGACCCCTGGAACTCTCTCCAGGTAAACATATCTGAAGCTTATTTTTGCATATCTGAAACTTGTATTAGCATATCTGAAGCTTATATTGGCATATCTGAAGCTTAAATTAGCATATCTGAAGTTTATATTAACATATCTGAAGCTTATATTAGCATATCTGAAGCTTATATTAGCATATCTGAAGCTTATATTGGCATATCTGAAGCTTATATTGGCATATCTGAAGCTTATATTGGCATATCTGAAGCTTATATTAGCATATCTGAAGCTTATATTGACATATCTGAAGCTTTTATTAACATATCAGAAGCTTGTATTAGCATATCTGAAGCTTATATTGGCATATCTGAAGCTTATATTGGCATATCTGAAGCTTATATTGGCATATCTGAAGCTTATATTAGCATATCTGAAGCTTATATTGACATATCTGAAGCTTTTATTAACATATCAGAAGCTTGTATTAGCATATCTGAAGCTTATATTGACATATCTGAAGCTTATATTAACATATCTGAAGCTTAAATTAGCATATCTGAACTTATATTAACATATCTGAAGCTTAAATTAGTATATCTGAAGCTTATATTAACATATCTGAAGCTTAAATTAGCGTATCTGAAGCTTAAATTAGCATATCTGAAGCTTATATTG
Organism: Cherax quadricarinatus; assembly: GCF_026875155.1. Classification (NCBI taxonomy): domain Eukaryota; kingdom Metazoa; phylum Arthropoda; class Malacostraca; order Decapoda; family Parastacidae; genus Cherax; species Cherax quadricarinatus. The sequence goes on along the minus strand of NC_069437.1, from coordinate 41,791,417 downwards.
ACATATCTGAAGCTTATATTGGCATATCTGAAGCTTATATTGGCATATCTGAAGCTTATATTGACATATCTGAAGCTTATATTGACATATCTGAAGCTTATATTGGCATATCTGAAGCTTATATTGACATATCTGAAGCTTATATTGACATATCTGAAGCTTATATTGGCATATCTGAAGCTTATATTGACATATCTGAAGCTTATATTGACATATCTGAAGCTTATATTGGCATATCTAAAGCTTATATTGACATATCTGAAGCTTATATTGACATATTTGAAGCTTATATTGACATATCTGAAGCTTATATTGGCATATCTGAAGCTTATACAGTGGACCCCCGCATAACGATTACCTCCGAATGTGACCAATTATGTAAGTGTATTTATGTAAGTGCGTTTGTACGTGTATGTTTGGGGGTCTGAAATGGACTAATCTACTTCACAATATTTCTTATGGGAATAAATTCGGTCAGTACTGGCACCTGAACATACTTCTGGAGTGAAAAAATATCGTTAACCGGGGGTCCACTGTATTAGCATATCTGAAGCTTATACAGTGGACCCCCGGTTAACGATTTTAATCCGTGCAAGAGGGCTCATCGTTATGCGAAATAATCGTTATGCGAATGAATTTTCCCCATAAGAAATAATGGAAATAAAATTAATCCGTGCAAGACGCCCAAAAGTATGAAAAAAATTTTTTTTTACCACATGAAATGTTAATTTTAATACACACAAACTGAAAAAGGCATGCACAATTACATGACACTTACTTTTATTGAAGATCTGGTGATGATTGATGGGATGGGAGGAGGGGAGAGCAATTATCTTCTTACTGTTTAGAAGGGGAATCCCCTTCCATTAGGACTTGAGGTAGCAAGTCCTTTTCTGGGGTTACTTCCCTTCTTCTTTTAATGCCACTAGGACCAGCTTGAGAGTCACTGGACCTCTGTCGCACAACAAATCTGTCCATAGAGCTCTGTACCTCCCGTTCCTTCAAGACTTTCCTAAAATGGGCCATAACATTGTCATTGAAATAGTCACCAGCACGGCTTGCAACAGCTGTGTCAGGGTGATTTTCATCTATAAAGGTTTGCAGTTCAACCCACTGTGCACACATTTCCTTAATCTTTGAAGTAGGCACAATGGATTCCACAACTGGCATAGGCTTCTCAGGGTTAGCCCCAAACCCTTCAAAATCTTTCTTAATTTCCATACTAATTCTCACCCTTTTTACCACAGGGTTGGCACTAGAAGCTTTCTTGGGGCCCATGGTCACTTATTTTCCAGAAACAGCACCGAAAACACTGTAATAATACGAAATATTCCGAGTGTATGCTTGGATGTTACCGCGGAGGCTGGCTGGTAAACAATGGGACGGCCGGCACATGTGAGGGCACATTGGACGCGTCTCGGACGAAAATCGGTAAGCGGGTTTTTAATCGGTATGCGCGGCAAAAATTTTGCGATAAAAGTAATCGGTATGCGGAAAAATCGCTATGTGATGCCATCGTTATGCGGGGGTCCACTGTATTAGCATATATGAAGCTTATATTAACTTATTTTAAGCTTATATCTTTTTTTTTTTTTTTTTTTTTTTTTTTTATTCGCTGGTATTCTCCCAGCCCGGGTCTTTTCCAAGTAGTGGTGACCCGGCCTTGGCTCCCTATCTGGGGAGTATCTCGAGACCTAAGTCTCCCATGGGAGGAGGTACAAGTACCCCCTCATCTTTGGGACCAACTGTCCCCAGGCCTAGCCACAGTCCCCGCCCTCACGGGGCTCGTAGGGAGAAGCTAGGCCTCTGGTCTGCCATCTGCCCCTCCCCAAAGGGGCTCGTGGGGAAGGCATCAACATTCGATAAATCCGACATTCGATGCATTTTAACGCAAAAATTTTGCCTCAACATTCGATGGAAAACCCAACATTCGATACGATTCGTACGAGACGTGTCCACGTGTGGCCTGAACTGCCCCGTGTGTGCCAGTATTTACAAGCCAGCCAGTGTGCGCGCATCTAAGGATACATTCGGTACATTCCATATTATCACTGTTTTTGGTGCTTGTTTCTGCAAAATAAGTAACCATGGGCCCCAAGAAAGCTTCTAGTGCCAACCCTTCGAGAAAAAAGTTGCTAATGACTATTGAAATGAAGAAAGAGATAATTGCAAAGTACGAAAGTGGAGTGCATGTGTCGGAGTGCATGATGATTTGGTAAAGAAATTGCCTGCAACTAGTGGTGATGTGAGTGAAGTTAAGGCCAGCAAAGGTTGGTTTGAAAGATTTAAGAATCGTAGTGGCATACACTGTGGTAAGGCATGGTGAGGCTGCCAGTTCAAGTCCTAATGGAAGGGGATTCCCCTTCTAAACACTAAGACCATCCACACTCTCTCCTCCTCCCATCCCATCAATCATCACCAGATCTTCATTAAAGGTAAGTGTCAATTATTCTATTGTTATTAATCTATTGTTATTGTTGTTATTGTAATTATTCTATTGCATTAAACTTAATATTTCATGTGGTAAAATTTTTTTTTTCATACTTTTGGGTGTCTTGCATGGATTAATTTGATTTCCATTATTTCTTATGGGGAAAATTAATTTCTTTCGATATTTTCGACATTGGATAGCTCTCAGGAACGGATTAGTATCGAATGTCGAGGGTCCACTGTATTAACATCTTAAGCTTATATTATTTTATGCTTATATTATCTTAAGCTTATATTATCTTAAGCTTATATTAACATATCTTAAGCTTCTATGAGCTTATTTTAAGCTGTAGTTGTAAAGAAGTTAAAAGAGCAACTTTCCTTAACTAATAAGAAAATCTTATTAAAACTTAAGCTTATCTTAAACTTACTTGCTCTTAAGCTTATCACAACTTAAGCTATTGAAGCTTATCTTGAGCTGCAGTTGTAAGAGAGTTGCAAGATCAACTTGTCAACTAATCCATGTCATGTTAACTAATCAGGGTTATGCTAATCCCTTGGAGGGGATAATAATAATAATAATAATAAAACCAATAGTAATATTATTATTATTATTATTATTATTATTATTATTATTATTATTATTATTATTATTATTATTAATCTCAGTGGAAGTGTTTTCTTTACAGTAATTTCTTAGGATTAATTTATCTATACATACAGTGGTACCTCAGGATATGAACCTAATTTGTTCCAGAAGGCTGTTCAAGTGCCGATCTGTTCGAGTACCGAACGAATTTGTTCCCATAGGGAATAATGTACAGTAGATTAATCCGAAAAATACACTTACAAAAACACACTTTCATAATTATTCAAGTTCGTATACCGAGGTACCACTGTATATATATTTTTTTTTACCCATTGTTATGGTTGTTAGAGATAATGAAAGGCAGAGTAATTAGCTGTGTTTACCCTCGCCTTGCCTCGGGGAACAACAACAACAACTGCTCACTGCTATAAACACCGTACGTTTCTCCTTTTCTAAATTACATCATATTATCGCCACAGGTGGTATCGTTACGATACGAAGATATATTAGCTCGTCGTGCAAAACAATTTATAAATCCAACTTATCTGGGAGTTTAACTGCTGCTCTGGAACACCTGAGATATGGAGGGTATACAGACAGACAGACAGACAGACAGAGAGCTAGACAGAGCTAGATAGATAGAGAGCTGGACAGATAGAGAACTAGAAAGACAGATGGATGGAAAGCTAGACAGATAGACATGTTTATGTAAAACAGTGTAAACAAATAAAGGGAAGGCTCGTCAGATGTCATGACTGTCATTAGTGGGGTGATAAGATAAGACCACCTCATCAAATGTCACCATTATCAGCAGGTGAGTGATAAGACTAGTGACACACTCTTACATGATGCTTCAAGGGAACTTATTATTATTATTATTATTATTATTATTATTATTATTATTATTATTATTATTATATACTCCCATATCCAAAACATTGCTGGGACCTATAAATACTATGTATATATTTCTAGACAATAGTACAGTATATGACTAAGGTAGGTGAAAATGTTCACCTGTCACTGTGTTTGTGACTATTTGAGTACTATTTCAGTACCTAATATTAGTGTCAGAATAATGATTTGCTATCACATCACAAGAACTACTATAAATAGTAATTATCAGAACATAATAATTATATAAAATAACACGAAAACAAGAAAACAGGTATATCGGCAATACTTCTGAAAGCGGCAGGACTCCATGAGGATCAAGGGCCAACTCTGCAGGCTCATATCTTGGCGAGTACTGACCCTAAAATTTATTTTTATCCTATGACACGTAGAAAAATGTGCTCTTTATTTCTGTTTAAAAAAAAAAAATTTTCTCAAAATATTCGGAGCGCTGGGCGAGAGAACGTAAATGTACGTTTGGACAGTTAATGGGTTAATGATAAACCCAAATTGTTCTGCCTTCCTGTGGTATATAAACTCATCACTCTCTCGTCTGCTGAACTTTTATCTCCATCAAGCACCTTAACCGACTTTGTTCTAGGATATCTCGGTGATTGTTGTTTCATTACTATCCCCTTTTTGTGACTATGTGATTTTGATACATCCTTAGGAGACACTTTGGAAGATTTCTCCCTACACACTCTTTGCAAGTGACTTCACTTATGACACTCATTACAGGAAAACTCTTTAAACCTACAGGAACTGCTGTTATGCTTGAACCCACAATGTTTACATTTGATAGCATTAATTACTTGTACCTTAGGAACAGTGGTCACAAACAAATGCATGTTCCAAGTTCAAACATCATGTGAGCTCTTACTGTGCATCTTGTGAAGGTAATGAAATGAGAAGTATGAAATTTGATGGAAAACTTATGGAATTACTCTATCGTAAAGTTAGCGGTCATGGCAATATTTACGCATCAGTGATTTCACTTACTTTGAGCCCTATTTTGTTCCAATTCCATTGTTCTAGTCGACCACACTCATAGCTATTTCGTTAGAACTCCTGTTGTTCTTTTGATTGAGTACAAGAAATTGACAATTTCTCTATTTTAACGATTCAATAAAGTGATCTGAAATTACTAATTTGACAAATTTCACACAAAATTCAAGAGAGGCCAATTTCAAAATAGGGTTCATCATTAACGATGCAGACATTCCTGGCACTAAAATAACATTTTATCTGTTCATTAGTTGGGTCTCAAGGCTCCTCTTATATTATGATTACTTTTCATTTTGAATTTTTATTCACACAAAAAAATATTTACTCTTACTCAGACTACTGCATAATTGTAATAATTGTATAAATAATATCAGCTCATTCATGAATGCATATTAGACCCACCAGTTGATGTGTATTGGATGTGTGACATGATTTGTTTACTCTTGAACATCAGTAAAAATCAAAATTTTCATTACTTTGAGCTCAATTTCAAGCTACTTTTAGTCTTTAAACCATTGAAAATAATCTATTCTTTTTCTGTAATATATCTCTCATTCTGTCAAATGAGACCAAGAAAACGAGAATACAGCATCTCCTCAATTACCGATGGAGTTCCGCTTCTAAGACCACATCAGTAAACGAATTTGTCGCTAATAATTGTAGTGGGTTTGTGTCGACCATCTCTGATATTGTTTTAATGTCTGCACCATTTATAACATTTCTGATATTGTTTTAAATATTTATACAGTAGTGTACTATGCATTGTTATAAACAGAATAGAAGAAATCACCTCTAATATGCATTATTTAGGTATGCATAATGGTCAGAGAGCCTGTCATAAGCCCAAGTTGTTGGTAAACGAATATGTTGGTCAGTGAGGAGAGGCTGTGCAACCATAAATACCATATAAAAGTACACTGCAAAGTCACTGTCTTAAACCAAAAACACAGTCACAGTTTATTTTCTCCTTTAACATAAGAACATATGAAAGAAGGAACACTGCAGCAGGCCTACTGACCCATGGGTGCTGCAGGATTTTTTGTATACTGCGCACACTGAACACACAGACCCATTGTCTCACATGTAGGCCTACCAACTTTCTTACACAAGATTTGAAGCCGCTAGAATTTTGCCATTAGCTCTCCTCTGACAGGTAAGAGGCAGTTAAATTTTAATTAACTGTACAGTATTTCAGTAAAATTTTCATATAGTATTCATTTTACAGTTGCCATATGCTGTATAATTTTATACATTATTTTATGTAGAGTTTACCTGGAGTTTACCTGGAGAGAGTTCCGGGGGTCAACGCCCCCGCGGCCCGGTCTGTGACCAGGCCTCCTGGTGGATCAGAGCCTGATCAACCAGGCTGTTGCTGCTGGCTGCACGCAAACCAACGTACGAGCCAAAACCCAGCTGATCAGGAACCGACTTTAGGTGCTTGTCCAGTGCCAGCTTGAAGACTGCCAGGGGTCTATTGGTAATCCCCCTTATGTATGCTGGGAGGCAGTTGAACAGTCTCGGGCCCTTGACACTTATTGTATGGTCTCTTAACGTGCTAGTAACACCCCTGCTTTTCATTGGGGGGATGTTGCATCGTCTGCCAAGTCTTTTTCTTTCGTAGTGAGTGATTTTCATGTGCAAGTTCGGTAGAAGTTAGTACATACATTATTATTAATAAATTATTATATTGTCATTTTTGGTCTGGAATGGATTAATTCTATTTACATTATTCTTTATTGGAAAAACTGGTGTGATTGTCGACCATCTTTGTTGTCGAACCAACATCTGGAATGAATTAAGTTCAGCAACCAAGGTTCTGCTGTACTGTATTTCACATTAGGCTTTATGGCAACCTGAAATTATGACTTGTCTGCACAAATAACCTGCATGTAGGAGACTGGCCCACTGGACCAAGTTAGGCTAAAACATCGTCATAAGTGTCAATGTTCTATATGCGGGTTATTTGTGTATTGTTTCAGTCACGGTATTGTGACTTTTTATTCCGTATGACTTGTGTGATTGGCAAATGTTTAGCAATAGTCAGCAATGTTCATAAAATTTTTAATTGTAATCTTGCTAATCTAATGCTCTTGCTTTGCAGGTTATGCTGTCACCCGAGGAATCTCACATGCCATGCTTGTTTGTCTCCAATGATATAAAAATTCATGTAAGTGGCTGAAGTGAATGAAAGCAGATACAGGCGTGCCTCACTAATACAGTGCTTCACTTAGCAGCACATTGCTAATATGCTGATTTTCAATTATATTCATGTTTATTATTTTTGGTGGTAATGCACATATCAGCTGACTAGAAATTTTTTTATTGTTTTTACTTCTGCCTTTTTTTTTGCTAGGCTTAGCACTACTGCACTTGTGCACTTTATAAATGATAGTGTAAGTACTTTTCTAGGCTTTTAGATGTCCCATAGCTCAATCACTAGTGCACTCACTTCACACACCAAGATCTGGAGTTTGAGTCCCGGTACGGCTGGATAACACTAGGACGTGTTTCCATAAGACACTTGCTGTCCGTCTTTTTCCATCAGTATAAAATGGGTACCTGGGTGTTAGTTGACTTGTGTGGGTGGCATCCTGGGACAAAACTGACCTAATTTGCCCGAAATACTCTGCATAACAAGCGACTTTCTATATAGTAGTATGTCATTGATGTCAGCTATGACCTGTATACCTTGTACATGTACTTGTAGAAAGAAAGATATTAGTATTATTATTATTATTATTGCAAGGACAATAAAAAGGCTGTGATTCACTTTAAAGTGATATTTATTTTACAGTGGTGGTCTGGGACTGAACCCACCATATTAGCGAGGTATTCCTTTACATAGTTTCAACAGTGTCAGACACTGTCAGAATTACTGCATGTTAACCTCACTGCCTAGTGCAGGTGGTCCTTGACTTATGATGGGGATATGTTTCGACAAACCCGTCGTGAGTTGAAAATATCGTAAGTCGAATATGGTATGATAAATAAATGAGTAAATAAATAACTGCTGTCACTAAATAAGTAAATAAAGAAACAGTTACTGTAACTAAATACACCAGTATTGAAAAGACGGTTGAGATCGTCAACTGTGAAAGGCCCAAGTCGTGTGGTAAGGCCATTTTGGACTTGCTGCCTTTGACTGTTTCGGTCGTATATATACGTCTTACGAGCCACCATTTTTGACGTATATATACTCATAAATTCTAGCAGCTGCAAATCAAGCAGGAGAAAGCTGGTAGGCCCACATGTGAGAGAATGGGTCTGTGTGGTCAGTGTGCACCATATAAAAAAATCCTGTGGCACGCAGTGCGTAATGAGAAAAAAAAACTCCGACTGTTTTTTTAATTAAAATGCCGATTTTGTGGTCTATTTTCGTATAGTATTTATGGTTGTATTCTCATTTTCTTGGTCTCAATTGATAGAATGGAAAACATATTATAGAAATAGAGGTGATTTTGATTGGTTTTACAATGAAAAGAACCTTGAAATAGAGCTCAAAATATCGAAAATGTTAGATTTTTGCCGATGTTAAAAAGTAAACAAATAATATCATTTTCCAGTAAATGTGCAAGTAGCCATTCTAATATGCAGTCATAAATGGGTTGACATTATTTATACAATTATTACAATATTGCAATAGTCTGCATAACAGTAAATCTTCTATTTTTTGTTTGAATAAAAATTCAAAATAGAAAGCAAGAGTAATATCAGAGGAGACTGGAGACGTGACTGATGAACAAAGAAAATGTTATTTTAGAGCCAGGAATGTCTACATTGTTCATTCTGGACCCTATTTTGAAATTGTCATATTTTTTAATTTTTGTGAAATTGGCCAAATTGCAAATTTCTGACCACATTTTTGGGTAGTTGAAATAGGTAAATGGGCAGTTTCTTGTACTCAATCGATAGAAAATATGGAGTTCTAAAGAAATAGCTATGACTTTGGTCAACTGGAACAATGGAATTAGCCAAAAATAGCGCTCAGAGTGGGTGAAATCGCCGATTCGTAAATATTGCTGAGGTTGCTAACTTCGTGAGAGCGTAATTCCATCAATTTTCCATCAAATTTCATTTTTTTTTGGTGTCATTACAATCGGGAAAAGATTCTCTATCATTTCATAAGAATTTTTTTTTTTTTTCTGAAATTTTCCGACACCAGGAGATACCTCAGGATTTGGGGTTGCGACAGTCAAGGGATTAAGTTTCATTTAAAAAATAATTGGTTTCCTCTTTTTCTTCTCACCAGAAGCAGAAGAAATGCTTAGGCATTTAGCAGATATAATGGGCTTGGAAAAATTTGTTTAAACACAGAAAAAAGAAAAAAGTACAGGAACTCCTCACTTAATGACACACCTGTTCAACAACCACTCGGACTTACAACCAGCTCTCCGACCACTGTACTGTACGTGTATTTTACCTTTTTTATTTTTAAATGCCTGGTTCTGTTTTTAATATACAGTGGACCCCTGGTTAACGATATTTTTTCACTCCAGAAGTATGTTCAGGTGCCAGTACTGACCGAATTTGTTCCCATAAGAAATATTGTGAAGTAGATTAGTCCATTTCAGACCCCCAAACATACACGTACAAATGCACTTACATAAATACACTTACATAATTGGTCGCATTCGGAGGTAATCATTATGCGGGGGTCCACTGTACTAAAAATATTATAAATGGTGCAGAGGTGACACTGAACCCTTAAACTGTCCAAACGTAGACCTATGTTCACATGCATAGCGCTCTGAACTTTCTATTTTACGTGCTTTCTTATGTATAAAAACCATAGCTCTATGTTCGGAGTGCGTAGCACTCCGAATGTAGAGCATTTGAACAGCATTTGGACAGCTTAAGGATTAAACTATATATAAGATGGTTGACACAAACCCACTTCCAGTACAGTATGCTTCTCACTTAACAACCGGTTCGCTTACCGACTTGCTCTTAGGGACGAAACTCAGCCATTAAGTGAGGAGTACCTGTACAATATTTTGCTGAACACTATATGAAGTGCAAAACAACCACTGTGAAAAAATAGTGAACCTGCAAACACACCACGAAATCACGATAGCGATTGGAAGTTCACTGTTTTGTCATAGTGGTTGTCTTGCGTATTGTGATATCACCTGTTTACTGTTATCTTATTGCACTGTATGAGGTGTTTATGCTTGTGATCACTACAGAGACTGACAGCATGACTGGGTGGATACTGCCATCCTCAGCATCTGTAGAAAATATCATACTGCATATCGCTAGCCTGAGAACGGATCAAAATTCAAATTTGATGACTACTGAATGTACATTGCCATCAAACCTTCGTCAAGTTGAAATATCGTAAGTCGAACCATCATAAAGCGAGGAGCATCTGTATCTTAAAACTCACCTACTACCTGCCTATGTATGTCCCTTCTCTTTGCACCTTGAAATATTCTTGTGCAACATTATATCAACTTGCAGTAGTAACTTGATTCATCTGAAGTAGTGCACATACAATAATAATATCTGTTATATTCAAGTTAATCAGGTTTGTAAGTAAACATGAGTATTATTATATGAATAACAAATATCTGCTGAAGAGGACCCAGTCAAAGTGTTGAAATATACAGATCAATTAACGTTCTAAATTTCTATCTCGATGTGGGTTATTATTGAGTCCAGCCTCTCCTCACTTAATGATGGGGTTCCATTCTCAAGAGTAGGTCGGTAAGTGAATTGCTCGTTAAACGAGGAGCATACTGTAGTGGTAGTGGGTTTGTGTCGTCCGTCTTTGGATATTGTTTTAATGTCACCTTTGCACCATTTATAACATTTTTAGTGCAGTGGGCCCTCGTTTTTTGCAATTAATCCGTTCCAGAGAGTGTGACTCATGGCAAAATTGATGATTTGTGAAACCATTTTCCCCATAAGAAATAATGTAAATCCAATTAATCTGTTCCAGACCAAAAGTATTAACAAAAATTTTATTTTTTTTTGCATGAAATATATATTTACATAGAAAACAATGAGACATGAAGAATAAAACAATAATAACATCACACTTACCTTTATTGAAGACTCTTGTTGGTGTATGTTAGGAATTGTGGAGGCAGCAGGGGAGTGTGTTTGGAGACAGGACAAGATAGTCCTTCAATATGGCACAAATATCAACTCTACGGCTTATTTATCTATCACAATTCATCCAATATGACATAATAAACAATAGTAATAACATAGAAACATGACATACACTCTAGAATGAATAAAATATGTCATTACGTATGTCACGAGTGGTGTTGTGTTGGGTGTATAAGGGCCACTGAAAGCATAAGCCTTACATAGTGGTGGTGAAGGCGGCAGCAGAGGCGGCAGAGGCAGCGGTGTTGTCAGTAGCCCTATATACCTCCAATAACATTGGAGGAGTCAGCTTCGTGCTGTCCTTTCTCTATCGATTAATTGCTTAAGCCCTATAGAATAGGGCACTATTTATTTTTTTCTATCTATCTGTAAGGAAAAAAGTCATTAAAAACACAGTGTCTACATTTCAAATGCCGCTTAATTCACAGTAAAAATTCTATTGAAATTGGACCCAAAAAGAAATTTTGCTCGTCACCTCCTTAATTTATTTGCTACACTGTTAATGCTACATTTTATTGCTGGATGGCACTATAGCCTTTATCGACTCATGCTGCTTTAGTATTGTACATATCGTAGAATCACTGAAGAAGGTACATTTTCCCCTCTCTCTTCCTCCTCCATTTTGGTACTTTGCTATGAGTTCTTTCTTGAATTCTATGATGTTTGTCACCTTCTTTACCAAAGGGTTGGCACTAAGAGCTTTCTTTTGGCCCATGGTGGCTTATTTAGCAGTTGCAAGCACTAAAATGAATGGAATATTACGAAACGTGTCATACAAACGCATGGGATCGTGCTCACTCGCTGATAAACAATGGCACACTGTGAATGGTGTGTAGGGCCGCTCAGGGCTGCTTGTATGCGTCTGGGACAAATGACTATTTGCAAGTCAAACAAAGATTTGTGAGTCAATATTTTGACAAAAAAAAAGTTACGATTTGCAAAAATTACTACTTTAGATGCTTACGATAAATGAGGGTCCACTGTATATTTTTAAATGTTTATACAGTTGTGTATTGTATACTCTAATAAACAAAATAGAGGAAATCAGCTCTGATATACATTACTTAGGTTTGCACACCGGTTGGAGAGTTGGTCGTAAGTCCGTGTGGTCAGTAAATTGGTATGTTGCCAGGTGAGGAGATGCTGTATATTATTTGTATATATTTTGTGAGTTTTAGTATTCTATTGGCTTTTATTTTTTTCAGTGGCCTTTTGGAATTCATTTTACAACTGGTGGACTGTAAAGTAAAGCTACTTCTGGATAAAGTATACTAATGGTGTACTAGTTACTGCTAATATACAGTGGTCCCTCCCTTTTCATTGGGCTCTGTTTTCGCTCATTTCAGTTATCGCCGAATTTTTCCCTAAAATTATCGCCTCAGTTTTCATTGCTTTCCTCCGTTCTCGTTGGTGGTACAGTAAAAATATTGGCTCAGTTTTCGTTGCTTTACTCCGTTCTCGTCAGTGGTATGGTACATAAAAGAACAGTATGAGTCTGTGTCCAGCAACCCACTAAATGACAGCAAGGTAGAAAATGCAAAAATATTTTTCACTCCAGAAGAAGGCCGCACAGACCAACTAACTGACATTAGTACAAATCCCATAGATTTCGAAAGAGAAATGGAAAACATGCCCACTCACTTAGCACCTGGACCAGATTTATGGAATGCTCTATTTATAAAGAAGTGCAAAGTACCACTAGCACGAGCCCTCAGTATTCCTTGGAGAAAGAGCTTAGATCTAGGTGAAATACTGGAGGCCTTAAAGAGTGCAGATATAGCTCCTTTGCACAAGGGAGACAGTAGAGCACTAGCTAAAAATTACAGACCAGTAGCCCTAACCTCTCATGTCATAAAAATCTTCGAAAGAGTGATGAGACGGCAGATTACAAATTTCATGGACCAGCACAACCAACATAACCCGAACCAGCATGGTTTTAGAGCAGGACGATCATGTCTGTCACAGCTGCTGATCCATTATGACAGAATTATGGAGGCACTGGAAGACGACCAAAACGCAGATGTGATTTACACAGATTTTGCAAAGGCGTTTGACAAATGCGATCATGGAGTGATAGCACACAAAATGAAGGCCATGGGCATTACGGGGAAGGTAGGCAGATGGATTTTTGGTTTCCTAACACACAGAACACAAAACAATAAAGCGCAGGTTGGTGTGGCAGCAGCGACCTCCAAGCTCCGTACTTTTCTCCAACTATCAGAGCTACCAATGCTCCTATGATGACCTAGTTACAAGCAAAACTGCACTACCCAACGTAGCACCCAGAATGACCAAAGATTACCAACAGTGAAGCCTACAAATCGAAAATAATAGAGATCAAAGGAAGACTGCCCACAAACCGAAAGCACCTTTGGCAAGAACAGCTTCCTTGATTGCCGTTTTCTTGGCCACAAAAACAGCAATGGTTGATTGGGGTTTTGTGTACAACCTGGCCAGCTCGGAGACACGCACTCCACTTTCATACTTAGCAATGATCTCTTTCTTCATATCCATAGTAATTCTCACTCTTTTTGCTGTAGGGTTGGCACTAGAAGCTTTCTTGGGGCCCATTCTGACTTACTTTGCAGGTGCAATCACTAAAGAGTCTGTGATAATATGAAATGTTCCGATTGTATGCTTGGAATCAACCGCGGTGGCTGGCTTGTCAACACTGGCATCCACGGAACAAGTGAGGTGGGCTCAGGCCGCATGTGGATGCGTCTCGAACAAATCGCGTTGAGCGAGGTTTTTAGCGCTAGCCGAGGCAAAATTTTTGTGTTAAAATGTATCGCTAGGCGGATTTGACGTTATGCGATGCGTTCGTTAGGTGAGGGTCCACTGTATTAACAAAACGTACATTTTATAGATCATAAAAATAGTTTTGCATACAGAAAAGGCACTACTAAATTCGAGGGTCCACTGTATATGGAATAGATAGTAAGTTACTAAATGCTGTAAAGAGTTTTTATGAGGATAGTGAGGCTCAGGTTAAGGTGTGTAGGAGAGAGGGAGACTACTTCCCAGTAAAAGTAGGTCTTAGACAGGGATGTGTTATGTCGCCATGGTTGTTTAACCCTTTCAGGGTCGGCAGGGCCTCTCCTAAACTTGTTCGCAGGGGAGGAAATTTAAAAAAAAAAAAAAATCTTATGAAATGATAGAGAATCTTTCTCCAATCATAATGACACCAAAAGTATGAAATTTGATGGAAAACTTATGGAATTATGCTCTCGCTAAGTTAGCGGTCTCGATGATGTTTACTTATCGGCGATTTTGCCCACTTTGAGCCCTATTTTCAGCCAATTCCAATGTACCAGTCGGCAAAAATCATAACTATTTTGCTAGAACTCCATTTTTTTCTATCAAATGAGTACAAGAAACTACCCATTTACCGATTTAAACTATCCAGTAAAGTGGTCACAAATTGGCAATTTTGCCAATTGCAGACAAATTTCAAAAGATGCCAGTTTCCAAATAGGGTCCAGAATAAACAAGATAGACATTCCTGGAACTAAAATAACATCTTTTCTGTTCATTAGTCACGTCCCCAGGCCTCTCTTACATTTCTTTTGCTTTCCACTTTGAATTTTTATCTCACAAAAAGCTGTATAGTCCTTGTGGCTTAGCGCTTCTTTTTGATTATAATAATAATAACTCACAAAAAAATAGAAGATTTACTGTTATGCAGACTACTGCATTAGTGTTGAAATGGTATAAATAATATCAGCGCACTTGTGAAAGAATATTAGACTCACCAGTTGACGTGTATTGGATGCATGGCATGATTTGTTTGCTTTTGAACGTTGGCAAAAATCGAACATTTCTGCTTCTTTGTGCTCAATTTCAAAGTACTTTTCATTGTGAAACCAATCAAAATCATCTCAATTTCTGTAATATGTCGTCCATTCTATAAAATGAGACCAGGAAAACTAGAATACAACCATAAATAGCATATGAAAATACACTGCAAAGTCGCTGTTTTAAAGCAAAAACATGGTCGGAGTTTTTTTTTTCTCATGCACTGTGTGCTGCAGGATTTTTTTTATACTGTGCACACTGACCACATAGACCCATTCTTTCATATTTAGGCCTACCAGCTTTCTCTCGCTTGATTTGAAGGCGCTAGAATTTATGCGTACTAGTATGGCACCAACCCTCGCATGCAAGCCATAGCACCAGTACGACACCAACCCTGAAAGAGTTAACATATTTATAGATGGGGTTGTAAAAGAAGTAATGCTAGGGTGTTCTGGAGAGGGGTGGGATTAAATTATCGGGAATCAAATACAAAATGGGATTTGACACAGTTACTTTTTGCTGATGTTACTGTGCTTTTGGGGGATTCTAAACAAAAGTTGCAAAGGTTAGTGGAGGAGTTTGGGAGGGTGTGTAAAGGTAGAAAGTTGAAAGTGAACTTAGATAAGAGTAAGGTGATGAGGGTATCAAACTATTAAGATAAAGAAAAATTGGATATCACATTGGAGGGAGGGAGTATGGAAGAAGTGAATATTTTCAGATATTTGGGAGTTGACTTGTCAGTGGATGGGTTTATGAAGGATGAGGTTAATCATAGAATTGATGAAGGAAAAAATGTGAGTGGTGCACTGAGGTGTCTGTGAAGACTAAAAATGTTACCCATGGGGACAAAAAGGAAATGTACCAGAGTATAGTGGTACCATCACTCATATGGGTTTGAAGCATGCATTGTAAAAGCTGCAGCAAGGAGGCAGCTGGAGGCAGTGGAGCTGTCTGGTCTAAGGGCAATGTGTGGTGTAAATATTATGCAGAGAATTTATAGTGTGGAAATTAGGAGGTGTTGAATTACTAAAAATATTAGTCAGAGGGCTGAAGAGGGGTTGTTGAGGTGGTTTGGTCATTTAGAGAGAATGGATCAAAGTAGAATGACTTGGAGAGCATATAAATATATAGGGGAAGGAAGGCAGGGTTGGGGTCATCCCTGAAAAGGTTGGAAGGAGCAGGTTAAGGAGGTTTTGTGGGCTATGGGCTTGGACTTCCAGCAAGTGTACGTTTGCGTGTTAGGAGTGAATGGAGATGGATGGTTTTTGGCACCTGATGAGCTGTTGGAGTGTGAGCAGGGTAATATTTTGTGAATGGATTCAGGTAAACTGGTTGGCCGGACTTGAGTCCTGCAAATAGGAAGTACGGTGCCTTCACTTTAAAGGAGGGGTTTGGGATATTGGCAGTTTGGAGGGACATCTTAGCTGTTGTATCTGAGTGCCTCTGCAAAGACAGTGATTATGCATGAGTGATGGTGAAAGTGTTGAATAATAAAAATTTTTCTTTGTTATTATGTTTTTCTTTCTTTTTGAGTCACCCTGCCTTGGTGGGAAACGGCCGACGTGTTAAAAAAAAAAATTCTGGGTCCTTGCATTTTTTTTTTTACCATCTAATTTCATAATATCATATCTTATGGTGAGATCTGGGCTCCGAGGTCGCCAGCCATGTGCTCCATGTAATGCCATTTATTATTAATTTAGGCATCTTTATTTTTTGTATGTCTAACACCATTTTGGAATAAATGTGATAGGTAGATAAAATTTCTCCTTTCAACAAACCGGCCGCATCCCACTGAGGCAGGGTGGCCCCCCCCCCTCCAAAAAAAATGAAGTAATTGCTGAATTAGGCAACATATTATAGTGGCATGATGAACACGACAGCCCGTGATGAGCACTCAGCAATTACTGTGATAGTCTGATACTCCTTCACCCTCTCTCTTATAGTTCCTCCCAAATGATAAAATTAATATATTATAAGTAATAATACAAAAAATAATTGAATTAAATTTTTTTGCATTTTTTTTTCCTCATGCCGTGGACAAAAATGATGGCTTATCTCACAATAAAAAAAATTGCACTAAAACTGCAAAATAACAAAAAAAGTTTTGAAGATGCACACAAAAGCTCAAGAGATGTTTACAGCATGCAAGTTAGTTGCTATACTGACTGAGACTCACACTGTCGACTCTTTATCTGGTGATCATGTGATCCGAGCGTTGTCAGTCGACAACCAAGAGCATGTATAAAAACCAGAACATTTTTTTTCTCTTGAATTCTGTCTTCGAAATCTGATTTGTTTGACAAGTAGTGCATTCAGCAACTGATGTTCCACCATATTATCAAACTCTTGGAACTCATCAAGGGTTTATCTACAGTGTGAAAATATTGTAGGGTCCTGCTTATACAGCAGGAGAGCTTCCAGGCTATTGTAGGGCTCTGGTTGTTGCGAATAAGAAATTTTTTAAAGAACTTCAGAATGTGGCCTGTTACCATTTATTTCTTATGCAACAAGATTTTTGGATCAGAGTTCTTTAAAGGTCTTTTAGAGTCTAGGGGAAATAATTTCAACTGGGAAACTCCATAGAATAATATTCAAATTTATTAAAGTATTTAAATACAATACTTTATCTTCTCTCTTAATACTTTGTACAATAAATTTACCATATACATTTAGTTCAAAATCATGGAAATGTCACATTAATAAGGAAGTTTAATTATTCTTCCTGTATCTAAGTCCTCATTAATATTTACGTCTCTTTCTTAACAAGACTGTAAACTCAAAATACAAAAGGTACAAGATTTAACAAGACCTTTGAATCTGGCCATAAGTATCTCTATGGATTACTGAACTGACCAAGAATATAAATATCAAAAGAGTCTTTCAAAGTAATGAGGAACAAAGTGAGTCAGCTCTAGAGTCCAATTCTCAAAACCATTCAACTGTACACCGTAAGAGCCAATATACGATCAGTTGTCAGGGCTAGAGCAGGGAGCAGACTGACTACTTGCCAGTCTGTTGACGTGTCGTCAGGTTGGTTCAGCTGAGCCACGTCAGCCAGCCGGACATAAACAACTGAACAATTCACCGGATGGTTCCGAGACTTAAACTCTATATACACAAGAAATCCTACCTAACCATAATAGTAAAATAATAGTGATAATTACAAAATAGTGATAATAACGATAATAGTGATAATAACGATAGTGATAATACCATGGTATTTTTCATATATTAACAGATAATAATATAACGCCGAAAGTCTCTATTTTAGCTATAAACGGGGACTTTCGCACTATAATATTAAGTGATGAACATATGCTCTTACAATATTTAAATAACACAGGATGACCAATTTCGAAGATATAACACTGCTCATACAGCAGGATAGCTTCCAGGGTATTGTAGAGCCCTGCTTATGCAACAGGTTAGCTTCCAAGCTATTGTAGGGCCCCATTTATACAGCAGGTTAGGTTCCAGACTATTGTAGGGCCACACTTACACAGCAGGTTAGGTTCCCAGCTACTGTAGTCCCCTCTTATGCAGTAGCTTCCAGGTTATTGTAGAATCCTGCTTATACTGCACTGCAGTTTAGCTTCTGGGCTATTGTACGGCCCCATTATACAGCAGGTTAGGTTGCAGGTTACTATAGGACCCTGCTTATACAGCAGGTTAGGTTGAAGGCTACTATAGGATCCTGCTTATACAGCAGGTTAGGTTGCAGGTTACTATAGGACCCTGCTTATACAACAGGTTAGGTTGCAGGTTACTATAGGACCCTGCTTATATGGCAGGTTAGGTTGCAGGTTACTATAGGACCCTGCTTATACAGCAGGTTAGGTTGCAGGTTACTGTAGGACCCTGCTTATACAGCAGGTTAGGTTGCAGGTTACTATAGGACCCTGCTTATATGGCAGGTTAGGTTGCAGGTTACTATAGGACCCTGCTTATACAGCAGGTTAGGTTGCAGGTTACTATAGGACCCTGCTTATACAGCAGGTTATGTTGAAGGCTACTATAGGACCCTGCTTATACAGCAGGTTAGGTTGAAGGCTACTATAGGAGCCTGCTTATACAACAGGTTAGGTTGAAGGCTACTATAGGAGCCTGCTTATGCAGCAGGTTAGGTTGCAGGTTACTATAGGACCCTGCTTATACAGCAGGTTAGGTTGAAGGCTACTATAGGATCCTGCTTATACAACAGGTTAGGTTGAAGGCTACTATAGGAGCCTGCTTATGCAGCAGGTTAGGTTGAAGGCTACTATAGGATCCTGCTTATACAGCAGGTTAGGTTGAAGGCTACTGCTGTAAAGCAGAAATTGCTGCTATGTGAAATATAATCCTTTTTTTCACTTTCACAACCTGGTAACATGTCTACACTATCACATAGTATAAAGTGAGCAATAGAGCTAGGCCTACAAATGAAAAATGGGTATAATTGAAAACTGCTGCATTAGCGATAGGCCATAAAGCAAGGTGCTGTAAAGCTGGGCTGCCAGTATACACTTTTATTTTGCTCTATATTACCCTTTAATTACTCTTTAACCCTTTCAGGGTTTTTTTTTCTGTCTCATAAACACGCTAGATAACAGGGATATCTTGCTAATCCTACTTATAATTTGGTCACACTTCACAGACTCGCACATGCATTATATATCCTTTACACCCCAAGGTTTTTCCCCTTTTTTTCTAAATAGCCTTTTTCTTCTTTTTTTCTTCTATTTTCCAGGGGTTTAAGGGGGAAAAAGAACTTTTCCTCCGTAAGCCATCCCGGTGTCTTTATGAGGCAACTAAAATGTTTGGGAAAGAAAGGGGTTTAGTAACCCCTTCTCCTGTAGCCCATTTACTAAAAAAGGAAGAAAAAAAAATTTATAAAATGGGTTTTTAATGTGCGTGGATTTTAGTGCAGATGCCCAAAGAAACAGTTTGTTTGCTGTTGTTATGAATGAAAAGAATTTGGGAAATTCCCCGGGGGCCCCCAAAGCAAAAACAAAGCTAAAGGGGGGGTAGGGGATTTCGGGGGGGGGGAAAAAAATTTGGGATTAAATCTTTTAATTATCTGAGAGATTAGGGAAAAAGGGAAAAGAGGTACCCAGAATTGTTAAGGATCAGTTAGGGAAAAGGAAAAGGAAATATAATGTGTAAATTCAAGAATTATTTTGGTTAAAAAGAAAAGGGTTTGGGGATGTAAAAAATGGGTCTTAATAAGCGTGTATGCACCTGGAAGAAGAGGGGAAAATGTAAAAGGGGAGAAGAGATTTTGGGAGATTTTAAAGTGAATGTATAGGAGCCTTTGAACCAAGTGAAGGGTCCTTGGGGTAGGGGCCTAAAATTTTTAAAGGGGGGGGAAAGAAATTTTTTAGAGGGGGGTTGTGGTGGGAAATTTTGGGGGTGCCAGGTTTTTAAATTTGATAAGGGAAACCCTTTGATTGAACTTTGTATAAAAGGGGTTTAGTTTTATGGGTTAATAAAATTTTAAGAAAAAGAGGAAAAAATAAGTATACAAAATAAGATGTAGGGCCCAAATGACAGTAATTTGTTGGATTTGTTTTTGGAAAAATAAAAAACTGTTGAGTAGACTTTAGGAAGTACATGCTTTTTGAGGGGCCAAAGAAAATTTCAATCCTTTTAGTTGTAGCTACATGAGAGTAAAAGGTAGATGGGTTTTCAAGGGGGAATAAAAAGGGATAAAGGGGAAAAAGAGAGGTGAAAGGGTTTTAAACTTTAAAAAAAGGGGGCAGTTAGGGTAAGATACAAAAAGCTATTGGGGTTTGATGGGCTAATGAGAGCATAGGCAATGGGTTTGAAGAGGTATGGGGTAGGTTTTAAAAATGCAATGTTAGAGTTTTTCAGCAGAATTTTTTGTGGTTACAGGAAAGTGGGTGCAGGAGGGAAGAGGAGCGATTGGTGAATGATGATGTAAAGAGAGAAAGTAAAGGAGAAAAAGTTAGCATATAAAGAAGTTTTTACAAGGTAAAAATTGATCAAGGAGGGAAGAGTATATGGAGAAAAAGAGAGAGGTTAAGAGAGTGGTGAAGCAATTTTAAAAAGAGAGAAAAAGGAGAGAGGGGGTTGAGCTGTTATCAACAAATTTTGTTGAAAATAAGAAAAAGTTTGGAGTGAGATTAACAAGTTAAGGAAGCCTAGAGAACAAATGGATTTGTCAGTTAAAAATAGGAGAGGAGAGTTATTAAATGGAGAGTTAGAGGTATTGGGAAGATGGAGGGAATATTTTGAGGAATTTTTAAAAATGTTGATGAAGATAGGGAAGCTGTGATTTCGTGTGTAGGCAAGGAGGATAACATTCTTGTAGGAGTGAGGAAGAGCCATTGTGAGTGTGGGGGAAGTTCGTGAGGCAGTAGGTAAAATGAAAGGGGGTAAGGCAGCCGGGATTGATGGGATAAAGATAGAAATGTTAAAAGCGGGTGGGGATAATTTTGGAGTGTTTTGGTGAAATTTAAATTTAATAAATGTATGGATGAGGGTAAGTACCTAGGGATTGGCAGAGAGCATGCATATTCCTTTTTTAAAAAGGGCAAAGGGGACAAAAGAGAGTGCAAAAATTATAGGGGGATAAGTCTGTTGAGTATACCTGGTAAAGTGTATGGTAGAGTTATTATTGAAAGAATTAAGAGTAAGATGGAGAATAGGATAGCAGATGAACAAGGAGGTTTTAGGAAGGTAGGGGTGTGTGGTCAGGTTTTTTACAGTGAAACATTAAGTGAACATATTTAGATAAGGCTATAGAGGTCTTTGTGGCATTTATTGAAAAAGGGCGTATGACAGGGTGGGGAATAGGGGGCAATGTGGCAATGTTGCAGGTGTATTGGTATAGGAGGTAGGTTACTGAAAGCAGTGAAGAGTTTTAACGAGGATAGTGAGGCTCAATTTTAGAGTATGTGGGAAAGAGGGAAATTTTTTCCCAGTAAAAGCAGGCCTTAGACAAGGATGTGTGATGTCACCAGGTTGTTTAATAAAATTTATAGATGGGTTGTAAGAAAAGAAAATGCGGGGGCTTGGCAAGAGGCATGGAGTTAAAAGAAAAGAATCACACATAAAGGGGGAGTTGTCACAGTTGCTCTTTGTTGATGACACGTTCTCTTGGGAGATTCTAAAGAGAAGTTGCAGAAAATTGGTGGATGAATTTGGTAGGGTATGCAAAAGAAGAAAATTAAAAGTGAATACAGGAAAGAGTAAAGTTATGAGGATAACAAAAAGACTAGGTGATGAAGATTGATATCAATTGGAGGGAGAGAGTAATAGGAGGTGAATGTATTCAATATTTGGGAGTGGACGTGTCAGCGGATGGGTCTATAAAAAGATGAGGTGAATCATAGAATTGATGAGGGGAAAAGGGTGAGTGGTGTGCTTAGGAGTCTGTGGAGACAAAGAACTTTGCCCTTTGGGAGGCAAAGAGGGGAATGTATGAAGGTATAGTTTTACCAACACTCTTATGTGGGTGTGAAGCAATGGGTGATGAATTTGCAGCGAGGAGAAGGCTGGAGGCATGGAGATGTCATGTCTAAGGGCAATGTGTGGTGGAATAAATGCAGAGAATTCGTAGTTTGGAAGTTAGGGGGAGGTGCGAGATTACCAAGACTGTTGTCCAGAGGGTTGAGAAAGGGTTGTTGAGGTGGTTCAGACATGTAGAGAGAATGGAGCAAAACAGGGTGACTTCAAGAGTGTATCAGTCTGTAGTGGAAGGAAGGTGGGGTAGGGGTCGGCCTAGGAAAAGGGTTGGAGGGAGGGGGTAAAGGAGGTTTTGTGTGCGAGGGGCTTGGACTTCCAGCAGGCATGCATGAGCGTGTTTGATAGGAGTGAATGGAGACAAATGGTTTTTAATACTTGATGTGCTGTTGGAGTGTGAGCAAAGTAACATTTATGAAGGGGTTCAGGGAAACCGGCAGGCCGGACTTGAGTCCTGGAGATGAGAAGTACAGTGCCTGCACTATGAAGGAGGGGTGTTAATGTTGCAGTTTAAAAACTGTAGTGTAAAGCACCCTTCTGGCAAGACAGTGATGGAGTGAATGATGGTGAAAGTTTTTCTTTTTCGGGCCACCCTGCCTTGGTGGGCCACCCTGCCTTGGTGGGAATCGGCCAGTGTGATAATAAATAAAACAGTACGTCTTATGCACCAGCGTTGGTGACATGCTAATACGTGTAATTTCTAGCGCCCTCAAATCAAGCGGGAAAAGGCTGGTAGGCCTAGATGTGAAAGAATGGGTCTGCATGGTCAGTGTGCACAGTATAAAAAAAATCCTGCAGCACACAGTGCTGTAGGATCTCACCTTCAAGGACCATAACATTGTTTCAATCGCATCTGCTAGAAGAATGCCAGGATGGATAATGAGAACCTTTAAATCTAGGGATGCCGAGCCCATAATGACACTCTTCAGGGTGCTTGTTCTATCTAGGCTGGAATATTGCTGCACACTAACAGCACCTTTCAAGGCAGGTGAAATTTCTGACCTAGAAAATGTAGAGATCCTTCACGGCGCGCATAACGGAGATAAAACACCCCAATTACTGGGAGCGCTTGAGGTTCCTGAACCTGTACTCCCTGGAATGCAGGTGGGAGAGATACATTATTATATACACCTGGAAAATCCTAGAGGGACTAGTACTGAACTTGCACACGAAAATCACTCCCTGCGAAAGCAAAAGACTTGGCAGACGATGCAACATCCCCCCAATGAAAAGCAGGGGTGTCACTAGCACGTTAAGAGATCATACAATAAGTGTCAGGGGCCCGAGACTGTTCAACTGCCTCCCAACATACAGCCATTCTTAATCTTTAGAGTCTAAATATGTGTCTATGTTCTTTATGTTGGAGGTGTTAGGAAGCTTTCCTTAGCAACACTTTTATATGGTTATTCTATCTTATCTTTCCCTAGCAACACTCTCATGAGGTTATCCTTTCCTGTATTTCCCTAGCAACACTTTCATGAGGTTATCCTTTCCTGTATTTCCCTAGCAACACTTTCATGAGGTTATCCTTTCCTGTATTTCCCTAGCAACACTTCCATGAGGTTATCCTTTCCTGTATTTCCCTAGCAACACTTTCATGAGGTTAAACCCCTTTCCTGCATTTCCCCCAGCAACACTTCATGAGGTTATCCTTTCCTGTATTTCCCTAGCAACACTTTCATGAGGTTATCCTTTCCTGTATTTCCCTAGCAACACTTTCATGAGGTTATCCTTTCCTGTATTTCCCTAGCAACACTTTCATGAGGTTATCCTTTCCTGTATTTCCCTAGCAACACTTTCATGAGGTTATCCTTTCCTGTATTTCCCTAGCAACACTTCCATGAGGTTATCCTTTCCTGTATTTCCCTAGCAACACTTTCATGAGGTTATCCTATCCTGTATTTCCCTAGCAACACTTTCATGAGGTTATCCTTTCCTGTATTTCCCTAGCAACACTTTCATGAGGTTATCCTTTCCTGTATTTCCCTAGCAACACTTTCATGAGGTTATCCTTTCCTGTATTTCCCTAGCAACACTTTCATGAGGTTATCCTATCCTGTCTTTCCCTAGCAACACTTTCATGAGGTTATCCTTTCCTTTCTTTCCCTAGTATCAGGAAAGATATAAAACATTTATAGCCTTTCTTAATTTTTTTTGGCTCTTGTTACACCCAGATGGGGTTTCTCTACATATGTCTTGCATTTTTGTTAATCTATCTAATATTACATTGAGATTATAATTGTTAACAGCTAAAACAATGTTAATCATCTTTATAATATTACATATTCACATTCATCTTTCTCATGTTTTCATTTTATTTTTTTTATTTTTTTTTCAACAAGTCGGCCGTCTCCCACCGAGGCAGGGTGACCCAAAAAAGAAAGAAAATCCCCAAAAAGAAAATACTTTCATCATTCAACACTTTCACCACACTCACACATTATCACTGCTTTTGCAGAGGTGCTCAGAATACAACAGTCTAGAAGCATATACGTATAAAGATACACAACATATCCCTCCAAACTGCCAATATCCCAAACCCCTCCTTTAAAGTGCAGGCATTGTACATCCCATTTCCAGGACTCAAGTCCGACTATATGAAAATAACCGGTTTCCCTGAATCCCTTCACTAAATATTACCCTGCTCACACTCCAACAGATCGTCAGGTCCCAAGTATCATTCGTCTCCATTCACTCCTATTTAACACGCTCATGCACACTTGCTGGAAGTCCAAGCCCCTCGCCCACAAAACCTCCTTTACCCCCTCTTTCAAACCCCTTCGAGGACGACCCCTACCCCTCCTTCCTTCCCCTATAGATTTATATGCTTTCCATGTCATTCTACTTTGATCCATTCTCTCTAAATGACCAAACCACCTCAACAACCCCTCTTCTGCCCTCTGACTAATGCTTTTATTAACTCCATACCTTTTCCTAATTTCCACACTCCGAATTTTCTGCATAATATTTACACCACACATGGCCCTTAGACAGAACATCTCCACTGCCTCCAACCGTCTCCTCGCTGCTGCATTTAACACTCAAGCTTCACATCCATATAAGAGTGTTGGTGGAAATATAAACACAATTCACAACCACTTGATAAACTACAGAAACTCAAGACTCATCGCCACAGAAGACAACACTCAATACCGAAGAATCCTGGAATCATCACTTATTTCTATATCCGACAACTTCAACCAGAATAGTGGCTTCTATAACATAGCTGAACCACTTGCCAAGAAACTTCTTTCATCGCTATCCCACATAAGAACACTGTAGAAGGTCTGCTCACAAACTTGTCCAATCTCCTTTCCAAGCTACCCAAGTTTTTAGACTCTATAACCCCACTCGGTACATCATCAGATGCAGCATT
The DNA here is from genome assembly GCF_026875155.1 of Cherax quadricarinatus. NCBI lineage: Eukaryota > Metazoa > Arthropoda > Malacostraca > Decapoda > Parastacidae > Cherax > Cherax quadricarinatus. Next base: position 41,765,747 of record NC_069437.1, on the reverse strand, counting down.
CTTCACCTGACCTCAGCATTCTGAACCGGACTATAAATACTCGCGTTCCTTCCACCCCAGGTAGTTCTGTTTGTGACTTGAAAAAGCCCACTGTGTGGGCGAAACGTAGTCAATAAAGGATCACATTATACTGCATTTGTGTTTATATTTCCATTGTGTCGGTATTTTATACCATTTATTTCTAAGAGTGTTGGTACTACTATACTTTCATACATTCCCTTCTTTGCCTCCATAGATAACGTTTTTTGACTCCACATATACCTCAACGCACCACTCACCTTTTTTCCCTCATCAATTCTATGATTAACCTCATCCTTCATAAATCCATCCGCCAACATGTCGACTCCCAAGTATCTGAAAACATTCACTTCTTCCATACTCCTCCTCCCCAATTTGATATCCAATTTTTCTTTATCTAAATCATTTGATACCCTCATCACCTTAATCTTTTCTATGTTCACTTTCAACTTTCTACCTTCACACACATTCTCAAACTCATCCACTAACCTTTGCAATTTTTCTTTAGAATCTCCCATAAGCACAGTATCATCAGCAAAAAGTAACTGTGTCAATTCCCATTTTGAATTTGATTCCCCATAATTTAATCCCACCCCTCTCCCGAACACCCTAGCATTTACTTCTTTTACAACCCCATCTATAAATATATTAAACAACCATGGTGACATTACACATCCCTGTCTAAGACCTACTTTTACCGGGAAGTATTCTCCCTCTCTTCTACACACCCTAACCTGAGCCTCACTATCCTCATCAAAAGCTCTTTACAGCATTTAGTAACTTACCACCTATTCCATATACTTACAACATCTGCCACATTGCTCCTCTATCCACTCTATCATATGCCTTTTCTAAATCCATAAATGCAATAAAAACTTCCCTACCTTTATCTAAATACTGTTCACATATATGCTTCAATGTAAACACTTGATCTACACATCCCGTACCCACTCTGAAGCCTCCCTGCTCATCTGCAATCCTACATTCTGTCTTACCTCTAATTCTTTCAATTATAACCCTACCGTATACTTTTCCTGGTATACTCAGTAAACTTATTCCTCTATAATTTTTACAATCTCTTTTGTCCCCTTTCCCTTTATATAAAGGGACTATACATGCTCTCTGCCAATCCCTAGGTACCTTCCCCTCTTTCATACATTTATTAAACAAAAGCACCAACCACTCCAACACTATATCCCCTCCTGCTTTTAACATTTCTGTCATGATCCCATCAGTTCCAGCTGCTTTAACCCCCTTTCATTCTACGTAATGCCTCACGTACCTCCACCACACTTACATTCTGCTCTTCTTCACTCCTAAAAGATGATATACCTCCCTGGCCAGTGCATGAAATTACCACCTCCCTTTCTTCCTCAACATTTAAAAGTTCCTCAAAATATTCTCGCCATCTACCTAATACCTCCCTCTCCCCATCTACTAACTCCCCTACTCTGTTTTTAACTGACAAATCCATACTTTCCCTAGGCTTTCTTAACTTGTTTAACTCCCTCCAAAATTTTTTCTTATTTTCATTAAAATTTCTTGATAGTGCCTCTCCCACTCTATCATCTGCTCTCCTTTTGCACTCTCTCACCACTCTCTTCACCTTTCTTTTACTCTCCATATACTCTGCTCTTCTTATAACACTTCTGCTTTGTAAAAACCTCTCATAAGCTACCTTTTTCTTTTTATCACACCCTTTACTTCATCATTCCACCAATCACTCCTCTTTCCTCCTGCTCCCACCCTCCTATAACCACAAACTTCTGCCCCACATTCTAATACTGCATTTTTAAAACTATTCCAACCCTCTTCAACCCCCCCACTACTCATCTTTGCACTAGCCCACCTTTCTGCCAATAGTCGCTTATATCTCACCCGAACTTCCTCCTCCCTTAGTTTATACACTTTCACCTCCCTCTTACTTGTTGTTGCCACCTTCCTCTTTTCCCATCTACCTCTTACTCTAACTGTAGCTACAACTAAATAATGATCCGATATATCAGTTGCCCCTCCATAAACATGTACATCCTGGAGCCTACCCATCATTTTATATATATATAATATATATATATATTATATATATATATATATATATATATATATATATATATATATATATATATATATATATATTTTTTTTTTTTTTTTTTTTTTCAACAAGTCGGCCGTCTCCCACCGAGGCAGGGTGACCCAAAAAAAAAAGAAAGAAAATCCCCAAAAAGAAAATACTTTCATCATCATTCAACACTTTCACCACACTCACACATTATCACTGCTTTTGCAGAGGTGCTCAGAATACAACAGTTTAGAAGCATATATGTATAGAGATACACAACATATCCCTCCAAACTGCCAATATCCCAAACCCCTCCTTTAAAGTGCAGGCATTGTACTTCCCATTTCCAGGACTCAAGTCCGACTATATGAAAATAACGGTTTCCCTGAATCCCTTCACTAAATATTCCCCTTGCTCACACTCCAACAGATCGTCAGGTCCCAAGTATCATTCGTCTCCATTCACTCCTATCTAACACGCTCACGCACGCTTGCTGGAAGTCCAAGCCCCTCACCCACAAAACCTCCTTTAACCCCCTCTTTCCAACCCTTTCGAGGACGACCCCTACCCCTCTTTCCTTCCCCTATAGATTTATATGCTTTCCATGTCATTCTACTTTGATCCATTCTCTCTAAATGACCAAACCACCTCAACAACCCCTCTTCTGCCCTCTGACTAATGCTTTTATTAACTCCACACCTTCTCCTAATTTCCACACTCCGAATTTTCTGCATAATATTTACACCCACACATTGCCCTTAGACAGGACATCTCCACTGCCTCCAACCGTCTCCTCGCTGCTGCATTTACCACCCAAGCTTCACATCCATATAAGAGTGTTGGTACTACTATACTTTCATACATTCCCTTCTTTGCCTCCATAGATAAACGTTTTTTTGACTCCACATATACCTCAACGCACCACTCACCTTTTTTCCCTCATCAATTCTATGATTAACCTCATCCTTCATAAATCCATCCGCCGACACGTCAACTCCCAAGTATCTGAAAACATTCACTTCTTCCATACTCCTCCTCCCCAATTTGATATCCAATTTTTCTTTATCTAAATCATTTGATACCCTCATCACTTTACTCTTTTCTATGTTCACTTTCAACTTTCTACCTTTACACACATTCTCAAACTCATCCACTAACCTTTGTAATTTTTCTTTAGAATCTCCCATAAGCACAGTATCATCAGCAAAAAGTAACTGTGTCAATTCCCATTTTGAATTTGATTCCCCATAATTTAATCCCACCCCTCTCCCGAACACCCTAGCATTTACTTCTTTTACAACCCCATTTATTTTATTTATTATCACACCGGCCGATTCCCACCAAGGCAGGGTGGCCCGAAAAAGAAAAACTTTCACCATCATTCACTCCATCACTGTCTTGCCAGAAGGGTGCTTTACACTACAGTTTTTAAACTGCAACATTAACACCCCTCCTTCAGAGTGCAGGCACTGTACTTCCCATCTCCAGGACTCAAGTCCGGCCTGCCGGTTTCCCTGAATCCCTTCATAAATGTTACTTTGCTCACACTCCAACAGCACGTCAAGTATTAAAAACCATTTGTCTCCATTCACTCCTATCAAACACGCTCACGCATGCCTGCTGGAAGTCCAAGCCCCTCGCACACAAAACCTCCTTTACCCCCTCCCTCCAACCCTTCCTAGGCCGACCCCTACCCCGCCTCCTTCCACTACAGACTGATACACTCTTGAAGTCATTCTGTTTCGCTCCATTCTCTCTACATGTCCGAACCACCTCAACAACCCTTCCTCAGCCCTCTGGACAACAGTTTTTGGTAATCCCGCACCTCCTCCTAACTTCCAAACTACGAATTCTCTGCATTATATTCACACCACACATTGCCCTCAGACATGAACATCTCCACTGCCTCCAGCCTTCTCCTCGCTGCAACATTCATCACCCACGCTTCACACCCATATAAGAGCGTTGGTAAAAACTATACTCTCATACATTCCCCTCTTTGCCTCCAAGGACAAAGTTCTTTGTCTCCACAGACTCCTAAGTGCACCATCCACTCTTTTTCCCTCATCAATTCTATGATTCACCTCATCTTTCATAGACCCATCCGCTGACACGTCCACTCCCAAATATCTGAATACGTTCACCTCCTCCATACTCTCTCCCTCCAATCTGATATTCAATCTTTCATCACCTAATCTTTTTGTTATCCTCATAACCTTACTCTTTCCTGTATTCACCTTTAATTTTCTTCTTTTGCACACCCTAACCAAATTCATCCACCAATCTCTGCAACTTCTCTTCAGAATCTCCCAAGAGCACAGTGTCATCAGCAAAGAGCAGCTGTGACAACTCCCACTTTGTGTGTGATTCTTTATCTTTTAACTCCACGCCTCTTGCCAAGACCCTCGCATTTACTTCTCTTACAAACCCCATCTATAAATATATTAAACAACCACGTGACATCACACATCCTGTCTAAGGCCTACTTTTACTGGGAAAAATTTCCCTCTTTCCTACATACTCTAACTTGAGCCTCACTATCCTCGTAAAAACTCTCACTGCTTTCAGTAACCTACCTCCTACACCATACACTTGCAACATCTGCCACATTGCCCCCCTATCCACCCTGTCATACGCCTTTTCCAAATCCATAAATGCCACAAAGACCTCTTTAGCCTTATCTAAATACTGTTCACTTATATGTTTCACTGTAAACACCTGGTCCACACACCCCCTACCTTTCCTAAAGCCTCCTTGTTCATCTGCTATCCTATTCTCCGTCTTACTCTTAATTCTTTCAATTATAACTCTACCATACACTTACCAGGTACACTCAACAGACTTATCCCCCTAATAATTTTTGCACTCTCTTTATCCCCTTTGCCTTTATACAAAGGAACTATGCATGCTCTCTGCCAATCCCTAGGTACCTTACCCTCTTCCATACATTTATTAAATAATTGCACCAACCACTCCAAAACTATATCCCCACCTGCTTTTAACATTTCTATCTTTATCCCATCAATCCCGGCTGCCTTACCCCCTTTCATTTTACCTACTGCCTCACGAACTTCCCCCACACTCACAACTGGCTCTTCCTCACTCCTACAAGATGTTATTCCTCCTTGCCCTATACACGAAATCACAGCTTCCCTATCTTCATCAACATTTAACAATTCCTCAAAATATTCCTTCCATCTTCCCAATACCTCTAACTCTCCATTTAATAACTCTCCTCTCCTATTTTTAACTGACAAATCCATTTGTTCTCTAGGCTTTCTTAACTTGTTAATCTCACTCCAGAACTTTTTCTATTTTCAACAAAATTTGTTGATAACATCTCACCCACTCTCTCATTTGCTCTCTTTTTTACATTGCTTCACCACTCTCTTAACTTCTCTCTTATTTCTCCATATACTCTTCCCTCTTGCATCACTTCTACTTTGTAAAAACTTCTCATTGCTAACTTTTTCTCCCTTACTACTCTCTTTACATCATCATTCCACCAATCGCTCCTCTTCCCTCCTGCACCCACTTTCCTGTAACCACAAACTTCTGCTGAACACTCTAACACTACATTTTTAAACCTACCCCATACCTCTTCGACCCCATTGCTATGCTCTCATTAGCCCATCTATCCTCCAATAGCTGTTTATATCTTACCCTAACTGCCTTCTCTTTTAGTTTATAAACCTCACCTCTCTCTTTCCCTGATGCTTCTATTCTCCTTGTATCCCATCTACCTTTTAACTCTCAGTATAGCTACAACTAAAAGTGATCTGATATATCTGTGGCCCCTCTATAAACATGTACATCCTGAAGTCTACTCAACAGTCTTTTATCTACCAATACATAATCCAACAAACTACTGTCATTTCGCCCTACATCATATCGTGTATACTTATTTATCCTCTTTTTCTTAAAATATGTATTACCTATAACTAAACCCCTTTCTATACAAAGTTCAATCAAAGGGCTCCCATTATCATTTACACCTGGCACCCCAAACTTACCTACCACAACCTCTCTAAAAGTTTCTCCTACTTTAGCATTCAAGTCCCCTACCACAATTACTCTCTCACTTGGTTCAAAGGCTCCTATACATTCACTTAACATCTCCCAAAATCTCTCTCTCTCCTCCTCTGCATTCCTCTCTTCTCCAGGTGCATACACGCTTATTATGACCCACTTCTCGCATCCAACCTTTACTTTAATCCACATAATTCTTGAATTTACACATTCATATTCTCTTTTCTCCTTCCATAACTGATCATTTAACATTACTGCTACCCCTTCCTTTGCTCTAAACTCTCTCAGATACTCAGATTTAATCCCATTTATTTCCCCCCACTGAAACTCTCCTACCCCCTTCAGCTTTGTTTCGCTTAGGGCCAGGACATCCAACTTCTTTTCATTCATAACATCAGCAATCATCTGTTTCTTGTCATCCGCACTACATCCACGCACATTAAGCAACCCAGTTTTATAAAGTTTTTCTTTCTTCTCTTTTTTAGTAATTGTATACAGGAGAAGGGGTTACTAGCCCATTGCTCCCGGCATTTTAGTCGCCTCATAACGACACGCATGGCTTACGGAGGAAAGATTCTTTTCCACTTCCCCATGGACAATAGAAGAAATAAAAAAGAACAAGAGCTATTTAGAAAAAAGAGAAAAACCTAGATGTATGTATATATATATATGCATGTGCGTGTCTGTGAAGTGTGACCAAAGTGTAAGTAGGAGTAGCAAGATATCCCTGTTATCTTAGCGTGTTTATGAGACAGAAAAAGAAACCAGCAATCCTACCATCATGCAAAACAGTTACAGGTTTTTGTTTCACAGTCATCTGGCAGGACGGTAGTACTTCCCTGGGTGGTTGCTGTCTACCAACCTACTATCTATAAATATATTAAACAACCATGGTGACATTACACATCCCTGTCTAAGACCTACTTTTACCGGGAAGTATTCTCCCTCTCTTCTACACACCCTAACCTGAGCCTCACTATCCTCATAAAAGCTCTTTACAGCATTTAGTAACTTACCACCTATTCCATATACTTGCAACATCTGCCACATTGCTCCTCTATCCACTCTATCATATGCCTTTTCTAAATCCATAAATGCAATAAAAACTTCCCTACCTTTATCTAAATACTGTTCACATATATGTTTCAATGTAAACACTTGATCTACACATCCCCTACCCACTCTGAAGCCTCCTTGCTCTCCGCAATTCTACATTCTGTCTTACCTCTAATTCTTTCAATTATAACCCTACCGTATACTTTTCCTGGTATACTCAGTAAACTTATTCCTCTATAATTTTTACAATCTCTTTTGTCCCCTTTCCCTTTATATAAAGGGACTATACATGCTCTCCGCCAATCCCTAGGTACCTTCCCCTCTTTCATACATTTATTAAACAAAAGTACCAACCACTCCAACACTATATCCCCCCCTGCTTTTAACATTTCTGTCATGATCCCATCAGTTCCAGCTGCTTTACCCCCTTTCATTCTACGTAATGCCTCACGTACCTCCACCACACTTACATTCTGCTCTTCTTCACTCCTAAAAGATGGTATACCTCCCTGGCCAGTGCATGAAATTACCGCCTCCCTTTCTTCCTTAACATTTAAAAGTTCCTCAAAATATTCTCGCCATCTACCTAATACCCCTCCCTCTCCCCCATCTACTAACTCCCCTACTCTTTTTTTAACTGACAAATCCATACTTTCCCTAGGCTTTCTTAACTTGTTTACTCACTCCAAAATTTTTTCTTATTTTCATAAAAATTTCTTGACAGTGCCTCTCCCACTCTTTCATCTGTTCTCCTTTTGCACTCTCTCACCACTCTCTTCACCTTTCTTTTACTCTCCATATACTCTGCTCTTCTTATAACACTTCTGCTTTGTAAAAACCTCTCGTAAGCTACCTTTTTCTCTTTTATCACACCCTTTACTTCATCATTCCACCAATCACTCCTCTTTCCTCCTGCCCCCACCCTCCTATAACCACAAACTTCTGCCCCACATTCTAATACTGCATTTTTAAAACTATTCCAACCCTCTTCAACCCCCCCACTACTCATCTTTGCACTAGCCCACCTTTCTGCCAATAGTCGCTTATATCTCGCCCGAACTTCCTCCTCCCTTAGTTTATACACTTTCACCTCCCTCTTATTGGATGAATCATTTACCAGTGGTAACAACCATTTAATGTTGGTATGACCTCACCTTTGGTTACTACTCACCTGACGCGAGCTTACGTCAGAGGTGAGTGGAGTAGAGTAGTCAGTACAGCACTTCTCTGGGTATAGAGAAGGTCTTCATTGCTTACTCATTTTAACATTAATTGAGAAACTGTTGGTCTAGAGCTTTATTCTCTAAAATCACCAGAATTTAAGATCTTGTGAAACTTTCATTGTATGGAAATTCTCATGTGTTAAGAGACTTCAAGTATTCTAGTCAACATTCTAATCATCTTGGAAAATAGAGACGCTGTAACTTTATTGATCATATTTATATTAAAGGCCCAACTTATAAATTACCATGACCTTTATTCTAGCTAGAATGAAGGTCATGGTAATTTGTAAGTTCTATATAAAGTCTGTGTCTATATGTAATTACTGAGGAAAAGGTACAATTAAAATACCTTAAGTCAATAACATTATTTACGTTATATTAGAGATTCATTTTACAAAGTTTTTTTAATCTCCTTATTAATCAATACACAAGAAATGATTCCCTATTACGATATAAGTGGAGTATAATTCTCCATGAAAATCCCCTAGACTAACCTCTCCTATTGTTTATAAAGTTTATCGTAATAGCTCTCAGAGCCATTTTTGTAACTTCTTCTTTCAATGTATTCTAGTGTATCTATTTTATTTTGGCCGTGACATCATTCTACCATATTTTTTTTTTAACATACCAGCCGTCTCCAACTGAGGCAGGGTGACCTAGAAAGAAGAAACACTTCCACCATCACTCACTCCATCACTGTCGTGCCAGAGTGGCACCTATACTACAGCTCAAGACTGCAGCATTAACACCCCTCCTTCAGAGTACAGACACTGTACTTTCTACCACCAGGATTCAAGTCTGGCTAACCAGTTTTCCCTGAATCCCTTCATGGATATCACCTCGCTCGCACTCCAACAGCACGTCACGTCCTAAAACCCAGTAATATGTTGCACTATTATCTAATGTGAATTAAAAAATTTCTTTTTATTGTCTTTAATAAATATTAGCCAATTGTGGGCCATTTTGAATTTTTGAGTGAAATTCTCAAGGTTTTCCAGACTGAATAATTTACTGAAGTTATTTAGTAAGTAAAATTATTTATTTTTTGTTTATATATTTTATAAATAAGTTTATTTTTTAAATAGGTTTATTTAGGCATAAGTACACATAAGTACAATTATCATAGAGTGTAAATTACCCAGGATAAGTTGGAAAAGTTAATCAAAGTGACTTATTTCCACTGGGGTCCTTGAAGAGCCTTCTAGGGCCTGTGATTCTGTCTCATCTGTTCCTTTAGGCTTTTTTATGTCATCCTCTAGTACACTTTTAACCTCTTCAAATATATCTTTTTTTGTCTTTTGTTTTAATTAGTTATTTGGGATTTAAATTCTCATTATCAGAGTTGCTTTGTAAACACATTCCAAAACTTTATACTGCATCTCTCTTATATTTCCTCTTACTATTCACAGTTTTGTTTACATTCTTAATTATCTGTATTTTTATTCCAAAATTTTATTTACATCATTAATTATCTGAATTTGTGTTCCAAACTTTTGTTTACATCCTTAATTACCTGTATTTTGTGTTCCAAACTTTCGTTTACATCTTTAATTACCTGTATTTTGTGTTCCGAACTTTTGTTTACGTCCTTAATTATCTATATTTTGTGTTCTGACTTTTCTTTCTTTACAAATTTGAATATTTACATTCATCTTTTTCTTCTGGGATTCTTCCTCAACACGTCATCCTATATAGTTAGTATTTTTTAATCAATGTCTAAAATAATCATGAAAGGTCACACAGAAAATATACTGCATCAGTGTGCGGTTTGTCAGAAAGATTTTTTGGATGAATCAGGTCTTATAAATCACTCGAAAATTCATAGAGAGGAGAAACCATACCAGTGTTCAGAATGTCTTAAAACCTTTTCAAGGAAAATGCATTTAAACAACCATTTGAGAAGTCATTCAGGAGAGAAGCCATTTCAGTGTACAGAATGCCTCAAAATATTTTCTTATAAATCGCACTTAAATGCTCACTTGCAGCTTCATTCGGAAGAGAAGCCATTTCAGTGCTCCGAATGTCTTAAATCCTTTTCGTATAAATCGCATTTAAATGCCCATTTGAAGATTCATAAAGAGGACAAACCATATCAGTGTGTACAGTGCTTTAAGGCCTTTGCACAAAAATCACGTTTAAATGCCCATTTGAGAGTTCATACAGGTGAGAAGATTTACCATTGTTCAGAGTGTCTAAAGGCCTTTTCAAAGAAATCAAGTTTAAACACTCATTTAAAGGTTCACACAGGAGAAAAACCATTCCAGTGTTCATTGTGTCCCAAATCATTTTCAGAAAAAGCTCATATCAACATCCACATGAAAGTTCACACTGGAGAGAAACCCCACCAGTGTTCCGAGTGTCCCAAGGCCTTTTTGCAAAAATCGAATTTAAATAGTCATATGCGAGTTCACACAGGGGAGAAGCCATTTCAGTGTTCAGAGTGTCTAAAGGCTTTTTCAGGGAAGTCAAATTTAAAAATCCATTTGAGAATTCATACAGGAGAGAAACCATATCAGTGTTCTGTGTGTCAGAAAACATTCTCAGACAAATCAGTTCTAAACAGACATTTAAGGTTCCATAAACAGAGAAACTTATAGGAGACTTGTGTGTCCAGAAGTGTGTCACAAACTTTGTGTCCAGAAGTGTCTCACAAACTTTGTGTCCGGAAGTGTCTCACAAACTTTGTGTCCAGAAGTGTCTCACAAACTTTACCTGGAGTATACCTGTAGAGAGTTCTGGGGGTCAATGACCCCACGGCCCAGTCTGTGACCAGGCCTTTGTGTCCAGAAGTGTCTAACAATCTCCATGTGTCCAGAGTCTTCTCACAAATTTCATGTGTCAGAGTCCTCTCACAAACTTCATGTGTCAGAGACCTCTCACAAACTTCATGTGACAGAGACCTCCCACAAACTTCATGTGTCAGAAACCTCTCACAAACTTCATGTGTCAGAAACCTCTCACAAACTTCATGTGTCCAGAAACCTCTCACAAACTTCATGTGTCAGAAACCTCTCACAAACTTCATGTGTCAGAAACCTCTCACAAACTTCATGTGTCAGAAACCTCTCACAAACTTCATGTGTCAGAAACCTCTCACAAACTTCATGTGTCAGAAACCTCTCACAAACTTCATGTGTCAGAAACCTCTCACAAACTTCATGTGTCAGAAACCTCTCACAAATTACATCTCAACATTTTAGAGTTCATATCCAAGAGGATCTGTATCAGTGTTCAATGTGTCTCCTGACTTGTTCCTTCTTGTTCTTGTCCAGACCAGAGCTTTGGTAAGATGGGTAAGGATAGAAATTTTGGAAAAGGGTGGGAGGGGGGAGAGAGGTAGGATATAAAAGGTAAGTGGCCCAACCACTTTGGTGTAATTTAAAAAGTGTACGTGAAATGATAAGATATTTTTAAGGGGTATAATACTAACCCGTCAGAGTCACATAGATATAACAGATATATAAGTACATGACTCTGAATTGGTAGTAATTATACAAGTTGCAATTGCTTTTTTTTTTGTGATTGCACAACGGATATTTATGCGACAATGAAGGCAATAATTTTCTGGCCTGTTTATAGAATTACGTGACAATGGCTTCTTACAGGTGGTGTCCAGCCATAGTAAATAGCATAATTTTTACATTAGATTGTTATATAAAATGTCTCCCTAATTGTGGGCGATGATGTTCTCAGTATACATAGAAGGGTTCTGGTGTTACCCAATCTTCTTCATCAGGGAGGTTGCTCAATATCATGGGTCGATGGTAATCAGCTTTATGTATAAAACGACGGACCCTCTGTGGGAGAGTCATTCTTTGAGTCCTGTGAGGAGGAGTATTGATGATATAATCCGTGGTATTTACCACTTGTATAGGATGTTCTCTATCTGGCATGTATAGTTCTTGCATTGTATAGAGTTGTTTCTTTTTTAGGGTGTCAAGGCATACATTTATGGCAGTAATATCTTATTGTATGTGTAAATCTGCCATTTTAACTCTGTCTCTCCTCCTGGTATCGGTAATGAAGCGAAGAGCTCTATTCTGGACCCTTTGTAACCGTAGCATATTGGTCTTTGTTGTTAATGACATTGGGACACAAGGGTATTCGAGTATAGGTCTTATTAACATTTTATACAGATGTTTTTTGACATGTTGAGGGGCTTGATTGAATCAAAAGAGACTGCTAAGACCGGCTTTGGCTATGTTGATCTTTTTAGTTACATGAGATGTTGAGTGGAGCAGCCTATCTATTTCATATCCCAAAATCTTGTTAGGGTTTCTAATGGCTACAGGTGTACCTTGATGGAGATACCTCCTTTATCTTCAATTGTTGATGCAAAACATCACTATCGTGCTAACAAGGACCTTGTCAGGATTAGTCGTAATTCTCCATTTCTTTTCCAATTAGATGTTCGACGAAGTTCAATATTCATTTTTTCTATGACTCCTCTCATACTTGTATTTTCCTGTTACCGAGTTGATGAGATTGACATGAATAACATCATCTGCAAACTGTGTCACAATTGTATCATTAAACTCTGGTTGAGGAAGGTCATTCATATAAATGTTGAACAGAAGTGGACTGAGACAAGAACCTTGTGGGACACGAGCCGTCGGTATAAAAGGCTCTGTCGACCTGCCATGAAAGGTGGGAATGATTTTTCTTTGAGTTAAGAAATTATATATTACTCTGAGAAAAGTCCAGTTTATGTCTGGTAGGTCAATGAGTTTGTATATAAGGCCATCATGCCATAAGCTATCAAAAGCTTTATGAACATCTCTCGTGGCAATTAAGGCAAGATTGCCCTGATGTTTTAGACTTGCTACAGTATCGAAAATAACATTTATTGCATGATTGGTACCTCTGTGTGTTCTAAAGCCAAATTGTTTTTCAGTAAAAAAGTGATTAAACTCCATATAGTAGTTCAATCTGTTGGAAATGACCTTCTCAAGAACTTTTCCAGTGACTTCAAGTAAAGATATAGGTCTATAGTTCCCAGGTTGGTGGATGTCTTTATTGGGCTTACCAAGAAAGATCATCCTAGCAGTCTTAAAAACCACTGGAAAATGTCCTGAGGCCAAGATGGCATTAAACATATTTACCAAAGACTGTTTACAATTTCTGGGTAGGAACTTTATTTGTTTCATTGTTATTCCAGAGAGGCCAATTTTTGTTCCACAAAAGAGAAACAGTGTCTGTGTTTACTGCATCCAAAACAAAAATTTATCCTTGATAAAAAGTTTAATAAGACTTAAATAAATTCATACAGATAAGAACTGATATTTTCTAAAAGATTTTTCTGAAAAGGCAAATTTAACCCTTAACCCTTTAACCCATAAACCTTTGAGTGTCGAGACTCGGGCTTGCAAACTTGCTCATAGTGTCAAATATAAAAAAAATATAAAAATTATTTTGTCATAAAATGTTAGGGAATCTTTTTCTGAAGGTAAGGAAACCAAAAGTATGATGTTTGATGGAAAACTTGTGAAATTACGCTCTCATGAAATTAGTGGTCTCAGCGATATTTATGCATTGGCGATTTTGCCCATTTTGAGCCCTATATTGGGTCAATTCCTTTGTTACACTCGTCCTAACCCATAGCTATTTCACTAGAACTCCTTTTATTCTATCAATGGAGTACTAGAAATTGCCCCTTTACTTATTTCAACTACACAAAAAAGTGATTAGAAATTACTAATTTGGCCACTTTCACAAAAAATTCAGAAAAGGTTAAAATCGAAATAGGGTCCAGCATACACAATGTAGACATTCCTGGCACTAAAATATTTTCTCTGTTCCTTAGTCACGTCTCCCGGCCCCTCTTATATGGCGCTTGCTTTTCATTTTGAATTTTTATTCACACAAAAAATAGATTACTGTTATTCAGACTACTGCATAATTTGTAATAATTGTATAAATAATTTCAGCGCATTTGTGAATGCACATTAGACCCACCAGTTCATGTGTATTGGACACGTGACGTGATTTGTTTTCTCTTGAACATCATCAGAAATCAAGCATTTCCGCTACTTTGAGCTCAGTTTTATTTATTTATTTATTTATTTATTACAATTTGAGCACATACAGAGCTACTTTTATTCGGTAAACATTCAAAATTACTTCTACTTCTGTAATATATCGTCCATTCTACCAAATGAGACCAAGAAAATTTGAATACGACCATAAATACCATATAAAAATACACTGCAAAATCTCTATTTTAAACCAAAAACATGGTTGCAGTTTTTTTCCTCATGCACTGCTTGCTGCAGGATTTTTTTTTATACTGCGCACACTGACCATGCAGACCCATTCTCTGATGTAGGCCTACCAGCTTTCTCCCAGAAGATTTGAAGCCGCTAGAATTTTGGCATGGTATCACAGGACCGACACTGGCTTCAGAGCCGTAATATTACGGCATTGACATGTAAATGGTTAAAAAAAGAGGATAATTTTCTAGCTCATTTGGGAGTTATGGTCAATACTTATAAATCTGCTAATTTTTTGTAGTGTTTTTCCACTGACTGACAGAATTCAAATTCAAATTCTTAATTTCTTTTATGTAATATATAGGTAATGTAGTAATTTCCAACTCATTAGAGAGTTATGGACAATATTTACAAGTCTCCTAATTTTTTGTGGGATAATTCCACTGATTGACAAACTTCAAATTCAAATTCTCTATATTTTTTTCAGTCTGCAGATAATGTAATTTACATGTAATATTATTTTAAGAAAACACGTGAGTAAACATTAGAACATATTTATTAGAAAACATTTCCGTCCTGGAAGCCTCATCAAGGTCCCAAGATCAAAACATTTTATAATAAGTGTCCAAATGTTTGCTCACTTGTTTTTTTTAACCAATTTGTTGGTATAAATCATTAAGGTTTATATCACAAGTGATGTTTTTAGGTAATAAAGAATGGCACCAGCAGTGTACAGTGGACCCCCGCATAATGATTACCTCCGAATGTGACCAATTATGTAAGTGTATTTATGTAAGTGCATTTGTACGTGTATGTTTGGGGGTCTGAAATGGACTAATCTACTTCACAATATTTCTTATGGGAACAAATTCGGTCAGTACTGGCACCTGAACATACTTCTGGAGTGAAAAAATATCGTTAACCGGGGGTCCACTGTATTCTCATTTAGCTCTGCAGGTGCTCCTTGACCTACGATATTTCAACTTTGCGATGGTGCAAAATCAATTACTTCGGATATGAAATGTAAGATAATTACCCAACATGAAGGCGACAAGTCCATAACTTTATTTATTTACTTTTCAGTTTATTTATTTACAATAATTATTTGTTTATTTATTCAGTAACAGTGGTTATTTATTTCCTTATCTATTTAGCATATATTCATTTTTGACTTACGATATTTTGAATTTGAATTTGAATTTGAACTTACAACGGGTTCGTTGGAATGTAACCCTATCGTAAGTCAAGGAACACCTGTACTTGTATGAGTTAGGATTTATGTTAATTCTTTGAAGATATAGTATTAGTCTAGATATTAATCTCTCCTGTACCTTTGGTAGATAAGACACATAGGCAACATTTAGGCAACTTTATTCCGAAACGTTTCGCCTACACAGTAGGCTTCTTCAGTCGAGACACTGCAACACAATGGCATCTTGGTACAGAAGAGAAAACACCTTGGTCAACCTTTTCAAGTGAGAATCATTTGACCTGAGAGGGACATGACCTCCCAGTGGCTACATTCTCACTACTGCTACTACTCTGCACCTCTCCTTCCTACAGTATTTAAGTCTCAACACTGTCGCTTGATCTTCAGTTAGTTCCAGACTTTGGAGCAGAACTTCTCCAGGCTGAGGGACTGACAACCTCAAATCTACGACTTCAAGGGTGATGGACTGATTACATCATCTTCTCATCTCTATTGCTCCTGACTACTTTCTGTACTAGACTGAAGAAGCCTACTGTGTAGGCGAAACATTTCAGAATAAAGTTGCCTAAATGTTGCCTATGTGTCTTATCTACCAACCTGTCGGTATTGTATACCATTTGATAATCCCCCTGTACCTTTATTGGAAGTCTCAGTGTTGCTTGCTAGCCTGGCTTAGAGATGGTAGGTTAAGTTAAGTAAGAGTGGTCTGGAAACAGGACAAGTGTTTCCTGATGTAGGTCTTAGTTATATGGTTACCCACAGCTGGCCCTTTTGGTCATCAGACTGAAACCTTCCACTGGCTTCCTGGTCAACCCCTAATAAAATTTATAATAATTAGTATGTACTTATGACTCAATTACAGACAAACCACGGAATGGGTGGGATTTAAACCTCTGGTGGTCATAATATTACAATTTCATGATGATGGCTTTGAGGGGACATGAGCTAGAGTTTGTCATGGCTCCACTTCCGGGAGATTCATCTAAAAAATTTGGTCAAAGTGGTGGCCCATGCTAACCTCACTATGGTGTATAGAAATATACCTTGTTGGATGACTCTTATTGAAGCCAGCTGGCCCAGTGGCTTACACACTGGCTTGGAGTTTTACCACTTACCTACCATAGGTTCAGATCCCACCCATTCTGTGGTCAGTATGTGTTTATAGCAAACCAACTCATAGCTTATACACTAATTATAATAATTATAAAAATAATAATTTTTTATTTTACCATGATACATGTTTGTATAAAGGAGTATAACAATTGGGTGTACATACCAAAAGTCCCTTCATATGTTGATCATTTTGGGCAAACTTAAGACTAACTTAAGATTAATAAGTCAATAACAGTGTAATAACTGTACATATGATCATTGTGTGAGTTACAATGATTACAAGAAAGTTGAATATTCTGTTAGTTCATGCTATATGACTTTAGTAAGTTTAGTAGAGAAGAATTACAGTTTTTATTATTAACATTGCATTTGAGAGGATTACTGATATTGTTTTAGCTGTGGTCGTGATAATGAGAAAATGTACGCATGGTTTTTACATACTTACGATACCCTGGGATAGGTTAAGGAGAGAAGGTGTTGTCTAACTGTAGTTTTAAAAATGCTAGCTGAGCTAGTGATCCTGGAGATTTCTAGCAGATATTTACCGATTTTGGGTCCTTTTATGTTCATTACGTTTCTGAAAAGATTTAGCCTGACACAAGGAATGCCATAGAGATTTTTGTGTCTGGTATTGTGTCCATGGGTCCTATTGCAACTGTCAAGAAAGCACTTCAGGTCACACTTGACACACTTGGCTTACTGAGGAAAGGAAAAATACAGCCTCTCCTCATTTAGCGACGTACTCATTTACCGACGACTTGGACTTATGATGGGCTCTCTGACCAGTATGCATACCTAAATAATGTATATTAGAGATGATTTCTTCAATTTTGCTTATTACAATATACAGTACACTACTGTATAAACATTTAAAAATATACCAGAAATGTTATAAATGGTGCAAACGTGACATTAAAACAATATCAAAGATGATTGACACAAACCCACTACAATTATAGTACAGGTCCTCCATCACAAATCTGGCATCATTGGGACCTGCAGTGTGCCGGATTACTGAGTTTGCCGGATTACTGAGTTTGCCGGATTACTGAGTTTGCTGGATTACTGAGTTTGCCGGATTACAGAGTGGTTAGGTTAGAATACACTTAATAAAATTAACCAACTTGACTTGCACAAAGTTCATTGAACACCAGCAAAAATCAAACATTTCCGCTACTTTGAGCTCAATTTCAAGGTACTTTTCTTCATGAAAGCAATCAAAATCATGTCTATTTCTGTAATATATCTTCCATTCTATCAAATGAGACCGAAAAAATGAGTATACGACCATAAAAACCATACAAAAATATATCGCAAAGAGGCGGCTAATGGCTGAGAAGTGAACTCCCTTATTTATCGTCTGTCTTTTTTATTTTTGGTGCACATTAAGAAGCATCTTTCCATCATACATTGCCTAAGTTTCAATGAGATAGCCCAACAAACAACTGGGAAAAAAAAATATTTACAAAAATCATGTATGGCAAGCACAAGCCAGGTACTGGAAATAAGTCACTTTGACTTTTTTGGGTTATCCTAGATTCTCTATACATATGCTGCTATGTATGATAATCTATGTAACCGTATTTGTGTATACCTGAATAAACTTACTTATTTACTTACTTCTAGTCTGTCGACTGAGTACAAGAAACCGCACATTCACCTTTTTCAACTACCCAATAAAGTGGTCAGAAATTGGCAATTTGGCCAATTTCACACAAATTTCAACAGATACCAATTTCAAAATAGGGTCCAGAATAAACAATGCAGACATTCCTGACACTAAAATAACATTTTCTTTGTTCATTAGTCACGGCTCCAGGCCCCTCTTATATTACTCTTGCTTACCATTTGTAATTTTTATTCACACACAAAAAAATAGAAGATTTACTGTTATGCAGACTACTGCATTACAGTATTTATATGAAGAGGACAAAGGATACAAGTATCCCTGTCTTCGGGGCTTATATTAGAAAAAACGGAGTATAGCACAGGGCTGACTGTGATATATACTCATACTGCACCATAAACCTGAAACAAAAAAGTTATTTTCTCTATACAGATTATCACACATAGCAGCATATGTGTAGAGAACCTAGGATAACCCAAAAAAGTCAAAGTGGCTTATTTCTAGTACTTAGCTTGGGTTAGCCATATATGATTTTTGGTAAATATTCGATTCCCAGCTAGGGTAGAAACATTGGGTGTGTTTCTTTACACCTGTTGTCTATGTTCACCCATCAGTAAATAATAAATAATGTCAACCCATATAAATAATGTCAACTCATAAATAAATAATGTCAACCCAGTCTTGACTCCGTATTGGAATTTGGACTGGCAGGCGGACAGGTATTGGACGGTGACGTCATATGTTTACTCTTGAGCATTGCTAAACAATAGAACACTTCTGCTACTGTGAGCGCAATTTCAAGGTACTTTTTGTCATGAAAGCAATCAAAATCATATCTATTTCTGTAATATATCTTCCATTCTATCAAATGAGACCGAAAAAACAAGAATATAACCATAAAAAACATACAAAAATATACCGCTAAGCAGCCGCTAATGGCTGAGAAGTGAACTCCGCTATTTATGGTCTGATTTCTTTAATTTTTGGTGTACGTTGAGAAGTATCTTTCCATCATACATTGCCCAAGTTTGAATAAGATAACCCAACAAACAACTGAGAAAATAATAATAATAATAATAATAATAATAATAATAATAATAATAATAATAATAATAACATCTTTATTAGCTACACGTACATATGCAAGGTATACAGGCTTAGCTGACATCAGTGACACTACTATATAGAAAGCCGCTTGTTATGCTGAGTATATCAAGCAAATTTGGTCAGTGTCCCAGGATAACACCCACACCAGTTAACTAACACCCAGGTACCCATTTACTGATGGGTGAACATAGACAACAGGTGTAAAGAAACGCACTCAATGTTTCTACCCTGGCTGGGAAAAAATATTTATCAGAAATCATATATGGCTAACCCAAGCCAGGTTCTAGAAATAAGCCACTTTGTCTGACTTTTTTGGGTTATCCTAGGTTCTCTACACACATGCTGCTATGTGTGATAATCTATGAAGAGAAAATAGCTTTTTTGTTTCAGTTTTATGGTACAGTACGAGTGTATATCACAGTTAGCCCTGTGCTACACTCTGTTTTCTCTAATACAGTGGACCCTCACCTAACGATATTAATTGGTACCCGAGAATGAATATCGTTAGGCAAGTTTTTTAGCGTTAGCCTAGGCAAAATGTTAGCATTAAAATGTATCGTTAGGCGAATTTAATGTTATGTGATGCGTTCATTAGGCGAGGGTCCACTGTATAAGCCCCAAGACGGATAGGAGAATGGTATTTGTATACCATATCCTCTTCATACCTCCATCGAACTGCTCGGTGTTATGCCAAATATTATTCATTCTGGAGTATTTAACATGTTTTATGTTATTTATATTGTTTATTATGTCATATTAGATCAATTGTGATAGGCAATAAGCTGTAGTGTTGATATTAACGTAATAATAAAGCATATTCTCCTGCATCACGAGACTAAGCTCATGGCAACCGACAGTGGCTTCAAAGCCACCTTACCTTTAATGGATAATGAACTGTGTAGGTGCTTTACATAATGAGAAGCATTTCTTTTATTCATTGGAACTATGGCTAGGGCTAAAATTAAGCAGGTTATAACAATAAATGGAGAAAAAGAAATTAGAATGACTTATGCAGTAAGTAGCACCACCAGACAGTACCAGCAGGTTGGTGTGGCGACCCTGGAAATTTGAAATTATGCTAGCCGAAATTAGTGCCAAATAACTGAAGGAACCGAATAACTGATTGCCGGATTTGTGATGGCGGACCTGTATGCTTCTCACTTAGCGGCGAATTCATTTACCAACGTTGTCATAGAAATGCAACTCCGTCGCTAAGTGAGGAAAGGCTGTAATGTACGTACAAGCAAATCTTGTTTCATCTTTCAACAAACCGGCCATATTCCACCCAGTCAGGGTGGCCCAAAAGGAAAACTAAAGTTTCTCTTTTTAAATTTAGTAATGTATACAGGAGAAGTGGTTACTAGCCCCTTGCTCCCGGAATTTTAGTCACCTCTTTCGACACGCATGACTTACGGGGGAAGAATTCTGTTCTGCTTCCCTGTGGAGAGTACAAGCAAATATATAGACTTATAACCAAACACAGTAACCTTAACCTTTGTCAGCTTGGCTTCAGGCTGGGACAAAGCCCTAGTGATGCAAAAACAAAAATGTTTAGCTCAGTCTGTTCCTTTCTTGAAAATAACGAATATCCAGTAGGCCTGTTTTTCACCCTCAAATAGCCTTTGATACAGTTGACTTCAACTTTCTACTGCTGATATTAGAATATTATGGAATCAGAGGATATTCTCTCGTACTTGAAGTATGACCTCAGTGACAAACTTCAGTATGTGAAAAATTACAGGCTACTGCTGTAATGTGAAATGGCTTTTTTTCACTTTCAGTTGCATATAGAAGTTTATTTATAAAAGCGTGTTTATACTACCATATATAAAATGAGCGATAGAGCTAGGCTTCAAAAATGTATATCTACTACATACATTACTTACCTTAAAATATTTTCATCCTTAGCTTATAGTGAGTGATGAATATAGTTATTGTATGAAGTCTGAATAAATGAAGAATGGATATACAGTGGACCCCTGGTTTGCGATCAGCTCCCAATGCGACCAATTATCTAAGTGTATTTATGTAAGTGCATTTGTATGTGTATGTTTGGGGGTCTGTAATGGACTAATCTAATTCACAGTACAGTGGACCCCCGCATAACGATTACCTCCGAATGTGACCAATTATGTAAGTGTATTTATTTAAGTGTGTTTGTACGTGTATGTTTGGGGGTCTGAAATGGACTAATCTACTTCACAATATTTCTTATGGGAACAAATTCGGTCAGTACTGGTACCTGAACATTTATTTTTATTTATTTATTTATTTCCAATTTGTGCACACATACAGAGGTACAAAAAAAATACAGATAAGAGCAGTATGCCAAAGCCACTTATACTATGCATAGCATTACGGGCTGGCTTAAAATTAACTTAAGATTAACTAAGCAATGATTATTATTATTATTATAATCAAAAAGAAGCGCTAAGCCACAAGGACTATACAGCGCTGCTACTAAGCAATGATGAAATCAGTGATAAAACATTAATGTAAACAGATAACTATAAAGCACAAGTGAGTATTACAAAGACAGGTCATATGGTTGCATTTAGTTAGGTAGTGATTCTGTTAGGTAGTGTATTTAAAAAATAATAAAGTTAGATTGGGTTTTAGGTTTAACATTTATGTGATATAATTGTGAGAAACATTTAAGATATACAATTTATAATGTTCAGTTATTCAGTATTTATTTGGTTTTGGTGTGAGTAAGTAATCTTTGAGAAGAGACTTGAATTTATAAACAGGTAGTGTTTCTTTTATATTTACAGGCAATGAATTCCAGATTTTAGGGCCTTTTATGTGCATTGAGTTTTTGCATAGTGTGAGATGGACACGAGGAACATCAAAGAGTGATCTGTGCCTTGTGTTTGGTCATGTGTTCTGTTGAGGTTGGCAAGGAGATGTTTGAGGGGAGGGTTAATATCAGAGTTAAGTGTTCTATGTATGTAATAGGTGCAGTAATAAGTATGGATGTTTTGTATGGTGAGTAGGTTTAGTGTATTGAATATTGGTGGAGTGTGCTGCCTGTAGTGAGAATTTGTTATCATTCTAACTGCAGCCTTTTGTTGGGTAATTAGTGGTCTGAGATGGTTAATTGTTGTTGAGCCCCATGCACAAATTCCATAGGTGAGATAGGGGTAAATAAGAGAGTGATATAGGGCCAGGAGGGCTGACTGTGGAACATAGTACCGTATCTTCGATAGTATGCCTACAGTCTTGGAAATTTTCTTAGAAATTTGATGTATATGTGTATGAAATTTGAGTCTATTATCAAGGTGGATTCCTAAGAATTTTCCCTCTGTTAGTTTTGTGATAGGTGATCCATTTATCATTATGTTAAGAGGGACATCTGTAGCTCTGTTACCAAACTGAATGAAGTAGGTTTTGTCAATGTTTAGTGTAAGTTTGTTAGTCCTCATCCAGGTAGATATTTTCTGTAATTCGGTATTTACAGTATTGGCTAGCGTGACTGGGCTCGGGTGAGAGAAGACGTATGTAGTGTCATCTGCAAATAGTGTGGGTTTGAGTAATTGCGAAGCATTTGGAAGGTCATTTATGTATAGGAGAAAGAGAAGAGGGCCAAGGACACTTCCCTGTGGGACACCAACTGTAATTGGTTGTGCAGAAGAGTTTGCCCCATTTGCGTACACATATTGGCTTCTGTTGCTGAGGTAATACTTGAGGTAGTTGAGGGAGTGCCCTCTTATACCATAGTGTGACAATTTTACGTGGAGCAAGTCATGGTCAACTGTATCAAAAGCTTTACGTAAGTCAATGAAGATCCCCAGTGGGACTTCTTTTTTCTCTATTGCAGTGTATATATGTTCTAGCATGTGTATAATAGCATCATTAGTATTTTTATTAGGCCTGAATCCAAATTGGCAGGGGTTGAGTATGTTTTGGGAGATAAGGTAGGAGTAGATTCGTTTATGAATTAATTTTTCGAAGATTTTTGAGAGAGGGTGTAAGTTGGATATTGGCCTATAGTTATTCAACTCTGTTTGGTCTCCTCCTTTGTGGATCGGGGTGACCCTTGCTATTTTGAGTACTGTAGGGAAGGTGGAGGATTCAATGGATTTGTTAAAGAGTGTTGCAATGATTGGTGATAGCACTTGTGACACTTTTTTGTATATAAGGGGTGGTAAGGTATTTAAATCTCCTGCCTTGTTTTTTAGTGCGTTTATAATAAGGGAGACTTCGTATGGGTTAGTCGGAGCTAGGAACAGTGTGTTCGGGTAGTTGCCGGTGAGGTAGTCATTTGGTGGGGTATCTGAGCTTGGGATTTTATTGGCAAGGTTTTGTCCTATAGTGGAGAAGAAATCATTGAGTCTGTTTGCTGTTTCTGTTGGTGGGAGTTGGGGTTCATCTGTTTTTGCTAATTTTATTTCGCTATTTCGTGATATCTTTTTTGTTCCCAGAATTCTGATAGGGTTTTCCAGGTCTTTTTTATATCACCTCGTAAGTTGGATAATCTGTTCTCATAATACAATTTTTTTGCCCTTCTTATCAGGCTGGTTAGGATTGACGAGTAACGTTTTGTTTGGTCTCTGGTTATGTGACCCATTCTGTACTGTTTTTCATATTGGTGTTTTGTATTTATGGATTTGAGAATGCTGGGTGTTAGCCAGGGACTGTTCAGTCTCTTTGCTGTCATCTGTTTAGTTTTTTTAGGGCAGTGCTTGTTATAGAGGTATTGGTTTTTTTTTAGAAAATTATTAATACATTCGTCAATATCTGTATAGGTTTCTAGCTCAGTGTGCCAATCAATGTTTGCTATTGCTGTTGTGAAGTTATTAATGGCTGCCTCATTGTGAAGTCTGAAGGTGACTTTAGTAGTGTCTTGGGGTAGTTTACCAAGAGTTGTTATGAGGAAAGTAGGGTAGTGGTCTGTGGTATTATCTGTAATTATGCCTGATTTTAAAGGGGATATGGTGTTGGTCCAGATGTGGTCAAGTAGGGAAACACTAGTCTCTGTAACTCTTGTAGGTTTTGTTACTGTTGGTAGTAACATACAGTTACTCATTGTGTTTGTGAATTCAGTAATGTGTGGGTCCTGGTCTTGCAGGAGATTTATATTGAAGTCACCTGAGAGTAGTAAGTGATCTTTGTTCATGCGTGCATCAGTTATCATACTTCCTAGATTTTGACTAAATTGGCTAATGTTTGACTGTGGAACTCTGTAGATGTTTATCAATGTGAGAGGTTTTTGTAGGTACTTTGATTTGAATTTAGCTATTATATATTCCCCATGTTCATCCCTTCTGGAGTGAAAAAATATCGTTAACCGGGGGTCCACTGTATTCCTTATGGGAACAAATTCGATCAGTACTGGCACCTGAACATACTTCTGGAATGAAATAATATCGTAAACCGGGGGTCCACTGTAATTGGAAACCACTGTATTAGTGAAATGTTGTAAAGTAAGGTATTGTAAAGCTGGGCCCTCCTGTATGTGAGAATTAATTGTCAGTTCTTTAGTGACCCGAGTGATTAACATAGGGGTTCCACAAGGTAGTGTTCTGGGCTCTCTGCCTTTCCTTATCTATGTCAGTGACCTTCCTAATGCTTCATAGGAACTTAAACCATTTTGGTTGCATTTGACAAAACTTATGTTATTTCAAATGCTGATCCAGCTGCACTCAGTGACACAATAAATGAGGGCCCACTCATATAGCAGGTTAGGTTCCAGGCTACTGTAGGGCCCAGCTCATACAGAAGGTTAGGTTCCAGGCTACTGTAGGACCCAGCTCATACAGCAGGTTAGGTTTCAGGCTACTGTAGGGCCCGGCTCATACAGCAGGTTAGGTTCCAGGCTACTGTAGGGCCTGGCTTATATAGCAGGTTAGGTTCCAGGCTACTGTAGGGCCTGGCTTATATAGCAGGTTAGGTTCCAGGCTACTGTAGGGCCTGGCTCATATAGCAGGTTAGGTTCCAGGCTACTGTAGGGCCTTGCTCATACAGCAGGTTAAGTTCCAGGCTACTGTAGGGCCCGCCTCATACAGTGGGTTAGGTTCCAGGCTACTGTAGGGCCTGGCTCATATAGCAGGTTAGGTTCCAGGCTACTGTAGGGCCTGGCTCATACAGCAGGTTAGGTTCCAGGCTACTGTAGGGCCTGGCTCATACAGCAGGTTAGGTTCCAGGCTACTGTAGGGCCTGGCTCATACAGCAGGTTAGGTTCCAGGCTACTGTAGGGCCTGGCTCATACAGCAGGTTAGGTTCCAGGCTACTGTAGGGCCTGGCTCATACAGCAGGTTAAGTTCCAGGCTACTGTAGGGCCTGGCTCATACAGCAGGTTAGGTTCCAGGCTACTGTAGGGCCTGGCTCATACAGCAGGTTAGGTTCCAGGCTACTGTAGGGCCTGGCTCATACAGCAGGTTAGGTTCCAGGCTACTGTAGGGCCTGGCTCATACAGCAGGTTAGGTTCCAGGCTACTGTAGGGCCTGGCTCATACAGCAGGTTAGGTTCCAGGCTACTGTAGGGCCTGGCTCATACAGCAGGTTAGGTTCCAGGCTACTGTAGGGCCTGGCTCATACAGCAGGTTAGGTTCCAGGCTACTGTAGGGCCCAGCTCATACAGCAGGTTAGGTTCCAGGCTACTGTAGGGCCTGGCTCATACAGCAGGTTAAGTTCCAGGCTACTGTAGGGCCTGGCTCATACAGCAGGTTAGGTTCCAGGCTACTGTAGGGCCTGGCTCATACAGCAGGTTAAGTTCCAGGCTACTGTAGGGCCTGGCTCATACAGCAGGTTAGGTTCCAGGCTACTGTAGGGCCTGGCTTATATAGCAGGTTAGGTTCCAGGCTACTGTAGGGCCTGGCTCATATAGCAGGTTAGGTTCCAGGCTACTGTAGGGCCTGGCTCATACAGCAGGTTAAGTTCCAGGCTACTGTAGGGCCCGCCTCATACAGTGGGTTAGGTTCCAGGCTACTGTAGGGCCTGGCTCATATAGCAGGTTAGGTTCCAGGCTACTGTAGGGCCTGGCTCATACAGCAGGTTAGGTTCCAGGCTACTGTAGGGCCTGGCTCATACAGAAGGTTAGGTTCCAGGCTACTGTAGGGCCTGGCTCATACAGCAGGTTAGGTTCCAGGCTACTGTAGGGCCTGGCTCATACAGCAGGTTAGGTTCCAGGCTACTGTAGGGCCTGGCTCATACAGCAGGTTAAGTTCCAGGCTTCTGTAGGGCCTGGCTCATACAGCAGGTTAGGTTCCAGGCTACTGTAGGGCCTGGCTCATACAGCAGGTTAGGTTCCAGGCTACTGTAGGGCCTGGCTCATACAGCAGGTTAGGTTCCAGGCTACTGTAGGGCCTGGCTCATACAGCAGGTTAAGTTCCAGGCTACTGTAGGGCCTGGCTCATACAGCAGGTTAGGTTCCAGGCTACTGTAGGGCCTGGCTCATACAGCAGGTTAGGTTCCAGGCTACTGTAGGGCCTGGCTCATACAGCAGGTTAAGTTCCAGGCTACTGTAGGGCCTGGCTCATACAGCAGGTTAGGTTCCAGGCTACTGTAGGGCCTGGCTCATACAGCAGGTTAGGTTCCAGGCTACTGTAGGGCCTGGCTCATACAGCAGGTTAAGTTCCAGGCTACTGTAGGGCCTGGCTCATACAGCAGGTTAGGTTCCAGGCTACTGTAGGGCCTGGCTCATACAGCAGGTTAAGTTCCAGGCTACTGTAGGGCCTGGCTCATACAGCAGGTTAGGTTCCAGGCTACTGTAGGGCCCAGCTCATACAGCAGGTTAGGTTCCAGGCTACTGTAGGGCCTGGCTCATACAGCAGGTTAAGTTCCAGGCTACTGTAGGGCCTGGCTCATACAGCAGGTTAAGTTCCAGGCTACTGTAGGGCCCAGCTCATACAGCAGGTTAGGTTCCAGGCTACTGTAGGGCCTGGCTCATACAGTGGGTTAAGTTCCAGGCTACTGTAGGGCCTGGCTCATACAGCAGGTTAAGTTCCAGGCTACTGTAGGGCCCAGCTCATACAGCAGGTTAGGTTCCAGGCTACTGTAGGGCCTGGCTCATACAGTGGGTTAAGTTCCAGGCTACTGTAGGGCCTGGCTCATACAGCAGGTTAAGTTCCAGGCTACTGTAGGGCCTGGCTCATACAGCAGGTTAAGTTCCAGGCTACTGTAGGGCCTGGCTCATACAGCAGGTTAAGTTCCAGGCTACTGTAGGGCCCAGCTCATACAGCAGGTTAGGTTCCAGGCTACTGTAGGGCCTGGCTCATACAGTGGGTTAAGTTCCAGGCTACTGTAGGGCCTGGCTCATACAGCAGGTTAAGTTCCAGGCTACTGTAGGGCCCAGCTCATACAGCAGGTTAGGTTCCAGGCTACTGTAGGGCCTGGCTCATACAGTGGGTTAAGTTCCAGGCTACTGTAGGGCCTGGCTCATACAGCAGGTTAAGTTCCAGGCTACTGCTGTAAAGTGAAGCATAACCTTTTTTCACTTTCAAATGCCTACAAAAGCCGAATAGAATGTTTACACTATCATGTACAGCCTCTCCTCACTTAGTGATGTACTTGTTTACCAATGACTCGGACCTATGATGGGCTCTCTGACCATTATGCATACCTAAATAATGCATTTTAACCCTTTCAGGGTCCACAGGCCCTCTCAGAGACTTGTTCTCAGGGTCCCCCAAATTTCAAAAACAAAAAAATTATTTTTTCTTGTGAAAATATAGAGAATCTTTTCCCAATCATAATGACACCAAAAGTATGAAATTTGATGGAAAACTTACGGAATTATGCTCTTGCGAAGTTAGCGGTCTCGACGATGTTTATGCGTCGGCGATTTTGCCCACTTTGAGCCCTATTTTTGCCCAATTCCAATCTACTAGTCGACAAAAATCATAACTATTTCGCTAGAACTCCATTTTTTCTATCGAATGAGTATAAGAAACCACCAATTTACCAATTTCAACTATCCAATACAGTGGTCAGAATTTAGCAATTTTGCCAATTTCACACAAATTTCAAAAGATGCCAATTTCCAAATAGGGTCCAGAATAAACAAGAAAGACATTCCTGGCACTAAAATAACATTTCCTCTGTTCATTAGTCACGTCCCCAGACCCCTCTTGCATTTCTTTTGCTTTCCACTTTGAATTTTTATTCTCACAAAAAATAGAAGAGTTACTGTTATGCAGACTACTGCATTAGTGTAGAAATGGTATAAATAATATCAGTGCACTTGTGAAAGAATATTAGACTCACCAGTTGACGTGTATTGGATGCTTAGCATGATTTGTTTGCTTTTGAACTTTGGTAAAAATCGAACATTTCTGCTACTTTGATCTCAATTTCAAAGTACTTTTCATTGTAAAACCAGCCAAAATCATCTCAGTTTCTGTAATATGTCTCCCATTCTATACAATGAGACCAGGAAAACTAGAATACAACAAATACCATACGAAAATATAGTGCAAGGTCACTGTTTTAATCCAAAAACAAGATCAAAGTTTTTTTTCTCATTACACACTGTGTGCTGCAGGATTTTTTTTTATACTGCACACACTGACCACATAGACCCATTCTTTCAAATGTAGGCCTACCAGCTTTCACTAGATTTGAAGGTGCTAGAATTTAATAGTACTAGTACGTCATGGGCCCTGGTGCATAAGCCGTACTAGTACAGCTGAAACCCTGAAAGGGTTAAAGCTGATTTCTTCTATTCTGTTTATTACAATATACAGTACACTACTGTATAAACATTTAAAAATATACCAAAAATGCTATAAATGGTGTCAAGTTGACATTAAAACAATATCAAAGATGGTTGACACAAACCCACTACCATTATAGTATACAGTGGACCCTCGCCTAACGATATTAATTAGTTCCTGAGAGCTCAACGTTATGCGAAATTATCGTTAGGTGAATTAATTTTCCCCATAAGAAATAATGGAATTCAAATTAATCCGTTCCTGACATCCCAAAGTATAAAAAAAAATTTTTTTACCACATGAAATATTAATTTTAATACACACAAACTGAAGAAGACATGCACAGTTACATGACACTTACCTTTATTGAAGATCTGGTGATGATTGATGGGATGGGAGGAGGGGAGAGTGTTGATGGTGTTAGTGTTTAGAAGGGAAATCCCCTTCCATTAGGGCTTGAGGTAGCAAGTCCTTTTCCGGGGTTACTTCCCTTCTTCTTTTAATGCCACTAGGACCAGCTTCAGAGTCGCTGGACTTCTGTCGCACAACGTATCTGTCCATAGAGGCCTGTACCTCTTGTTCCTTTATGACTTTCCTAAAGTGTTTCACAACATTGTCAGTGTAATAGTCACTAGCATGGCTTGCAATAGCTGGGTCAGGGTGATTTTCATCAAAATAGGTTTGCACTTTAAGCCGCATTGCAACACATTTCCTTAATCTTTGAAACAGACAACTTCTTCAATTTCTCTATCCCCTCCTCCAGAGCAGTTTCCTCAGGTCTGGCCTCATGCTGTTGAAGATGATCTAGCAGCTCATCAGTGGTTAGTTCTTCATTGTCCTCCTCCACCAACTCTTCCACATCCTCCCCACTAACCTCACCAATATGAGCACTAGTTCCAGGCATTTTTTCCTGTTCACCTGGGTGTTAGTCAACTGTTGTGGGTCGCATCCTGAGGGACAAGATTAACCCTTAAACGGTCCAAACGTATATATACGTTCACGCGCATAGTGCCCCAAATGTATATATACGTTTTCTTTGTCATTCATTCAACATTGCCACGATAAGCCTGAGTCACCTAGACATGAGAGAATGGGTGTGCACACTCACTGTGCGCCATTTTAAAATAATTGGGGATCCCTGGGTACCATATGCTCTTTTCCTTTTAAAAGATTTTTTTTTCCTCAAAGAATTTGGGGCGCTACGCAAGTGAACGTATATATACGTTTGGACCGTTTAAGGGTTAAGGACCCCAATGGAAATAAGTTAGACAGTCCTCGATGATGCACTGATTTTCTTGGGTTATCCTGGGTGGCTAACCCTCTGGGGTTAATCGTTTCTCAGTAATTGTTTCATGTTAAGCCACACCAACAACACACTCTCCACATCTTCGAGTAATACAGCTGATGGTGGTGTAGCAACAGCAACAGCTGACTGTGGTGCAGCAACAGCTGACCGTGGTGCAGCAGCAGCTGACTGTAGTGCAGCAGCAGCTGACTGTAGTGCAGCAGCAGCTGACTGTAGTGCAGCAACAGCTGACCGTGGTGCAGCAGCAGCTGTGGTGCAGCAGCAGCTGACTGTAGTGCGGCAACAGCTGACCGAGGTGCAGCAGCAGCTGACATTGGTGCAGCAGCAGCTGACTATGGTATGATAGTATTTCTCACCCTTTTTACCACAGGGTTGGCACTTGAAGCTTTCTTGGGGCCCATGGTCACTTATTTTGCAGGTGAAATCACTAAAAACGCTGTGATAATATGAAATGTTCCGATTGTATGCTTGGATGTGACTGCGGAGGCTGGCTTGTAAACACTGCCACCCACGGAACAAGTGAGGCTGGCTCAGGCCGCACGTGGACGCGTCTCGGACGAATTGCGTTGAGCGAGTTTTTTAGCGCTAGGCGAGGCAAAATTTTTGCGTTAAAATGTATCGCTAGGCGGATTTAACATTATGCGATGCCATCATTAGGCAAGGGTCCACTGTATTCCTCGCTTAGCGATGAATTTGTTTACTAACGTGGTCTTAGGAACGAAACTCCATTATTAAGTGAGGAGAGGCTGTGTTAAGTTAGCAACAGAGCTAGGCTTAAAAATACATTTACAGTACACACATTACTTAAAATATTTTCATCCATAGTTTACAGTGAGTAGTGAATATATTTAGGTTAGGTTATAATTGATAACTACAGCATTAGTGAAACACTGTAAAGTGAAGCACTGTCAAGCTGGCCACCTGTACAGAGAATTCCAATGGCCAGTACGCTAAAAATTGGTCTTTAGTAACTTTAGGACATACTAAAAAAAACAAAAAGGAACTGGGAAGATTTTTTAAATATTTCAGTATTGATGGTGATGAAGTTTTAAAAACAAATTCTGGCCACAAAATAGAGCGAAACACCAACGTCAAAGACCTGGGAGTGATCATGTCGGAGGATCTCACCTTCAAGGACCATAACATTGTATCAATCGCATCTGCTAGAAAAATGACAGGATGGATAATGAGAACCTTCAAAACTAGGGATGCCAAGCCCATGATGACACTCTTCAGGTCACTTGTTCTATCTAGGCTGGAATATTGCTGCACACTAACAGCACCTTTCAAGGCAGGTGAAATTGCTGACCTAGAAAATGTACAGAGAACCTTCACGGCGCACATAACGGAGATAAAACACCTCAATTACTGGGAGCGCTTGAGGTTCCTAAAACTGTATTCCCTGGAACGCAGGCGGGAGAGAGACATGATTATGTACACCTGGAAAATCCTAGAGGGACTAGTACCGAACTTGCACATGAAAATCACTCACTACGAAAGCAAAAGACTTGGCAGACGATGCACCATCCCCCCAATGAAAAGCAGGGGTGTCACTAGCACGTTAAGAGACCATTCAATAAGTGTCAGGGGCCCGAGACTGTTCAACTGCCTCCCAGCATACATAAGGGGGATTACCAACAGACCCCTGGCAGTCTTCAAGCTGGCACTGGACAAGCACCTAAAGTCGGTTCCTGACCAGCCGGGCTGTGGCTCGTACGTTGGTTTGCGTGCAGCCAGCAGCAACAGCCTGGTTGATCAGGCTCTGATCCACCAGGAGGCCTGGTCACAGACCGGGCCGCGGGGCCGTTGACCCCCGGAACTCTCTCCAGGTAAACTCCAGGTCATCTTCGAGTTAGACACTTACCATGAATAAATATTAAGTGCTTTAACCCTTTCAGGGTCCAAGGCCCAAATCTGGAGTCACGCACCAGTGTCCAAGAATTTTCAAAAAAAAAATTTGTTATTTTTTCTTATGAAATCGTAGAGAATCTTTTTGTGAAGGTAATAAAACAAAAAGTACGAAATTTGGTGGAAAATTGACAAAATTATGCTCTCGCGAATTTTGATGTGTCAGCGATATTTACGAATCGGCGATTTTGCCGACTTTGACTCCCATTTTAGGCCAATTACATTATTCCAATCAACCAAATTCTTAGCTATTTCACTAGTATTACTTCTATTCTATCGATTGAGCACAAGAAATCGCCAAGTCAACTTGTTTCAACTACAAAATAAAGTGATTGAAAATTGTTAATTTGGCCAATTTAACACAAAGTTCAAAATATTCCAATTTCAAAATAGGGTCCAGAATGAACAATGTAGGCATTCCTGGCACTAAACTAACATATCCTCTGTTCATTAGTTATGTTTTGAGGCTTTACAAATAAATTCCATTTTGATTTTTTATTCACATAATGAATTTTTATTCACACCAAAAAATAGAAGATTTACTGTTATGCAATACTGTAATAATTGTATAAATATCATCACCATATTTGTGAATGTATATTAGACCCACCAGCTGACGTGTATTAGACGTGTGAGGTCGTTTGTTTACTCTTGAATATCGGCAAAAATTTAACATTTCCGCTACTTTGAGCTCAGTTTCAAGCCATTTCCAATGCTAAAACCAATCAAAATCATCTCTATTTCTGTAATATGTCTTCCATTCTATCAAATGAGACCAAGAAATCGCAAATACAACTATAAAAAACATACGAAAAAACACTGCAAAGTTGCTGTTTTAATCGAAAAATCATGATTTCATTTTTTTTCTCTCATTATACACAGTGTGCTGCAGGATCTGTTTTATGTGGTGCACACATACCACATAGATGTATTCTCTCATATCTAGGCCCAAATGTACCACTCACAGTTTATCAGAGTGAGCTGAGCTCATGGCGTAGATCTACGGTTTGGACCCTGAACGTAAAGCCGTAGATCTACGGGACGGACCCTGAAAGGGTTAAGAAGAACACAAGAGTCAAGATTAGTTTATAATGAAAAAAAAAGCAGTACCTAATGTAGTTACACCTACCATCCGACTTACGACCACTCGACTTATGACCGTGTTTTTTATGCCAAATTTCTGGGAAATAAACAAGTATTTGTGTTGTACATAGTGTTTATCCAAAACCTTACAGAATAAAATATAGTACTAACAGCATAAAAAGTAAAGTAAAACATGAAATACCAAAATAAAACAATAAAATAAAGTCATTACAAAAATGTTTTGTTGATATTCAGTAGTAAAGTTCGACTTACGACCATTTCAACTTACGACCGGTTTCTCGGAACCGAACTCGGTTGTAACTCGGATGGTAGGTGTATATCATTCATTTAGTTTACAATTTATATGAAAAAGTGCAAATATGGGATCCTCTTCATCTGCTGAAGAGGACCCTAGAAGGAGGTCAAAATATACAAATCAATCTCCTGAGTGTCTGTCTCCATGTGACTTATTACTGAGCATTGACAAGTGTTCATTCCACATTAGTTATTCATATGAAATTAAGTTTTTTCTTATATTTTATAGTCATAAACTTTCCAAAACAAATTTTTATTATTCTGTCAATATAGATCTATAAAATAGAATAAATGAGACTCCCAATAATAGAGTATAGCCTCTCCTCACTTACTGATGTACTCATTTACTGGTGACTCGGACTTACGACCAGGTCTCTGACCAGTATGCATACCTAAATAATGTATATTAGAGCACTACCATTATAGTATGCTCTTCACTTAGTGACGAATTTGTTTACCAACATGGTCTTAGGAACGCAACATCGTCGTTAAGTGAGGGGAGACTGTATTATCTTACATGTAAGAATGACTACAGAATGCCCCTGAAACCTCCAGAAATAAACTCAGTCAACATTTTCAAAACTGCCGTTAAAAACACCTCATCTCCCTAACATATGTGAACATCTGCTAATTTTGTGAAAACTACACATGCTTATCTTCAATGTCATGAGCACATCCAAATAAAAATGAATGTACTCATTATCTGTAATTCTTACAAACATTAAATAATTGATGTATACCCATCATGTTATTAATCAAACCTGTAATCCCTTTTGACCAAACATAATAAAGCTATATAGCCTAAACTAATAAGCTATTCAGTTCTCTTCTATTCATTCTAAACTCACCTAAACGTCTGTAAACATAAAATTCCTAATACAGTGGTACCTCAAGTTTCGAACAGCTTCTAACTTGAACAGTTATGTAAATGTATTGTTGTAAGTGCTTTTGTAAGTGTATTTTTGGGGGTCTGAATTGGACTAATTTAATTTACATTATTCCTTATGGGGAACAAATTCATTCGGTATAGTCACTCGAACAGCCTTCTGGAACGAATTAAGCTCGTAACTTGAGGTACCACAGTATTGTTATTGTCTTCTTAATCATAAGTTAATCCTTAGTTTGCCTGAAATAATGAATATTAAAATGTACCACTCCATAACCTGTAGTAATATAGTCACGAATTAAGATTAGTCTGCCCAAAATGCCTAGGCATGATAGTGGCTTTCTTGTACTTTAATATTTTGTAATATGTAAACCACACATTGTAAACTTTGCAAAGAAATAAAAAATTTATTTTTTTTTATTTTTAATTTTAACCCTTAAACGGTCCAAACATATACAGTGGACCCCCGCATAGCGAACTTAATCCGTGCAAGAGGGCTGGTCGTTATGCGAAATGTTCGCTATGCGAATTAATTTTCCCCATAAGAAATAATGGAAATAAAATTAATCCGTGCAAGACACCCAAAAGTATGAAAAAAAAAAATTTTTACCACAAAAAAATGTTAATTTTAGTACACACAAACTGAAAAAGGCATGCACAATTACATGACACTTACTTTTATTGAAGATCT
Source organism: Cherax quadricarinatus (assembly GCF_026875155.1). Taxonomy (NCBI): domain Eukaryota; kingdom Metazoa; phylum Arthropoda; class Malacostraca; order Decapoda; family Parastacidae; genus Cherax; species Cherax quadricarinatus. The sequence goes on along the minus strand of NC_069437.1, from coordinate 41,730,252 downwards.
GGTGATGATTGATGGGATGGGAGGAGGGGAGAGAGAGTGTTAGTGTTTAGAAGGGGAATCCCCTTCCATTAGGACTTGAGGTAGCAAGTCCTTTTCTGGGGTTACTTCCCTTCTTCTTTTAATGCCACTAGGACCAGCTTCAGAGTCACTGGACTTCTTTCGCACAACATATCTGTCCATAGTGGCCTGTACCTCTCGTTCCTTTATGATTTGTCTAAAGTGGTTCACAACAGTGTCATTGTAACAGTCACCAGCACGGCTTGCAATAGCTGTGTGAGGGTGATTTTCATCAAAAAAGGTTTGCACTTCAAGCCATTTTGCACACATTTCCTTAATCTTTGAAGTAGGCAATTCCTTCAATTTCTCTCTCCCCTCCTTTGAACCAGTTTCCCCAGGTCTGGCCTCTTGCTCTTGAAGTTGATCTATCAGCTCATCAGTGGTTAGTTCTTCATTGTCCTCCTCCACCAACTCTTCCACATCCTCCCCACTAACCTCCAACCCCAAGGACTTCCCCAATTCCACAATTGATTCCTCAACTGGTATACTACTCCTCTCAGGGTTAGCCTCAAACCCTTCAAAATCCCTTTTGTCTACACATTCTGGCCACAGTTTCTTCCAAGCAGAGTTCAAGGTTCTCTTAGTCACTCCCTCCCAAGCCTTACCTATAAGGTTTACACAATTGAGGATATTAAAGTGATCCTTCCAAAACTCTTTTAGAGTCAATCGAGTGTCTGTGGTCACTTCAAAGCACTTTTGAAACAGAGCTTTTGTGTACAGTTTCTTGAAGTTGGAAATGACCTGCTGGTCCATGGGCTGCAGGAGAGGAGTGGTATTAGGAGGCAAAAACTTCACCTTAATGAAGCTCATGTCCCCATAAAGTCGCTCTGCCACGTCTGTAGGATGACCAGGGGCATTGTCTAACACCAGGAGGCACTTAAGGTCTAATTTCTTTTCAGTTAGGTAATCTTTCACATTGGGGGCAAATGCATGGTGTAACCAGTTATAGAAAAATTCCCTAGTGACCCATGCCTTACTGTTTGCCCTCCACAGCACACACAAATTATCCTTGAGGACATTCTTTTGCCTGAACGCTCTGGGAGTTTCAGAGTGATACACTAATAAAGGCTTAACTTTGCAATCACCACTAGCATTGGCACACATCAACAAAGTAAGCCTGTCTTTCATAGGCTTATGTCCTGGGAGTGCCTGTTCCTCCTGAGTAATGTAGGTCCTGCTTGGCATTTTCTTCCAGAACAGGCCTGTTTCATCACAATTAAACACTTGTTCAGGTTCCAGTCCTTCAGTTTCTATGTACTCCTTGAATTCATGCACATATTTTTCAACCGCTTTGTGGTCCGAACTGGCAGCCTCACCATGCCGTATCACACTATGGATGCCACTACGCTTCTTAAATCTCTCAAACCAACCTTTGCTGGCCTTAAATTCACTCACATCATCACTAGTTGCAGGCATTTTTTTAATTAAATCGTCATGCAACTTCCTAGCCTTTTCACATATGATCGCTTGAGAGACGCTATCTCCTGCTAGCTGTTTTTCATTTATCCACACCAATAAGAGTCTCTCAACATCTTCCATCACTTGCGATCTTTGTTTCGAAAACACAGTTAAACCTTTGGCAACAACAGCTTCCTTAATTGCCGTTTTCTTGCCCACAATAGAAGCGATGGTTGATTTTGGTTTCTTGTACAACCTGACCAGGTCGGTGATACGTACTCCACTTTCATACTTATCAATGATCTCTTTCTTCATTTCAATGGGTATTCTTACCCTTTGAGGTGTAGGGTTGGCACTAGAAGCTTTCTTGGGGCCCATGGTCACTTATTTTCCACAAACAGCACCGAAAACACTGTAATAATACGAAATATTCCGAGTGTATGCTTGAATGTTACCGCGGAGGCTGGCTGGTAAACAATGGGACGGGCGGCACATGTGAGGCTGGCTGAGGGCGCACATTGGACGCGTCTCGGACGAAGGTCGCTGAGCGGGTTTTTGTCCACTATGCGGGGCAAAATTTTAGCGAACAAAGCATTCGCTATGCGGATTGTTCGCTATGCAAGGCGTTCGCTATGCGGGGGTCCACTGTATATACATTCTCTTGCGTAGCGCACCAAGCATATATACTATATACGTTTCCTTTGTCATTCATTCAACATTGGCACGGTAAGCCCGAGTCACCTAGACATGAGAGAATGGGTGTGCACACTCGCTGTGCACCTTATGAAAAAAATTGGCGATGCCTTGGTACCATATGCTCCTTTTTCCTATTAAAAAAAAAACAATTTTTTTTTTTTTCAAAAATTCGGGGCGCTACATGAGAGAACGTATACAGTGGTCCCTCAATTATCGTCCATAATTCATTCCTGGAAGTGGGACTAGTATCGAAATAGACGATTTTCGAATCAATTTTCCCCATAAGAAATAATGTAAATACAATTAGTCCGTTCCTGACACCCAGAAATATTAAAACAAAAAAATTTTTTACATGAAATATAGATGTAGTACATAAACAATACAATGGCACATGATGAATGAAACATTAACAGCATAACACTTCCTTTATTGGCAATTCTTCTTAGTGTATTGAAGACTGGAGGAGGAGACATTGAATTACTGTTTGGAAGGGGCATCCCCTTCGACAAAAATGTCTCTCTTGACCCATGCCTTATTATTAGATCTCCAAAACACACACAATTTACTCTTCATAACATTGTTTTTCTTGAACACTCTGGGATTTTCAGAATGGTACACTAGTAACGGCTTCACTTTGAAATCCCCACTAGCATTAGCACAGAACATGAGCATCAGCCTGTCTTTCATAGGCTTGTGTCCTGGCAGTGCCTTTTCTTCCTGAGTAATGTAGGTCCTCTTTGGCATTTGCTTCCAAAAGAGGCCTGTTTCGTCACAATTGAACACTTGTTCAGGTTTCAGTCCTTCAGCCTCTATGTACTCCTTGAATTCCTGCACATATTTTTCAGCTGCTTTTTGGTCCGAACTGGCAGCCTCACCATGCCTTATCACACTGTGTATGCCAGTATGCATCTTAAATCTCTCAAACCAGCCTTTGCTGGCCTTAAATTCACTCACATCACTACAAGTTGCAAGCAATTTCTTTACCAAATCGTCATGCAACTGCCTAGCCTTTTCACAAATAAGCGACGTCATAAGACTATCTCCTGCTAATTGTTTCTCTTTTATCCACACCATTAATAACTTCTCAACATCTTTGAGTACTGGTGATCTCATTTTTGTCAGCATATTTACCCCCTTTGCAACAACAGCTTCCTTGATTTCCTTTTTCTTGGCTATGATGGAAGATATGGTTGTATGGGATTTGTTATACATCCTGGCCAGTTCACCCACATGTACGCCACTTTCATATTGTTCAATGATGTTTTTCTTAAATTCAGTCATATTTCTCACCTTTACCAAATGCTTGGCACTAGGAGCTTTCCTTGGAGCCATGGTAGCTTATTTAGCACTTGCAAGCACTAAAATGAATGGAATATTATGAAATATTTCGTATGAACATGTGAGGGGACCGTTGCTCACTGGTAAACAATGGCACACTGGCTGGGAAGGGAGGCATAGGCGGCTCAGAGCCATGAGTACACGTCCAGGATGAAAGACGATTAGCGAGTTAACGGACCATTTGCGAGCCAATGTTTAGACGAAATAACAGGACTATTTCCAAAATGGAAGACTTTCAGGCCGGACTATTATTGAGGGACCACTGTATATACGTTTGGACCATTTAAAGGTTAAGGACTGATGAGAGTGAATTTCCCATTGCAATACCAAACTTCTGAGTGTTAAATTCACTATCAATACATACTTTGTATCGACCATGAAAAGTTTAATAATCTCGGTGATTGTAGATACTGGCAATGGTAAATCATAATTAGAGGGATCTGATAGAAAACTTAATAAGTCGTGAACTGGAACCTTTGTAAACAAAGAAGTGACATCAAAACTAGCCATACTATATTTAAATCAATCATGGTGATTAATTTATCAACTATATCAATATTATTCTTAATATTAAAGTTAGAAACTTTTCCAACAACTGGGCTTGATAGATCTACTAGCATTTTGGATGATTTACACACTAAGCCAGTAGAGCTAATTGTGGGTCTGGCAGAATTATCTGGTTTGTGTGTTTTGATTAATCTTTACATATTTGGTAAAGATGCATTGGTGGTCATGATTTTTTTTAGTTCATCTTTGCCTTTTACAATAAAATGCTATAAATCATCAGGCATCTTCACTTGAAGACTAAAGACACCTGATGCTGACCTCAAAAAACTTTTCAAAGATAAAAATAACTTAACTGTTGAAGATTAAGAGACACGTGCAGCAGTTGGGTATCTTTATTGATAAAACGTTTTGCCTACACAGTAGTCTTATTCAGTCCATCAACCTCCAAGGTTGTTGGACTGATTACATCACGTTTATTTTATCTCTACCATTTCCTTTATATTTGACTGAAGAAACCTACTGTATAGGCAAAACGTTTCATCAGTAAATATACCCAACTGATGCAAATGCTCCTTAATCTTCAACTTGTTGGTATTTTATACTATTTTCAACAGGTTAACTGTTACTCAAGGTGAAGTTTCCCGTAAAGGAACTTTGTGTTTCTATCCCAGTAATAATAATAATATATTTGCTACAAGTACATGTACAAGGTATAGAGGCCTACCTGACATCAATGGCATAACACTATATAGAAAGCCCTTTGTTATGCTGAGCATTTCCCACAAATTAGGTCAGTTTTGTCCCAGGATGCGACCCACACCAGTCCACTTACACCCAGGTATAATACACTGAGAATGTTTCCAAAATAAGAATAAAATGGCTGGAAAGACTGTATGTGTAAAATAAGTCAAGGATGCAGTGAGAAATAATTGTCACCTGGCGTGTCCTCTGCCCTTTAATATTATCTTGCAGTCTTCCAGTAGCCTGAGACCCACTGGTTGAGAAATGCCGGTCTATTGTGTACCACCACCTCTCAGGATCCCACCAACAAGAAGTGACTAAAAGGTTGCCATAAACCTTGGTAATTGATACTGACTAGATGTCAAACAATCTGTAACTTTACACAAACAACCCGCACATAAAAGAGAGAAGCTTACGACGACGTTTCGGTCCGACATGGACCATTGAAAGTTGAGGAAAGAGCACAAGCTCTCTTTCCTCAGCCTCCTACTATTCAGGTTATCCCGACAATATCCTTCTCTTCGAAGGGTATTGGAAACCCCTGAACAAAGATGATCTTAATGTACTTCTTTTAAGCACCATGACACTCTTGTAACACAAATATTCACACATCTTTATTTTCCATTATATTTCATCAGGGACCACAGGCTCAGAACTCAACCTCTCAAACAACAACACGAAAATTCAACCAAACAGTTCTGAGTGCTCGTACGTGGGGATATTGCCACAAATACCTACCGGGTGTAAATGTACCGTAACATCACAGGCATACTAAACCGACAAACTGAATAATAGACACATGTACAACAACTGATTAACCCTTTGACTGTCGCGGCCGTATATATACGTCTTATGTCCTGGTGTCGCAAAATTTAGAAAAAAAAAAAAATATTTTTTCTTATGAAATGATAGAGAATCTTTTCCCGATTGTAATGACAAAAAAAAAAACGAAATTTGATGGAAAACTGACGGAATTATGCTCTCGCGAAGTTAGCAACCTCGGCGCCGTTTACAAATCGGCGATTTCGCCCGCTTTGAGCCCTATTTTTGGCTAATTCCATTGTTCCAGTCGCCCAAACTCATAGCTATTTCTTTAGAACTCCATTTTTTCTATCGATTGAGTACAAGAAACTGCCCATTTACCGATTTCAACTACCTAATAATGTGGTCAGAAATTTGCAATTTGGCCAATTTCACAAAAACTAAAAAATATGACAATTTCAAAATAAGGTCCAGAATGAACAATGCAGACATTCCTGGTCTAAAATAACATTTTCTTTGCTCATCAGTCGTGTTTCCAGGCCCCTCTGATATTACTCTTGCTTTCTATTTGAATTTTTATTCAAACAAAAAATTGAAGACTTATATTATGCAGACTACTGCAATACTGTAATAATTGTTTTAAATAACATCAACCCATTCATGACTGCATATTAGAATGGCTAGTTGGACATTTACTGGAAAATGGCATCATTTGCTTACTTTTGAACATTGGCAAAAATCAAACATTTCCCCTACTTTGAGTCCATTTCTAGGTTCTTTTTATAGTAAAATCAATCAAAATCATCTCTATTTCTATAATATGTCTTCCATTCTATCAAATGAGACCAAGGGAAAAAGAGAATACAACCATAATACTATACGAAAATAGACCACAAAGTCGGCATTTTAATTAAAAAAAAACGGTCGGAGTTTTTTTTTCTCATTATGCACTGCGTGCTCCAGGATTTTTTTTATATGGTGCACACTGACCACACAGACCCATTCTCTCACATGTAGGCCTACCAGCTTTCTCCTGCTTGATTTGAAGCCGCTAGAATTTATGAGTATATATACGTCAAACACGGTACCTCGTAAGACGTATATATACGGCCGCGACAGTCAAAGGGTTAAGATATGATTTATCCTTAATATTTAAAGGGGTAGAGGAGTAAGCCAGTGGAAGGCCTCAGATGACTAAAAGCTCCAGTGGCAGGTCATCATATGGCTACGACCTGACTCAAGAAATGCTTGTCCTGTCTCCTGACAAGTCTTACTTAACTTAATTGGGTATCTTTATCATGTAGACATTTCACTAACCAGTGGTTTCATCAGTAGAGGTAGAAGATGAGGTAATCAGTCCCTCAGCTCAGGAGTAGGTGTCCAGATTAATAAAGACTTTGGTACTGAACACCTTTCTCCTATAGAGCCATCATAGCTGTATTCTTCATCAATAACCTCACTTGACAGCGTACTTCTGCATCTCTTACTTGCAGGCGTGGATCGCCTGTGTACAGTGTCAAGAACTATGTAGGGGAGACAGCCACCAGGCCTCGGGTCACCGTGGCCTGGTGGCAAAAACTCTCGCTCACACGGTGAGGGGTCCAGGTTCGATTCCCAGCGAAGGTAGAAGTATAAGAGCATAAGAAAGAAGGAACACTGCAACAGGCCTACTGGCCTATGCGAAGCAGGTCCATGCCACCCCCGGGCCTAGAACAATGACCACCTAGTCAGGTCACTTCCATTTAAGCAAGGAGCACAGCACCAGACCTGGTAGCCCAAGCTAGTCAGGTCCAACTCACACCCACTCATGTATTTATCCAACCTATTTTTAAAACTACACAAGGTCTTAGCTTCAATGACAGTACTTGTGAGTTTGTTCCACTCATCCACAACTCTATTACCAAACTAGTGCTTTCCTATGTCCTTATTGAATCTGAATTTTTCCAACTTGAAACCTTTATTACGAGTCCTGTCTTGGCTGGATATTTTCAGCACGCTATTTACTTCCCCTTTATTTATTCCTGTTTTCCATTTATACACCTCAGCCATATCCCCCCTAATTCTATACCTTTCTGGAGAGTACAGATTCAGGGCCCTCAGTCTACCCTCATAGGGAAGATTTCTGATACATGGGGTCAACTTTGTCATCCTCCTCTGTACGTTTTCCAGTGCATGTATATCCATTCTGTAATATGGTGACCAGACATTGGGCATGTTTCCTTACACCGGTTCTCCATGTTCACCCATCAGTAATAATGGGTACCTGGGTACTCACCTATTTGTACTCACCTATTTGTGGTTGCAGGGGTCAACACATAGTTTCTGGCCCCGCCTCTTCACTGATCGCTACTAGGTCCTCTCTCTCCCTGCTTCATGAGCTTTATCATACCTCGTTTTAAAACTATGTTTGGTTCCTGCCTCCATTACATCACTTGCCAGAATATTCCACTTCCTGACAACTCTATGACTAAAAAATATGCTGCCTAACATCTCTTTGACTCATCTGAGTCTGTCTTCAATTAACAAATGTGACCTCTTGTTTGTCCATCTCTGGAACATCCTGTCTTTGTCCACCTTGTCAGTTCCTCGCAGTATTTTGTATGTCGTTATCATGTCTTTCCTAACCTTCCTGTCCTCCAGTGTCATCAGGTTGATTTCCCTTAACCTTTCTTCATAGGACAATCCCCTTAGCTCTGGGACTAGTCTTGTTGCAAACCTTTGCACTTTCTGTAATTTCTTGATGTGGAAGATTGAGACACTTATGCAGCATATGGGAATCTTTATTCAGGAAACGTTTCGCCACACAGTGGCTTCATCAGTCCAATACAAAGAGGAAGGAGTAAGGAGAGGAGGAGTATGAGGTAATCAGTCCCTCAGCCTGGAGTCGATGTGTTCAGTCCATCAATCTTGTAGAATGTACAGCATAGGGCCGTAGACGTGGCTTATATACTGTAGTGAGGTGACTTGAAGCAGACGGAGGCGGGATCATAGTGGTACCATCCACTAGTCGAAGTAGGTCTTTGTCCAAAGGTTGAACAAGCGTTGAAGAATTCAATCTTCAACTTGTCGGTTTTTCAAACCATTCATCACAACTGTCAGACACTGCAGCATCATGGGATCTTCTTACAAAGAATTCTTCAACACTTGTTCAACCTTTGGACAAAGACCTACTTCGACTAGTGGATGGTACCACTATGATCCCGCCTCCGTCTGCTTCAAGTCACCTCACTACAGTATATAAGCCACGTCTACGGCCCTATGCTGTATATGCTGTACATTCTCAAGATTGAGGGATAACACATCGACTCCGGGCTGAGGGACTGATTACCTCAAACTCCTCCTCTCCTTCCCTTTTTCCTTTTTGTATTGGAGATGAACCAAATTGTGGCGAAACGTTTCCGAAAAAAGTTTCCCTATGCTGCTAAGTGTCTCAATCTTAAACTTGTCGGTTTTTAAAACCCTTTCATCAAAATTTCTTGATGTGCTTGACGGGTGCTTCCAAACGGTGTGCATACTCCAGTAGGGCTTGACGTACATGGTTACGGTTTTGAACGTTCCTTATTGAGGTATTAAATGCTATTCTTATGTTTGCCGTCCCCCTTGCTAAAACATTTATCTGGTTGTGGTCCTCAGGAGTGTTTTGGGTTTTATACTCACCCCAAGATCCTTTTTCCTTTATGATTTTGCAGTCTTTGGCCCCTAGACATATCTCTTGCTTTTTTTTTTTTTGCCCTTCCCCAATCTTCAGATTTTTGCATTTGGTGGGGTTTTAAATTTAAAGAACCGTTGCGGGACCAGGTTAAAAACCTGTCTAGGTCTCTTTGTAATCTGCCTGCCCTCATCTGTTTTTAATTCCCCTCACTAATTCACATCATCTGAAAAACAGGGACCTTCTGAGTCTACCCCTTCCCATCATATCATTACATATACCAAAAACAGCACGGTTGGGGTTGAACCTTGGAACCCATCGTCACAAGTGCCCACTTGACACATCATCACTGACCATGACTCGTTGTTGCCCCCCTGTAGATATTCTCTGACCGCTGTCTTTCCCGTTGTGTGTGCCTGATCCTTAGCTTTTTCATTAACCTTGTGAGGAACTGTGTTGAAAGGGCCCTTTTTGCGCCAAGGGGGTTGCAATCTATCCCCCCTTCCCCATGCTTCTTTACCTTGTCTTAAGTTTTTTGGGGGATTTTCCCTTCCCCAAAATGTGTGGTTTATTTATCAGCTTTTGTCTTTCTAAGTGCTCCACCACCTTTCCCGATAAACTCTATGATTTTGTCTTAAAGTCAGGACACAGGTCTGTAGTTTAAAGCCTCGTGACGTTTCCTTAAAAATTGGGATTAATTTTGCCATCTTCCCTCCTCGGGGGAGCTGCCAGTTTTAGTGGGTATGTTTAAGATTTTTGTTAGTGGCACCACTGTATCTCTGCCCATCTTAAGGGCCCATGGAGAATGCTGACCCAAATTTTTTGAGGTATCAAATTCAGTAGCAGCTTTTTCGCTCCCCTCGGTTGTATATTTTCTCTACATTGTTGGTAAATTTTCCCCGTTGGGATACCCCTTTTTCTGTCTTCCCAGAGTCCTTTCTGACTCCACTGTAAACTTCTTTTTAAAACTATGTTGGCTCCTAATACTTTTTTGGGTTTTTTCTTGTGAAAATCCCACTTCCCTTCAGCCCGATTACCCGGCCTTTATGTGTTTTCCCCCCTGATGTGGCTATACAACAGCATCGGGGCAGATTTACTTTCGATTCTATTCATTTTTGTATTGTCGCTAAGCCCCCCATCTTTTTTTTGCATATTCGTTTTTTTTGGCCCTTCGTGATACTTTTTTTCCCCACCCTTGCCTTTTTACTTTCTTTTTATTCTCTATGCACTTGTTTTTTCCTCCCCACACTTTGGGTGAAACCCAAGGACTCGTTCTGGGGTTTTCCCCTTACTCCCCGTTTTCCCTTGGGGAAAAAACCTTCCTCTGCC
>NC_069437.1:41653254-41719275 GCF_026875155.1 Cherax quadricarinatus | reverse complement strand
TTTGGGCTGGGGGGGTCCCGGGGGGTTAGTGGTCGGGTGTGGATCAAAACCCGGGTTTAGTGGACTGTGTGGGTCACTACGGGGTGTTATGGATGGTGTGGGTCACATCCTGGTTTTATTGGACTGGTGTGGGTCACACCCCGGGTGTTAGGGGAGGGTGTGGGTCACTTTTTTTCCGGGGGGTTTTATTTGGACTTTTTTGGGGTACTTTCCCTGGTTTTAGGGATTTGGTGTGGGTCACACCCCCGGGTGTTAGGGGGACGGGGGGGGGGTTTCACATCCGGGTTAGGGACGGTTTTGGTGGGTAAACACCGGGTGTTAGTGGCCCTGGTGGGGGTAACATCCTGGGTGTTGGGGGACGGGTGGGGGGTTAATCCGGGTTAGGGACGGGTGGGGTTTCAAAACCCCCGGGTTAGGGACGGGGTGTGGGTCAAACCCGGGTCTTAGTGGACGGTGGGGGCCCATCCTGGGGGGTTAGGGGTTTTGGTGGGGTTTCACATCCTGGTTTATGGGGGTGGGGGCCCCAGGGTGAGTTAGTTGGGCCCCGGGGGGCCAGGTTGGCTGGGTAAACCAAAACCCTGGGTGTGAAATGGACGGGTGGGGTCCTCCTATGGGGGAAATGGGTGGGGTCACCAACCGGGTTTTATGGAGGGTTTTGGCCCCCCCTTTTTTACACAACTTTTTCACTCTTTTTGGGGCCTTTGGATAACCCCGGTTTTTAATGGGCCCTTGGTGTTGGGTCAATAGGGGGAAAACCCCTGGGGGTTCCCATTGGGGGAATACTTTTGGGTGCCTTTTTAGTAAAAAAATTAAACAAAGGGGTTTTATTACTTTGGGTTTCCATCCGGGGTTTTTTTAGGGGGCGGGTGGGAATGGAGTTTTGGAAAACTTTGTTCCCAAAACCCGGGGTTTTTGGTTGGGGGGGTCACTTCCGGGTTTGTTGGGGGGGCGGTGTGGTCCATCCTGGGGGTTTATTGGACGGTGGGGTCCCCATCCGGGTTGAGTGGACTGGGGGGGTCCAATCCTGGGTTTTTTGGGGGACGGGTTGGGGGTCCATCCTGGGGTTAGTGGGAACGGGTGGGGTTTAAACCTGGGTGTTTATTTGGCTTGTGGGGTCACATCCTGGGTTTTTTGGGGGCTGGTGTGGGTCACCCCCTGGCTTTATTGGACTGGTGGGGTCACACCCCGGGGGGTTTAGGGGACGGTGGGGGGTTGGGTACATCCTGGGGTTAGTGGACTGTTGGGGCCACACCCCGGGGTGTTAGGGGGGGAAACGGTGTTGGGTTTAAATTTCCCGGGTTTAGGGGAAATGGTTGGGGTCACATCTGGGGTTAGGGACGGGTTGTGGACCCACATCCTGGGGTTATTTGGAGGGGGGGGTTTACTTCCTGGGTTAGGGGGACTTTTGTGGGCCACATCCGGGTGTTTTTTGGCGGGTTTGGGGGGTTTCACACCCCGGGGGTTTTAGGGAAATGGGGGGTTCACACCCGGGGGTTTTTAGGGGGACGGGTTTTTGGGGGTCACACCCTGGGTGTTAGGGACGGGGGGGGTTTACATCCTGGGGTTTTTGGGGAATTTTTTGGGGGCCCCAAATCCGGGGTGTTAGTGGATGGTGGGGGTCACATGGGGGGGTTTTAGGGGACTGGTGTGGCCACACCCCCGGGGTTAGTGGGGGTGTGGGTCACATCCTGGGTGTTAGGGCCGTTGGGGGCACACCCTGGGTGAGTTGGAATTTTTGGGTCACATCCGGGGTTTTGGGTTGGACAAAGTTGGTTCCCTTCCCGGGTGTTTGTGGATTTGGTGGGGCCACACCCTTAGGGGGGTTTGGGGGAAATTTTTTGGGGGGACGGGTTGTGGTTAAACCCCTGGGTTTAGTGGCTGGTGGGGTAAAAACCGGGGTTTTTTGGGGAAAGGGGTGTTTTTTCCACATCCGGGGGTTAGTGGATTTGGTGGGGGTCCCTCCTGGGGGGTTAGTGGACTGGTGGGGGGTTCACATTGGGTTTTTGGGTGGCTGGGGTGGTCACACCCTGGGGGGGAAATTGGTGGTGGGGGGTCACTTCCTGGGTGTTAGTGGATGGTGGGGGTTCACACCCTGGGTTTAGGGGATTTTTTTTGGGGATCACACCCTGGGTGTTTTTTTCCCCTGGGGTGGTCACACCCCGGGGGTGTTAGGGGGGACTGGTGGGGTCACATCCTGGGTTTTTTAGTGGACTGGTGGGGCCCACATCCTGGGGTAAGTAGAGGGTTGGGACCCACATCCTGGGTGTTAGGGGGACTGGTGTGGGTTCACATCCGGGGTTTTTGTGGATGGTGGGGATCCCATCCTGGGTTTTAAATGGAGGTGGGGGTCAAAATCCGGGGGAAAAAGTGGACGGGGGTTTTGGATCACCCCGGGGTTGGTATTGGACTGGTGGGGTCACATCCTGGTGTTTTTGGACTGGTGGGGCACACCCGGGGGTTTTAAATTGGACGGGTTTTGGGTCACACCCCGGGGTTTTTTGTGGAGGGTGTTTTTCAACCCGGGTTTTTTGGGGACTGGTGGGGTCACATCCGGGGGTTTTTGTGACTGGGGGGGTTTCACACCCGGGGGTTTTATTGGACTGGTGGGGGGTCCCATCCCGGGTGTTAGTGGATGGTGTGGGCCCAAAACCCGGGTTTTTGGGGACTGGTTTTTGGGTCCCTTTCCTGGGTGTTAGGGGATTGGTGTTTTTTTAATCCTGGGGGGTTGGGGACGGTTTTTGGGTCCCCACCCCGGTTTTTAAAGGGCCCTGGTGTGGGTCACATCCGGGGTTTTTTGTGGAGGTGTGGGTCAACCCCTGGTTTTTGTGGGGGGTTTTTTGGTTCAACCCTGGGTTTTTGGGGAAATTTGGTGGGGGTCACATCCTGGGTTTTAAAATGGACGGTTTGGGGGGTTTACACCCGGGGTGTTAGGGATTTGGTGGGGTCCCCCGGGGGGTGTTAGTGGACTGGTGGGGGATCACATCCTGGGTGTTTGGGGAATGGGGGGGGCTCATCCGGGGTTTTTGTGGACGGGTGGGGTTTTCAATCCGGGGTGTTGGGACTGGGTGGGCACATCCGGGGTGTTAGTGGACGGTTTTTGGGAAAACATCCTGGGTGTTAGTGGATGGTGGGGGTCCATCCGGGCTTAGGGATGGTGTGGTCACACCCCCGGGGTGTTATTGGATTTGGTGTGGGTCACACCCGGGGGGTTAGGGGACGGTGTGGGTAAAACATCCTGGGTGTTATTTGGATTTGTGTGGGTCACATCCGGGGATTGGGAAACTGGTGGGGTCACACCCCGGGTTTATTTGATTTGGTGGGTCAACCCCGGGGTTTTAAAGGGCCCTGGGTGAGTCACATCCGGGGGTTTTATTTGGATTTGGTGGGTCACATCCGGGGTGTTAGGGGACTGGTGTGGGTCAAATTGGGGTTAGGGACGGGTTTTGGGTCAATCCGGTGTTAGGGACTGGTGTGGTCAATCCTGGGTGTTAGGGGGACGGGGATGGATCCATCCTGGGGGTTAGGGGATTTGGTGGGGGGTTCAATTTGGGTGTTATTTGGGTGTGTGGGCCACATCCTGGGGTTAGGGGACTGGGGGTGGGTCACATGGGTGTTATTGGACGGTGGGGGGTCACACCCCGGGGTGTTTTTGGATTTGGTGTGGTTCACTTTCCGGGGGTGTTAGGGGGCCCGGGGTTTGGGGGCCAAAATTCCGGGGTTATTGGACGGGTGTGGGTCACATCCGGGTGTTTTGGACTGGTGGGGGGTCCACCCCGGGGTTGGGGGGACGGTGTGGATCAAAACCCGGGGTTTTAAAGTGGTTTTGGGTTGGGGGGGTCACATTAGGGTTTAGTGGGCTGTGTGGGTCACATCCTGGGTTTATGGACTGGTGGGGTCACCCCCCGGGGTTAGTGGACGGGTTGGGGGTCACCCCCGGGGGTTTTAGTGGCCTTTGTGGGGTTCACATCCTGGGTTTTAAATGACTGGTTTTTTTTTTAATTTCCTGGGGTTAGGGCTGGTGGGGTTTCACATCCGGGTTTGTTAGTGGACTGGTGGGGTCACATCCTGGGGTTAGGGGGATTTTTTTGTGGATCAATCCGGGGTGTTATTTGGACGGGGTGGGGGTTTAAATTTCCGGGGTTAGGGGATTTTTTTTGGGGGCCACACCCCGGGTGTTATTTTACTGGTTTTGGGGGTCACACCCCCGGGGTTTTATTGGACTGGTGGGGACCACACCCGGGGGTTAGTTCCCGGTGGGGGGTCACTTTCCTGGGGGTTTTAAATTGGACTGGTGGGGCCCCCACCCCGGGTGTTATTTTGGACTTTTTTGGGGTCACACCCCGGGGTTAGGGGGTGGTGGGGGTCACACCCTTGGGGTTAGGGAAAGGGTTTGTGGCCCACATCCTGGGGTTGGGGGACGGTGTTTTTTCCCCACCCCGGGGTTTTTTTATTTGGCCCTTGGGTGGGCCATCCGGGGTGTTATTTGGTTTTTGGGGGGGTCACATCCTGGGGTTATTAACTGGTGTGGATCAAAACCCCGGGGTTATTGGACTGGTGTGGGAAACACCCCGGGGTTAGGGGAAATGGTGGGGGGCACTCCTGGGTTTTTAATTTGTTTTTTGGGGGTCACACCCTTGGGGTTTTTAGTGGCTGGTGGGGGGTTCACCCCGGGGTGGGGGGGGGGGGGGGGGGGGGGGGGGGGGGGGGGGGGGGGGGGCGGGTGGGTTTTTGGGTTTTGGGGGGACTAGGGGGGGTTTCCCACATCCGGGTGTTTGAGGATTTTTGGGGGGGTCACATCCAAAGGTGTTAGTGGATTGGTGTGGGTTTCCCAACCCTGGGTGTTAGTGGGAATGGGTGTGTCACATCCTGGCTGTTAATAAATGTGTGGGTCACATCTGGGGTTATTTGGGGACTTGGGGATCACTTCCTGGGGGGTTATGGACTGGTGTGGATACATCCTGGGTTTTTGGGGACGGGTGTGGATCAACCCTTGGGTTTAGGGGGCTGGTGGGGGGGTTCACATCCTGGGTGTTAGGGATGTGTGGGTCACACCCCGGGGTATTATTTGACTGTTGGGGAAACCCACCCCCCTGGGTTTTTATGACTGGTGTGGGTCACATCCGGGGGTTAGTGGCCGGTGGGGTTCACTTCCTGGGGGGAGTGGCTGGTGTGGGTCACCCCGGGGGTTTTTTTAAGTGGGACGGGTTTGTGGATCACACCCTGGGTGTTTTTTGGACTAGTGGGAACAACCCGGGGTGTTGGGGATTTGGGGGGAAATCACACCCTGGGTTTAAGGGACTGGTGTGGGTACATCCGGGGGTTGTGGACTATGTTTTTTCACTTCCTGGAGGGTTAGGGGGGACTGGTGGGGGGTTCACCGGGGTTTGTTATTAGGACTGGTTTTGGGTTTTCACACCCGGGGGCGTTTTTGGGGACTGGTGGGGTCACACCCCCGGGTGTTAGGGCCCTTGTGTGGTCACATCAGGGGGTTTTTAGTGGACTGGTGGGGGTCCTTTCCGGGGGGGTTATGGAGGGTTTGTGGGTCCATCCGGGGTTTTTGTGGACGGGTTTTGGGTCCCCATCCCGGGTTTTTGTGGACGGGTTTGTGGGCCAAAATCCTGGGTGTTTGTGGACGGGTTTGGGGCCCAATCCTGGGGTTAGGGGTTTGGGTTTTGTTTTTTCCAATTTCCTGGGTTTTTAGGGGACTGGTGGGGGTTTCACACCGGGGTTTTAAAGGGGAATGGTGTGGGTCACATCCGGGGTTTGTTGTGGCTGGTGTGGGACCCCCTCCTGGGTTTAGGGGGCTGGTGGGGATCCCCATCCGGGTTTTTTTGTGGACGGGTTTGTGGGTCACATCCGGGGTTTTTAGGGGACTGGTGGGGGTTAATCCTGGGTTTTTAGCGGATGGTGTGGTCACATCTGGGTGTTGTGGACTGGGGTGGTTTCACATCCGGGGTGTGGGTGGACTGGGGGGGGTCAATCCTGGGTGTTAGGGGAGGGTTTGGTTTCACTTTCCGGGGTGTTAGTGGCGGTGGGGTCACATCCTAGGTTTTCGTAGACGGGGTTGTGGACCCCACCCTTTGGGTTTTTTAGTGGACTAGTGTGGTAACATTTTTTGGGTTTTTAGTGGACGGTTTGGGGATCACACCCTGGGTTTTAAGGACTGGTGTGGGCACATCCTGGGTTTGTTAGTGGACTGGTGTCCATCACACCCTGGGTGTTAGTGGACTGGTGGGGGGCCCCACACCCTGGGTGTTAGGGGACTGGTGTGGGTCAAAACCGGGGGTGTTTTTTTGGACTGGCGGCGTCAATCCTGGGCGTTAGTGGACTGATGTGGTCAATCCTGGATGTTAGGGGAAATGGGGGAGGGTCCACCCCTGGGGTTTTGGATGGGGGGGTCCCCAACCGGGGCTTTTTATTGGACTTTTTGGGGTCCACCCCCGGGTGTTGGGGAGGTGTGAGTCAAAATCCCGGGGGTTTTTGGGAAGGTGTGGGTTCATCCGGGGTGTTAGGGGACTGGGGGGGGTCACCCCCCTGCGTGTTAGGGACTGGTGTTGGTCAAATCCTGGGTGTATGGGGATTTTTTGTGGTAAATCCGGGGGGGTTTGGGGCGGGGGGGGGTAAAATTCCTGGGTGGTGTGGAGGGTTGGGGCACATTTTGGGGGGGTTTGTGGATGGTTTTTGGGGTCCCATCCGGGGGGTTAGTGGCGGGTTGGGGGGTAAAATCCGGGGGTTTTAAAGTGGACTTGTGGGGGGGCACACCGGGGTTTTAGGGGGACTGGTGGGTTTCACATCCTGGGGTAGGGGAGGGTGGGGGGGGACTTCCGGGGTTTTGTTAATGGACTCTTGGGGGGTTCACCCCGGGGCTTTTAGTGGACTGGTGGGGTCAAAAACCGGGGGGTTAGTGGACGGGTTTTGGGGGGGCACCCCGGGGGTTTTTGTGGGCGGGGGGTGGGCCCACATCCTGGGGGTTTAAGTGGACTGGTGGGGATCACATCGGGTGTAAAGTGGACTGGTTGGGGTAAATCCTGGGTTTTTAGGGGGAATTTGGGGGGTTTCACATCCGGGGGTTTTAGGGGGAAATGTTGTGGGTCCAACATTCCGGGGTGTTAGGGGAAATGGTGGGGGTTTCACATCCTGGGTGTTATTTGACTGGTTTGGGTAAATTCCGGGGTGTTTTTTGGGACTGTTGGGGGTTCAACCCCCGGGGTTTTTTGGGGAAACGGGTGTGGGTCAATCCTGGGTGCTAGTGGACTGGTGTGGACACATCCGGGGTGAAGTGGACTGGGTGGGTCACACCCGGGGGTTTTAAAGTGGACGGGTTGGGTCAATCCGGGGGGTTTGTGGACGGGTGTTGGTCAAATCCTGGGTTTTTAGTGGACGGTGGGGGGGTCACTTCCGGGGGTTGGGAGGGGACTGGTGGGGTTCACATCCGGGTTTGTTAGTAAACGGGTTTTTTGCCCACATCCTGGGTTTTTAGTGGATTGGTTGGGTGTCACTTCCTGGGGGGTAGTGATTTGGTGGGGGTTTAAACACCGGATGGGGGGGACGGGGGGGTCCTTTCCTAGGTTTTAAAGGTGGGGCTGGTGGGGGTCCCATTCGGGGTTTGATAGTGGAGGGGTTGGGGGTCACAACCTAAACTGTTAGGGGACGGGTGTGGATCACTCCTGGGGTTAGAGCTGGGGGGGGTTTCCACACCCTGTGTTTTCAGGGGACTGGGGGGTACATCAGGGGTTTTAGGGGACTGGTGGGGGGTCAACCCTGGCGTTTAAAAGGACTGGTTTTGGGGTCACTTTCCCGGGTTTTAAAGTGGACTGGTGGGGGATCACATCTCGGGTTTAGGGGATTGTTGTGGGAAACCTGGGTATTTGGTTGGACGGGTTTGGGGGTTCCATCCGGGGAACAAAACTGACCAAATTTTGGGGGGGGGAAAGGGCTCGGCATTAAATGGATTTTTTCTATTTTGTTATTTAGGTAAACTGTGTCAGCTATGGGGTGTTTTCCCTTTACATGTACTTTTTTTCCCTTGGGTACAAAAAACTTGTTATACCTTGATTTTTACTTGTATCCCTTTTGTAATGTACTTGTATACCTTGTCATGTATTTGGGATCCCCTTGAAACAAATACTTTTTATCCCTTTGAAATTTGTACGGTTTACCTTGTAAAAATGTACGGGTTATCCCCTTGTACATGTACTTGTATACCTTGTACATATACTTGTATACCTTGTATATGTACTTGTATACCTTGTATATGTACTTGTATACCTTGTACATGTACTTGTAATCCTTGTACAAGTACTTGTGTACCTTGTATATGTACTTGTATACCTTGTATATGTACTTGTATACCTTGTACATGTACTTGTATACCTTGTTCAAGTACTTGTATACCTTTTATATGTACTTGTATACCTTGTACATGTACTTGTATACCTTGTACAAGTACTTGTATACCTTGTACATGTACTTGTATACCTTGTACATGTACTTGTATACCTTGTATATGTACTTGTATACCTTGTACATGTACTTGTATACCTTGTACTTGTACCTGTATACCTTGTACATGTACTTGTATACCTTGTACATGTATTGGATACCTTGTACATGTACTTGTATACCTTGTACATGTACTTGTATACCTTGTACATGTACTTGTATACCTTGTACATGTACATGTATACCTTGTACATGTACTTGTATAACTTGTACATGTACTTGTATACCTTGTACATGTACTTGTATACCTTGTACTTGTATACCTTGTACATGTACTTGTATACCTTGTACATGTACTTGTATACTTTGTACATGTACTTGTATACCTTGTACATGTACTTGTATACCTTGTACATGTACTTGTATACCTTGTACATGTACTTGTATACCTTGTACATGTACTTGTATACCTTGTACATGTACTTGTATACCTTGTACTTGTACTTTTATACCTTGTACTTGTACTTGTATACCTTGTACATGTACTTGTATACCTTGTACTTTTACTTGTATACCTTGTACATGTACTTGTATACCTTGTACATGTACTTGTATACCTTGTTCTTTTACTTGTATACCTTGTACATGTACTTGTATACCTTGTACTTGTACTTTTGTACCTTGTATTTGTACTTGTATACCTTGTACATGTACTTGTATACCTTGTACTTTTACTTGTATACCTTGTACATGTACTTGTATACCTTGTACATGTACTTGTATACCTTGTACTTTTACTTGTATACCTTGTACATGTACTTGTATACCTTGTACATGTACTTGTATACCTTGTACTTTTACTTGTATACCTTGTACATGTACTTGTATACCTTGTACTTGTACTTTTATACCTTGTACTTGTACTTTTATACCTTGTACTTGTACTTGTATACCTTGTACATGTACTAGTAATAATAAAGACATTAATTTTTTTATTAATAATAATAATAATAATTATTATTATTATTATTATTATTATTATTATTATTATTATTATTATTATTATTATTATTATTATTTTTATTATTATTTATTATCATTATTATTAGTAGTAGTAGTAGTAGTAATAAAAGGCGGTGTTGCTACAGACACTTATGGTAAACAAAATTATTTGGTAGGCTGTTGCAGAGCGGAGTTCAATGATAAAGGTCATCGGAGGCTTCTTACTTTATTTTGTAATGTAATGGTGGGTACACAGGCTTGTGTGTCGTGCCCATGGCCGGGAAGGCCATGCTCACGAGGGAGAGAACTAGTTGGCCTTGTGTCTTGCTGCTAGGCCGCTGAGAGAGTGAGAGCGTGTGGGACCAGCGTCCCACACACCTGGACAGACCCAGAAGGCAGCTCCTTAGTGGCGCGAAATATGACCTAAGCTGGCAGACAGCATAGCCTGTCTGTGCAGACAGTACAGGCTGTCTACATATGCTCGGCCACCTACCGCGCATCGTCCCGACGCGACAATAATGATGGTAAAAAAACTCGGTCTCTCTCTCGTAGGAACAGGGCACAGAACACAAAATAAAAAAAACATATTTATATACATATGAACATGGAAAAAAAAAACTTCCTACAGGGAGGGAAGAAAAAACATGTGGGGTGTGCTAAACATCGTGGTCATAGGCAGTGAGCGTCGAGGGGCATCACTGCACGCCTTCCTGCATCTGGACGGATGCTGCAACACAGGAGACATCGCTGCGGCTGAGCTGTGACGTAACGGGCTATTTTCTCCTCTGGAACGGTGAAGCAGTCATCGTAGGAGTCACTGCAGGTTTTCTCTCAACCTGGGACACGACATGCTGGTGCCCTCGAGTAAGGCGTCGACAAAACTCGGCAACTGGGCAGGACTTCTGGCAAGCAATTCAGGAGGACACTTCTCGACTGGTACTGTCGCTGGGCTGTCACTGCCGGCGAGCATGGAGCAAGTTGTGGAGCGAGTCGTGGCAGAGACGACTGGGAGAAACATCTGGGAGTTGTAACATCATACACCAGACTGCAGTGAGCGAGCTAGCAGTCAAAGTGACATCATCTTTGTGCAGGCTGCTCACTGAATCTTGTGACACGAGGCTGACAGAGCGTCTGCCGACATGGCTAACTGCGGCTTGACGAGTGTCATTCTCTCGGCAGTTGGAGTTATAGCAGAGGTTAGCCTAAGCGTCCCCAGACTTGTTTCTCTACATATAACTGCACTCTGAAGGTCTGGGAATCGTATCAGGTACGATTCTGCAGAACATCTATGAGCGACGAGCATAAGAGCTTTCTGCACAAAGGGGTTCAGTCGTTTGGGGCTGAGTAATATCAGCTGTCAAACGTGCTGGTCACACCGGGTGACTAACACAATGGTGCTACTCAGGTCTGGCCGCAGACCACACTGGACACATGGAAAACTTTACACACACCCGGGGCACAACATGGCTTAAACTAGCAAAAGATGCTTTTCTGTGCACAAAACTGACACTAAGCCATACACTAACATGTGAGAACACTGACTGAGAGGAATTAATTAACACACGACATATATCTTCTCTCAATCTTCTAGACAATACTGAAATAATTACTAGAACACTCGATGTGACATCATGTGATGTCAGGCGTGACGTTGCGAGGTGACGTCAGCAGCATTGTGACATCAACAGACATCTCGAGGTGACATCAGGCAGACATCATGACGTCATGAAGTCGGGCAGCAGCATCGGTGACGTCATTGTGATGCGTGTAGCAGACCACAGCATGAGGCCTGCGACATCTGGCTTGGTAACTCACGTGGCTTGTAGATCCGCGTGACATCGCCCACAACCCACGTGGTGTCGGGATCCACGTGGTGTCGTGATCTACATGGCATGCTGATCCACATGGCTTGCTGATCCACATGGCTTGCTGATCCACGTGGCTTGCTGATCCACGTGGCTTGCTGATCCACGTGGCTTGCTGACCCACGTGGCTTGCTGATCCATGTGGCTTGCTGATCCACATGGCTTGCTGATCCACATGGCTTGCTGATCCACGTGGCTTGCCGATCTACATGGCTTGCTGATCCACGTGGCTTGCTGATCCACATTGCTTGCTGATCCACGTGGCTTGCTGATCCACGTGGCTTGCTGATCTACATGGCTTGCTGATCCACATGGCTTGCTGATCCACATGGCTTGCTGATCCACGTGGCTTGCTGATCCACGTCTCTTGCTGATCCACATGGCTTGCTGATCCACGTGACTTGCTGATCCACATGGCTTGCCGATCTACATGGCTTGCTGATCCACATGGCTTGCCAATCTACATGTCTTGCTGATCCACGTGGCTTGCTGATCCACGTGGCTTGCTGATCCACGTCGCTTGCTGATCCACATGGCTTGCTGATCCACGTGGCTTGCTGATCCACGTCGCTTGCCGATCTACATGGCTTGCTGATCCACATGGCTTGCTGATCCACGTGGC
The DNA here is from genome assembly GCF_026875155.1 of Cherax quadricarinatus. Classification (NCBI taxonomy): domain Eukaryota; kingdom Metazoa; phylum Arthropoda; class Malacostraca; order Decapoda; family Parastacidae; genus Cherax; species Cherax quadricarinatus. Next base: position 41,707,344 of record NC_069437.1, on the reverse strand, counting down.
TTGCTGATCTACATGGCTTGCTGATCCACGTGGCTTGCTGATCCATGTGGCTTGCTGATCCACATGGCTTGCTGATCCACGTGGCATGCCGATTCACGAAGCTTCGAGTGGCCTCGGGCACTCGGATGCACAGCTCTGGCAATGAATTCACACAAAAAACAGCAGAAGACACAGCAGAGGGAGTGATGGCATGGTGAAGTATGGTAGGCTGGTGAGGTGTGAGTGTACAGCAGCTCTAGCGTGGGCGAGGCAAGGAACAACCACTTTCTCCTCTTCCTCTCCCACCCACAAACACAGGGAGACATGCACACTGGACGCAGAAATCGCCACAAAACTCACCTCTGGCTTGCTGAAACAGCTGTGCTGAGCTGAACAACAACAGCAACATACAAGTGACGCTGAATACGTGACTTGAGAAACAGCATGGGATGCTGTAGCGTGGGGTCACTGGGACGCCACTTACAATTCTCGAAGAAATTCGGCAAATTTCTGGATGATGAAACGTGCAGACACAACATCAGAATAACTCGCTGAGAGACAGATGTGTCTTGTGTTGGGTGATGAAGTGAAGATGACTTCATCTCTTCCTTCCTCTCTCCAGGCAAACACAACTGCTGCGACCACCGCTTTCCACCAATGTTAAACAAAACTATTTGGTAGGCTGTTGCAGAGCTTCTTACTTTATTTGTAATGTAGTGGTGGGTACACAGGCTTGTGTGTTTGTGCCCATGGCCGGGAAGGCCATGCTCACGAGGGAGAGAACTAGTAGGCCTTGTGTCTTGCTGCTAGGCCGCTGTGAGAGTGAGAGCGTGTGGGACCAGCGTCCCACAGACCTGGGCAGGCCCAGAGGGCAGCACCTGAGTGCCGCGAAATATGGACTAAGCTGGCAGACAGCATAGGTTGTCTGTGCAGACAGTACAGGCTGTGTACACTTATAGTCTTCATTGATGCAGATTTTTGAGTTATTATTAACAAAATTGAAAGACATTTTTATTGGGTCGTCATCAATATATGATATGTAAGTTATTCCAGAATAGTGAAAGTTGAGGAGGCTGCAGTGGTTGAGTGTTTGGTGGACACGTACAATAGTTACCATTGATGGAGATGATCTAGTGTTTGGTGGACACGTACAATAGTTACCATTGATGGAGATGATCTAGTGTTTGGTGGACACGTACAATAGTTACCATTGATGGAGATGATCTAGTGTTTGGTGGACACGTACAATAGTTACCATTGATGGAAATGATCTAGTGTTTGGTGGACAGGTTTAACAGTCACCATTGGTGGAGATGATCCAGTGATGTAAATGGTTTAGCCGACAAGTTGCAGACTGAGACATCAATGTATATTTAAATGGTACTTAATACCGAGAGGTTGGTAAGTTATACACAAGCGCAACTGTTAGGTATCTTTATTCTGCAAGTTTCGCCTGGCTGAGGGACTGACCACCTCGAAACTACGTTTTCTGGAGTGATGGACTGATGATATCGTCTTTCCATCTCTACTGCTTCTTCTTACTCTTCTGTACTCGACTGAAGAAGCTTGCAGTGTAGGCGAAATGTTTCTGAATAACTGTTACACATGTCTTGCTTATGAGACACTAATGTAACATTTTGGAATCATTATTAAGAAAAGGCTTGGCCAATCCCTGGTTTCTGCAGTCCAGAAGAAGGTGTTGTTGGAGCTTGGTGTGGTGGAGGGAGGGAGAGTGTGGTGGAGGGAGGGAGAGTGTGGTGGAGGGAGGGAGAGTAGCACTGATCAAGTCTCTGGTGGACAGGTCTTAGCATCACCAATCTTGGAGATGATCCAGGGAAGGTAATCTGTCGGAGAAACACCAGAATCACAATTGGTTTGATACATTATGTTCACAATTAAAGTTTCTATGAATTCAAATATACTTATAGATCTATCACTTAACTTAGAATATCGTTCACCTTAATTTAGTAATATTCCACTTTATAGGTCTGTTTATTGAGAGTTTATACAGATGAATATACGGGCCAGGAACTGTTATTTAATCTTAACTCATCAACCCCCGGGATGCCACCCATAACAGTCAGATCACACCCAGAACTACTAGCAAACAATCCATTACAGCTTCTTGCGTGTAGATCTGGTAGTGGGAATGAATGATAGGCTTCGGAAGCTTCTTACTTTGTTTGGGGTTTTCTACACAGGCAGTGTGAGGGAGTAAACGCTTCTTGTCTGAGTGACGTTGGATGCCAGAGTGAGAATGAGGTAGCGTGATATGGGCTGAGCTTGGTAGGCCTATGCCACTAGGTGTCATCACCATAGTGCCACGAAATGTGAACCCAAGTGGGCATACAAAGCTTTGGGTAGCTTCAGAGACCACACAAGTATATGAGTTAGAACAGCTGGGTTTGATCAGAACCTGAGATACTGAAACAAATTCTTGAGTAGCTCTGAGAATAGGTTGGAGTAATGGGTGAGTGGGAATTGTTGGTTTTGAGAAAGTCCGGCCTTGTATAGACCAGTAGGCCTACTGCAGTGCTCCTCCATGGGAAGCAGGTGTAATTGCTAGGCAACCAGGAATCATTTTCAGAACATGGGACATGACGGACAAAAGCACTGTATAAACCATACCCCCGGCCGGGATTGAACCCGCGGTCATAGAGTCTCAAAACTCCAGTCATGTTGACGGCAGTGAAGGGACTTGAGCTAGAGTTCGTCACGGCCACGCTAGCTGGAGATTCGTCTGTAAAAACTTGCATTTGTGGTCACAGAGGTGCCTGTGCTAACTTTCCTATGGTGTAGAAATATACCTAGTTGGATGAATCTTATTGTGGCTAGCTGGTCTAGTGGCTAACGTGACGGGCTGGAGTGTTGAGACTCTATGACCGCGGGTTCAATCCCGGCCGGGGGTATGGTTTGTTTGCAATCGTGTCATTACGATTTCTTGAGTCAAAAGCACTGTATGTTTTATCCTCATCTAATTCATGCTCAGTACAAGGTAGATAACTTTACTCAGAAATGTATCGCCTACACAGCAGTCTTCTTCAGTCGAATATAGAAGAGGCAGTAGAAGCAGTAGACATCTTAAGATGATATAATCAGTCCTCTGTACTCGACTGAAGAAGTCTACTATGAAGGCGAAACATTTCGGAATAAAGTCATCTTACTCTTACATACATATGTTATCAACTAGTGCTGATACTTACTGATAATCTTAGTGTAGACACCAGATACTTTGGGGTTACCACAGGTGGATGGTCCGAATGACACGATACCGACCACCTGCCAGTGTTGTCCCACCTTGGTCATCAGTGGTCCACCGCTGTCATCCTGTACATACACTCATGTTAAAACCTGACTCACTATATTTGTTCCAGTCATGGTACAGTGGCTGGAACAAATCAATGTTTACTCACATCTAGAAGAGGAAAATTTACGGAGTTAGTTGAGTATTATACACAAGAATGTAATCAACACTGGTGAACGAGACATAAAAGTGTCGGTAAAAGGACAGTCTTTTCAAGACTGATAGACTGGAAACTAAATCCTTGGCATTGTGGTTATATACGTGACACCAGATACCTCTGCCCATCAGTTCAAGGAACATATTTTGAAAAATGACCGCTGTCTGGAAAATCTTCCAACCCCAGCCCCAAATATCTTGCGGCTGGGGTTGAGCCATTAAATCTCTGCAACCTTAAGCTAGCATATAGTGGAGCCCTGAGTAAACTAAGAAAAAACACAATAACTGTCTGGGGTGCAAGACTGTTCAACAATCTCCCACCAGGCATAAGGAAAACTACCAATAGACCCCTGCACCAGCAGTGAACGCAGCTACAATAAATCCTAGTAAACAAAAGTACATTCTATGTAAATACTATGCCTTGGGTATGTGCAGGCACGGTACATCTGGTAAAACAGGTGGGACATGCACCTTTGATCATCTCAAAAAATGCCGCACCCACATGACAACAGGAGAGTGCAACTTCCCTTCTTGCAACATATTTCACCCAGAAATGTGTCACTCATCAATCCATGAAAGAAAATGCTACAATGCATACTGCCAGGCACATCATCTAAAGGGGACTAGAAGACACTGACCAGCCAGACTATGAGAAACAAGAGAGGAGCCACAGCCTCTCCAGGGACAGAGGTTTTTTAGGGCCAGAAGGTAAAAAAGACTTGCAAGAAATGACAATAATCCTACACCACCTGAAAAAACTTCTGGAGCAGAGGCACGGACACTGGCCTCTACCCCAGAACAACAGATATTAGAGCCAGCAAATAAAACCTCCCAATACAACATTTGTCTTTGCAAACATACAGGGTCTAAAGCCATCAAAAAACAACAAAATTCCTTACATCAAGGGACTGCTCACGGAGTCAAATGCAATGTTCGCAGCATTCACAGAGACCCACATGAAGGATCATTATGACAACGAAATATGGATCCCAGATTATAACCTATTCCGATGCGACAGACTAAACAGGCAACAAGGGGAGGGTTGGCCTGTATGTCACAGAGTCGCTCATTTGCACAGAACTACTAAACACCTAATATGATGTAGTTGAAGTTTTGGCGGTAAATATCGAAAACCTAAACCTTGTCATTGTGGTGGTATACAAGCCTCCAGATGCATCTTCCCAGCAATTCTAGGAGCATCTTGAGAAAATTGACCACTGTCTGGAAAATTTCCCAACTCCTGCCCCAAACATCTTACTACTAGGAGATTTCAACCTGAGACACCTAAAATGGAGGAGTATAGCAAACAATATTTTAGCAGAGATCACCCCGGGAGGCAGCTCAGATGAACATTTACACACACACGAACTATTAAATCTCTGCACCAAATTCACCTTAAACCAGCAAATAGTAGAGCTGGACCTCATCTTCACTAACAATGGTGAATTGATAAGTAATAAAACTGTATCAAAAGCAATTCACACAGATCACAACATAATACAGGTACAGATATGTATGCACAGGGTTTCGGCCCAGCGAAATGAGAGCAGTCATGAAGGTCTCTTCACGAAATTCAAAAACATACAGTGGGATCAAGTAAACCATGTCCTAAATGAAACAAGCTGGGAAGATATCCTAAACAACACGGACCCGAACATCTGCCTTGACAAAATTAATTCTGCGGTTCTTGAGATCTGCTCAAGACACGTTCCATTAAGAAAAAGAAAGAGATGATGTAAACTAGAAAAAGGGAGACGTTCCCTATACAGACGAAGGCGAAGAGTCACAGAGCTGCTGAGTGGGGTCAATATATCTGAAATACGAAGGGAGGCACTAGTCAATGAAATTGCTAATATCGAACTTCAGCTGAAGGAATCTTATAGAGACAAGAATCACAGGAAGAACTAAAAGTCATAAAGGAAAATGAAAAAATCCCAAAATACTTCTTCTCATATGCCAGATCTAAGGGAAAAACAACATCCAGTATTGAGCCCCTGCTTAGGCAGGATGGGACATACACAGATGATAGCCAAGAAATGAGTGAGATGCTAAAGTACCATATGGAAAACTTGAAGAAATTAAAAATGTGTCAGGGGATACCACAAATTCTAACCATACAATAGAGCGGAAAAGTAATGTGAAGGACCTGGGAGTGATAATGTCAGAGGATCTCGCCTTCAATGACCACAACAATGTATCTACCTTATCCGCTAGGAAACTGATGGGATGGATAATGAGAACCTTCAAAACTAGGGATGCTAAGCCCATGATGATTTTCTTCAAATCGTTTGTGCTCTCTAGGCTGGAATACTGCTGTACACTAACTGGCCCCTTCAAGGCTGGCGACATTGCTGACCTGGAGAGTGTACAAAGAACTTTCAAGGTACATTTAAGCACGATAAGGCACATAAATTACTGGGATCGGTTGAAGGTCCTTGATCTGTATTCCCTTGAACGCAGGCGAGAGAGATACATGATAATATACACTTGGGAGGAATTGGTACCAAGCCTGCACACGAAAATCACTCCATGTGAAAGCAAACGACTCAGCAGGAGATGCAACATTCCCTCGATGACAAGCAGGGGCGCCACGAGTACACATAGAGACAACACAATAAGTGTCCGGGGCCCAAGACTGTTCAATTTCCTCCCAGCATACATAAGGGGGATTACCAATAGACCCCTGGCTGTCTTCAAAAAGGCACTGGACAGGCGCCTAAAGTCAGTACCTGACCAACTGAACTGTGGTTCATACATAAGCTTGCATCCGGCCAGCAGTAACAGCCTGGTTGAACAGACCCTGATCCACCATGAGGCCTGGTCTCAGACCGGGCCGTGGGGGCGTTGACTTCGAAACCCTCTCCAGGTAAACTCTAGGTAAACGTGCTGCCAGCAGTAACAACCTGGTTAATCAAGCTCTCATCCACCAGGACTCCTGGTCAAGGTAGACTCCGGCTAGGTAGACCATCTAGGTAGCTACCATGGCCTTTACGTTCATCAGAGACATCACCACTAAGTTGGTGTTAACACACTACCATGTGGAGGATGCAACAACATCTATGTAGGAGAAACAGGGAGGAATTTTTCTACACGAACCCAGGAACATAAAACCACGTGAAACCTAAATGACAACAAAATTGTTTATGTTACATAAATGGACACAGATGTTACTTTATGTGACATTTTATTGTGGCAACATTTCGCTCTCTAATGAGCTTTGTTTGTAGGCTCCTGTAGAGCAAAACGTTGCCACATTAAATGTCATATTAATTGCATCTGCGCCCATTTACCTAACATTTTGTCCGTAATTCTACCATTATTAGAAATATTTTTCTTACACAGTTCCAGAGAGGGACATCTTAAGAGATGGAATAACCCAGAGCTGATGTTAAGACAATCTAACACTGATACACAACACTGTATTGATGCATCCCTAACTCATAGTAACAATACCATAGAAGAAAGATGGTAACTACACCATCTCAACGATGTAATTCCTTCCTGCCACATGACACGACTCTTAGAAGACATGACACGACTCTCAGATGACATGACACGACTCTTAGATGACATGACACGACTCTTAGATGACATGACACGACTCTTAGATGACATGACACGACTCTTAGACGACACGACACGTTCTTACATGACATGACACGACTCTTACATGACATGACACGACTCTTACATGACATGACACGACTCTTACATGACATGACACTCCCTGAGCTTTACCAGGGGCCTGTTTTCTCTATTATATATACATAGACTGTGTTTTTTCATTCTCTTGCATGTATGTGCCGGGTACCAGCATGTATGTGCCGGGTACCATCATGTATGTGCCGGGTACGAGCATGTATGTGCCGGGTACCAGCATGTATGTGCCGGGTACCAGCATGTATGTGCCGGGTACCAGCATGTATGTGCCGGGTACCATCATGTATGTGCCGGGTACCAGCATGTATGTGTCTCATACCATCATGTATGTGCCGGGTACCAGCATGTATGTGCCGGATACCATCATGTATGTGCCGGGTACCAGCATGTATGTGCCGGATACCATCATGTATGTGCCGGGTACCAGCATGTATGTGTCGCATACCATCATGTATGTGCCGGGTACCAGCATGTATGTGTCGCATACCATCGTGTATGTGCCGGGTACCAGCATGTATGTGTCGCATACCATCATGTATGTGCCGGGTACCAGCATGTATGTGCCGGGTACCAGCATGTATGTGTCGCATACCATCATGTATGTGCCGGGTACCAGCATGTATGTGCCGGGTACCAGCATGTATGTGTCGCATACCATCATGTATGTGCCGGGTACCAGCATGTATGTGCCGGATACCATCATGTATGTGCCGGGTACCAGCATGTATGTGCCGGGTACCAGCATGTATGTGTCGCATACCATCATGTATGTGCCGGGTACCAGCATGTATGTGCCGGGTACCAGCATGTATGTGTCGCATACCATCATGTATGTGCCGGGTACCAGCATGTATGTGCCGGATACCATCATGTATGTGCCGGATACCATCATGTATGTGCCGGGTACCAGCATGTATGTGCCGAATACCATCATGTATGTGCCGGGTACCAGCATGTATGTGCCGGGTACCAGCATGTATGTGCCGGGTACCAGCATGTATGTGCCGGATACCATCATGTATGTGCCGGATACCATCATGTATGTGCCGGATACCAGCATGTATGTGCCGGATACCATCATGTATGTGCCGGGTACCAGCATGTATGTGCCGCATACCATCATGTATGTGCAGGGTACCAGCATGTATGTGCCGGATACCATCATGTATGTGCCGGGTACCATCATGTATGTGCCGGGTACCAGCATGTATGTGCCGGGTACCAGCATGTATGTGCCGGGTACCAGCATGTATGTGCCGCATACCATCATGGCCGGTACCTATGTATGCCGGGTACCAGCATGTATGTGCCGGTCCCATGCATGTATGTGCCAGGTACCAGCATGTATGTGCCGGGTACCAGCATGTATGTGCCGGGTCCAGCATGTATGTGCCGGTACCAGCATGTATGTGCCGGGTCCCAGCATGTATGTGCCAGGTACCACATGTATGTGCCGGGTACCAGCATGTATGTGCCGGGTACCAGCATGTATGTGCCAGGTACCAGCATGTATGTGCCGGGTACCAGCATGTATGTGCCGGGTCCCAGCATGTATGTGCCAGGTACCAGCATGTATGTGCCGGGTCCCAGCATGTATGTGCCAGGTACCAGCATGTATGTGCCGGGTACCAGCATATATGTGCCGGGTACCAGCATGTATGTGCCAGGTACCAGCATGTATGTGCCGGGTACCAGCATGTATGTGCAAGGTACCAGCATGTATGTGCCGGGTACCTGGAGTTTACCTGAAGAGAGTTCCGGGGATTAACGCCCCCGCGGCCCGGTCTGTGACCAGGCCTCCTGGTGGATCAGAGCCTGATCAACCAGGCTGTTACTGCTGGCTGCACGCAAACCAACGTACGAGCCACAGCCCGGCTGGTCAGGAACCGACTTTAGGTGCTTGTCCAGTGCCTGCTTGAAGACTGCCAGGGGTCTGTTGGTAATCCCCCTTATGTATGCTGGGAGGCAGTTGAACATTCTCGGGCCCCTAACACTTATTTTATGGTCTCTTAACGTGCTAGTGACACCCCTGCTTTTCATTTGGGGGATGTTGCATCGTCTGCCAAGTCTTTTGCTTTCGTAGTGAGTGATTTTCGTGTGCAAGTTCGGTACTAGCCCCTCTAGGATTTTCCAGTACTATATAATCATGTATCTCTCCCTCCTGCGTTCCAGGGAATACAAGTTTAGGAACCTCAAGCGCTCCGAGTAATTGAGGTGTTTTATCTCCGTTATGCGCGCCATGAAGGTTCTCTGCACATTTTCTAGGTCAGCAATTTCACGTGCCTTGAAAGGTGCTGTTAGTGTGCAGCAATATTCCAGCCTAGATAGAACAAGTGACCTGAAGAGTGTCATCATGGGCTTGGCCTCCCTAGTTCTGAAGGTTCTCATTATCCATTCTGTCATTTTTCTAGCAGCTGCGATTGATACAATGTTATGGTCCTTGAAGGTGAGATCCTCCGACATGATCACTCCCAGGTCTTTGACGTTGGTGTTTCGCTCTATTTTGTGGCCAGAATTTGTTTTGTACTCTGATGAAGATTTAATTTCCTCGTGTTTACCATATCTGAGTAATTTAAATTTCTCATCGTTGAACTTCATATTGTTTTCTGCAGCCCACTGAAAGATTTGGTTGATGTCCGCCTGGAGCCTTGCAGTGTCTGCAATGGAAGACACTGTCATGCAGATTCGGGTGTAATCTGCAAAGGAAGACACGGTGCTGTGGCTGACATCCTTGTCTATGTCAGACATGAGGATTAGGAACAAGATGGGAGCGAGTACTGTGCCTTGAGGAACAGAGCTTTTCACCGTAGCTGCCTCGGACTTTACTATGTTGACTACTACTCTCTGTGTTCTGTTAGTGAGGAAATTATAGATCCATCGACCGACTTTTCCTGTTATTCCTTTAGCACGCATTTTGTGCTCTATTACGCCATGGTCACACTTGTCGAAGGCTTTTGCAAAGTCTGTATGTGCATGTATGTGCCAGGTACCAGCATGTATGTGCCGGGTCCCAGCATGTATGTGCCGGGTCCCAGCATGTATGTGCCAGGTACCAGCATGTATGTGCCGGGTCCCAGCATGTATGTGCCGGGTACCAGCATGTAGTGCCGGGCTCATGATGTGCACAGTATCGCATGTAGTGCCGAGGATTAACCAGCACCGTATTTGCCGGGTTACCTGAGCTTTTGTTATTGCCAGGTCCACTGCGATGTATTTGCAGTCCGAGTCATGTATGTGCCGGGTCCAGCATGTATGTGCCGGTACCAGCATGTATGTGCCGGGTCCCAGCATGTATGTGCCAGGTACCAGCATGTATGTGCCGGGTCCCAGCATGTATGTGCCGGGTACCAGCATGTATGTGCCGGGTACCAGCATGTATGTGCCGGGTACCAGCATGTATGTGCCGGGTACCAGCATGTATGTGCCGGGTACCAGCATGTATGTGCCGGGTACCAGCATGGAGAGGACCCGTCCTGGTAAACCTACCTGTACCTTCACTCCATTTTATTTGTAGTACTGACATGCTTATGTATGCTGGTAACGCCTACTGTACTGTGCCGAACGTACCTACCTGTATGCCGGTACGTCCTACTGGTACTGCTGGTAACAGTCCTACCTGGTACTCGCTGTAACGTCCTACCTGGTATGCTTAACCTCCACTGGTACTGTGGTAACGTCCTACCTGGTACTAGCATGGTAACGTCCGTACCTGGATACCGCTGGTAAACAGTCACTACCTGTTACTATCTGGTAACGTCCTACCTGGTACTGCTGGTAACGTCCTACCTGGTACTGCTGGTAACGTCCTACCTGGTACTGCTGGTAACGTCCTACCTGGTACTGCTGGTAACGTCCTACCTGGTACTGCTGGTAACGTCCTACCTGGTACTGCTGGTAACGTCCTACCTGGTACTGCTGGTAACGTCCTACCTGGTACTGCTGGTAACGTCCTACCTGGTACTGCTGGTAACGTCCTACCTGGTACTGCTGGTAACGTCCTACCTGGTACTGCTGGTACGCTCCTACCTTGTACTGCTGGTAACCTCCTACCTGGTACTGCTGGTAACCTCCTACCTGGTACTGCTGGTAACCTCCTACCTGGTACTGCTGGTAACGTTCTACCTGGTACTGCTGGTAACCTCCTACCTGGTACTGCTGGTAACCTCCTGCCTGGTACTGCTGGTAACCTCTTACCTGGTACTGCTGGTAACGTCCTACCTGGACTGCTGGTAACCTCCTACCTGGTACTGCTGGTAACGTCCTACCTGGTACTGCTGGTAACCTCCTACCTGGTACTGCTGGTAACCTCCTACCTGGTACTGCTGGTAACCTCCTACCTGGTACTGCTGGTAACCTCCTACCTGGTACTTCTGGTAACCTCCTACCTGGTACTGCTGGTAACGTCCTACCTGGTACTGCTGGTAACCTCCTACCTGGTACTGCTGGTAACGTTCTGCCTGGTACTGCTGGTAACCTCTTACCTGGTACTGCTGGTAACGTCCTACCTGGAACTGCTGGTAACCTCCTACCTGGTACTGCTGGTAACCTCCTACCTGGTACTGCTGGTAACGTCCTACCTGGTACTGCTGGTAACCTCCTACCTGGTACTGCTGGTAACGCCCTACCTGGTAATGCTGGTAACGTCCTACCTGGTACTGCTAGTAACGTCCTACCTGGTACTGCTGGTAACGTCCTACCTGGTACTGCTGGTAACGTCCTACCTGGTACTGCTGGTAACGTTCTACCTGGTACTTCTGGTAACTTCCTACCTGGTACTACTGGTTACCTCCTACCTGGTACTGCTGGTAACGCCCTACCTGGTACTGCTGGTAACGTCCTACCTGGTACTGCTAGTAATCTCCTACCTGGTACTGCTGGTGACGTCCTACCTGGTACTGCTGATAACGTCCTACCTGGTACTGCTGATAACGTCCTACCTGGTACTGCTGGTAATGTCCTACCTGGTACTGCTGGTAACGTCCTACCTGGTACTGCTGGTAACGTCCTACCTGGTACTGCTGGTAACGTTCTACCTGGTACTGCTGGTAACGTCCTACCTGGTACTGCTGGTAACATCCTACCTGGTACTGCTGATAACGTCCTACCTGGTACTGCTGGTAACGTCCTACCTGGTACTGCTGGTAACGTCCTACCTGGTACTGCTGGTAACGTCCTACCTGGTACCACTGGTAACGTCCTACCTGGTACTGCTGGTAACGTTCTGCCTAGTACTGCTGGTAACGCCCTACTTGGTACTCTCATACACAGATATACTCCTTTTAACACTTTCGGGCCTTGTTCCTAGGCCTATTGTGTACCTGTGTACTCTTGCTCTACTCTCCACGGAATAGATGTGGAGTTCACAATAAAATAGCAACTTAGATGACAAAATCTAAATCTATCTCGGTGGGACTGTCACTGAAAAGTATTGAAATATTTATTTTTAAAAGCGATGGTTTCGAGGCGGCTTCCCTGCCTTCGTACAGGATAATATTACCACACAGCCTGGTGTGTGTGTCCTGTGTTACTGTATCATCTCCAGTATGTATCTTGACGGTACAAGTTTGTGGGTTTATAAGCAAATTTGTGCGACTACGTAACACAGGACCCAGATGGTCTCAGTTCACTGTAGTGTATCTGGAGAAGGTTACGGAGGCCAACACCCCTACGGCCAGGTCTGAGACCAGGCCTCGTGATGGATCAGGGTCTGATCAACCAGGCTGTTTTTGTCAGCCGCATGTAAACCGACGTATATAAAAAGTTTTGGAGTTTAAGACACAAGAACTACAAGAAAACCCTGACCGCGGCCTGAGAACAACTGAAATAGACGGACATCTAAATCCTCAGACGAGTCATCAACACCCGTGTCAGGACGCAGTGTCTGACGAACCACTCAAGCACCAACAAACACTCAATACTCATTCCTAGAAGACATACTCACAAAACATGAGTCCTTGTTGAGAGCTGCAGCACAGATCATGTTGTCTGTGATCACTCCTGCCTCATACTGCCTCCTACACACCTCCTGAGGTACCGTCTGCATCTCCACCTTCTGCAGTACCTCAGCCTTGTGACCCGGGAAGCTGGTGTAGCCCCACCTGGGACAACATTATTACTGCACCTCAATATTAACATTATTACTGCACCTCAATATTAACATTATTACTGCACCTCAATGTTAACATTATTACTGCACCTCAATATTAACATTATTACTGCACCTCAATATTAACATTATTACTGCACCTCAATGTTAACATTATTACTGCACTCAATATTAACATTATTACTGCACCTCAATATTAACATTATTACTGCACCTCAATGTTAACATTATTACTGCACCTCAATATTAACATTATTACTGCACCTCAATATTAACATTATTACTGCACCTCAATATTAACATTATTACTGCACCTCATATTAACATTATTACTGCACCTCAATTTAACATTATTACTGCACCTCAATATTAACATATTACTGCACCTCAATTTAACATTATTACTGCACCTCAATATTAACATTATTACTGCACCTCAATATTAACATTATTACTGCACCTCAATGTTAACATTATTACTGCACCTCAATATTAACATTATTACTGCACCTCAATATTAACATTATTACTGCACCTCAATGTTAACATTAATTACTGCAGCTCAATATTAACATTATTACTGCAGCCTCAATATTAACATTATTACTGCACCTCAATATTAACATTATTACTGCAGCTCAATATTAACATTATTACTGCACCTCAATGTTAACATTATTACTGCAGCTCAATATTAACATTATTACTGCACCTCAATATTAACATTATTACTGCACCTCAATATTAACATTATTACTGCACCTCAGTATTAACATTATTACTGCAGCTCAATATTAACATTATTACTGCACCTCAATATTAACATTATACTGCACCTCAAATGTTAACATTATTACTGCAGCTCAATATTAACATTATTACTGCAGCTCAATATTAACATTATTACTGCACCTCAATATTAACATTATTACTGCACCTCAATATTAACATTATTACTGCAGCTCAATATTAACATTATTACTGCACCTCAATATTAACATTATTACTGCACCTCAATATTAACATTATTACTGCACCTCAATATTAACATTATTACTGCACCTCAACATTAACATTATTAATGTTATTGTTCCTCAATATTACAATTATCTTGCAGTTTATAATTATGATTATTATCATGATTTTTAAATTATTATGTATTATTATTATTATTATTATTATTATTATTATTATATTATTATTATTATTAATGTTTTATTATTATTATTATTATTATTATTATTATTATATTATATTATTATTATTATTATTATTATTATAATTATTATTATATTATTATTATTAATATTATTATTATTATTATTATTATTATTATTATTATTATTATTATTATTTTATTATTATTATTATTATTATTATTATTATTATTATTATTATTATTATTATCATTATATTATTATTATTATTATTTATTATTATTAAACTATTATTATTATTATTATTATTTATTATTATTATTATTATCATTATTATTATTATTATTATTATTATTATTATTATTATTATTATTATTATTATTATTAATACTATTTTATTATTATTATTTTATATGATTGTTATTAAGGAAAGGGAGGGAAGGCTCAACTTCCCAGGATCAAGAACTCTTCAACGTCAACACATCTTCAGACGCAGAAGTCTAATTAATTCATGGAAAAAAGTGTGATGTTTATCTTCAGACGTTAAAAGTGTAAGTCAGGGGGAGTGTAAGTCAGGGGAAGTGTAAGTCAGGGGAAGTGTAAGTCAGGGGAAGTGTAAGTCAGGGGAAGTGTAAGTCAGGGGAAGTGTAAGTCAGGGGAAGTGTAAGTCAGGGGAAGTGTAAGTCAGGGGAAGTGTAAGTCAGGGGAAGGTAAGTCAGGGGAAGTGTAAGTCAGGGAAGTGTAAGTCAGGGGAAGTGTAAGTCAGGGGAAGTGTAAGTCAGGGGAAGTGTAAGTCAGGGGAAGTGTAAGTCAGGGGAAGTGTAAGTCAGGGGAAGTGTAGTCAGGGGAAGTTAAGTCAGGGGGAGTGTAAGTCAGGGGAAGTGTAAGTCAGGGAAGTGTAAGTCAGGGGAAGTGTAAGTCAGGGGGAGTGTAAGTCAGGGGAGTGTAAGTCAGGAGGAGTGTAAGTCAGGGGAATGTAAGTCAGGGGAAGTGTAAGTCAGGGAAGTGTAAGTCAGGGGAAGTGGTAAGTCAGGGGGAGTGTAAGTCAGGGGAAGTGTAAGTCAGGGAAGTGTAAGTCAGGGGAGTGTAAGTCAGGGGAGTGTAAGTCAGGAGGAGTGTAAGTCAGGGGAAGTGTAAGTCAGGGGAAGTTGTAAGTCAGGGGAAGTGTAAGTTAGGGGAAGTGTAAGTCAGGGGAAGTGTAAGTCAGGGGGAGTGTAATTTCAGGGGAAGTGTAAGTCGGGGGAAGTGTAAGTCAGGGGAGTGTAAGTCAGGGGAAGTGTAAGTCAGGGGAAGTGTAAGTCAGGGGAAGTGTAAGTCAGGGGAAGTGTAAGTCAGGGGAGTGTAAGTCAGGGGAGGTAAGTCAGGGGAAGTGTAAGTCAGGGGGAGTGTAAGTCAGGGGAAGTGTAAGTCAGGGGAAGTGTAAGTCATGGATGTGTAAGTCAGGGGAAGTGTAGTCAAGGGGAGTGTAAAGTCAGGGGAGTGTAAGTCAGGGAAGTGTAAGTCAGGGGAAGTGTAGTCAGCTGAAGTGTAAGTAAGGGAAGTGTAAGTCAGGGAATGTAAGTCAGGGGAAGTGTAAGTCAGGGGAAGTGTAAGTCAGGGGAGTGTAAGTCAGGGGGAGTGTAAGTCAGGGGAGTGTAAGTCAGGGAAGTGTAAGTCAGGGAAGTGTAAGTCAGCTGAAGTGTAAGTCAGGGAAGTGTAAGTCAGGGGAAGTGTATGTCAGGGGAAGTGTAAGTCAGGGGAAGTGTTAAGTCAGGGGGAGTGTAAGTCAGGGGGAGTGTAAGTCAGGAAGTGTAATCAGGGAAGTGTAAGTCAGGGAAGTGTAAGTCAGGGGAAGTGTAAGTCAGGGGAAGCGTAAGTCAGGGGAAGTGTAAGTCAGGGGAAAGTGTAAGTCAGGGGAAGTGTAAGTCGGAAAGTGTAGTCAGGGAAAGTGTAAGTCAGGGAAAGTGTAAGTCAGCTGAATGTAAGTCAGGGGAAGTGTAAGTCAGGGGAAGTGTAAGTCAGGGGAAGTGTAAGTCAGGGGAAGTGTAAGTCAGGGGGAGTGTAATCAGGGAAGTGTAAGTTAGGGAAGTGTAAGTCAGCTGAAGTGTAAGTCAGGGGGAGTGTAAGTCAGGGGAAGTGTAAGTCAGGGGGAGTGTAAGTCAGGGAAGTGTAAGTGGGGGAGTGTAAGTCAGGGGGGCATGGAAGTGTAAGTCGGGGGACATGGAAGTGTAAGTCAGGGGAACATGAAGCGTAAGCCAGGGGAACATGGAACTGTAAGTCATAGGAACATGGAAGTGTAAGTCAGGGGAACATGGAAGTGTAAGCCAGGGGAACATGGAACTGTAAGTCATAGGAACATGGAAGTAAAGTCAGGGAACATAGAAGTGTAAGTCATAGGAACATGGAACTGTAAGTCATAGGAACATGGAAGTGTAAGTCAGGGGAACATGGAAGTGTAAGTCATATGAACGTGGGAGTGTAAGTCATGGAAACGTGGAAGTGTAAGTCATGGGAACGTGGAGTGTAAGTCATGGGAACGAGGGAGTGTAAGTCATGGGAACGTGGGAGTGTAAGTCATGGGAACGTGGGAGTGTAAATCATGGGAACGTGGGAGTGTAAGTCATGGGAACGTGGGAGTGTAAGTCATGGGAACGTGGGAGAGTAAGTCATGGGAACGTGGGAGTGTAAGTCATGGGAACGTGGGAATGTAAGTCATGGGAACGTGGGAGTGTAAGTCATGGGAACGTGTGAGTGTAAGTCATGGGAACGTGGGAGTGTAAGTCAGGGGAACGTGGGAGTGTAAGTCAGGGGAACGATGGGAGTGTAAGTCAGGGAACGTGGGAGAGTAAGTCATGAGAACGTGGGAGTGTAAGTCAGGGGAACGTGGAGTGTAAGTCAGGGGAACGTGGGAGTGTAAGTCGGGGGAACGTGGGTGTAAGTCAGGGGAACGTGGGAGTGTAAGTCAGGGGAACGTGGGTGTAAGTCAGGGGAACGTGGAGTGTAGGTCAGGGGAACTTGGGAGTGTAAGTCAGGGGAACGTGGGAGTGTAAGTCAGGGAACGTGGGAGTGTAAGTCAGGGAACGTGGAGTGTAAGTCAGGGGAACGTGGGAGTGTAAGTCAGGGGAACGTGGAGTGTAAGTCAGGGGAACGTGGGAGTGTAAATCAGAGGAACGTGGGAGTGTAAGTCAGGGGAACGTGGGAGTGTAAGTCAGGGGAACTTGGGAGTGTAAGTCAGGGGAACTTGGGAGTGTAAGTCAGGGGAACTTGGGAGTGTAAGTCAGGGGAACGTGGGAGTGTAAGTCAGGGGAACGTGGGAGTGTAAGTCAGGGGAACGTGGGAGTGTAAGTCAGGGGAACGTGGGAGAGTAAGTCATGAGAACGTGGGAGTGTAAGTCAGGGGAACGTGGGAGTGTAAGTCAGGGGAACGTGGGAGTGTAAGTCAGGGGAAACTTGGGAGTGTAAGTCAGGGGGAACTTGGGAGTGTAAGTCAGGGGAACTTGGGAGTGTAAGTCAGGGGAACGTGGGAGTGTAAGTCAGGGGAACTTGGGAGTGTAAGTCAGGGGAACTTGGGAGTGTAAGTCAGGGGAACGTGGGAGTGTAAGTCAGGGGAACTTGGGAGTGTAAGTCAGGGGAACTTGGGAGTGTAAGTCAGGGGAACTTGGGAGTGTAAGTCAGGGGAACTTGGGAGTGTAAGTCAGGGGAACGTGGGAGTGTAAGTCAGAGGAACGTGGGAGTGTAAGTCAGGGGAACGTCTACAACATTTGGGTATGTTTACTGACGATAAGTTTGGCCTACATAGTTTGCTTCTCGAGAGAAATACAAAGACCATGAAGGTGAACTCTTCTCCAGGCTGAGGGACTCACCACCACAAATACTTCTTCTCAAAGGCTGATGGACTGATTACATCAAATTTATTCCATTACTACTGATACTTTTGTATCTGACTGATGAAGCCTACTGTGTAGGCGATATGTTTCGTCAATAAAGATACCTAACTGTTGCACACGCTTCTTAATCTTCTTGGTTTTGAATGGTCAGACAGATACAGTAGTCACATACCTGGGCAGTCACTGACTTATACATAACTTGGTTGCCAAAGTGTCTAATGTATCAACTTCTGGCTTTCTGAAGTATTTATCGACGTATTTCAGCTACGATGATTTATATACAGAATTGAAGGTTCCCTGACAGTGTCTGGCTGCTGCCTCGCCACTTGAAGGTTCCCTGACAGTGTCTAGCTGCTGCCTCGCCACTTGAAGGTTCCCTGACAGTGTCTAGCTGCTGCCTCGCCACTTGAAGGTTCCCTGACAGTGTATAGCTGCTGCCTCGCCACTTGAAGGTTCCCTGACAGTGTCTAGCTACTGCCCCGCCACTTGAAGGTTCCCTGACAGTGTCTAGCTGCTGCCTCGCCACTTGAAGGTTCCCTGACAGTGTCTAGCTGCTGCCTCGCCACTTGAAGGTTCCCCAACAGTGTCTAGCTGCTGCCTCGCCACTTGAAGGTTTCCTGACAGTGTCTGTCTGCTGCCTCGCCAGATATATCTCAGTCTCCCTGACAGTGTCTGGCTGCTGCCTCGCCACTTGAAGGTTCCCTGACAGTGTCTAGCTGCTGCCTCGCCACTTGAAGGTTCCCTGACAGTGTCTAGCTGCTGCCTCGCCACTTGAAGGTTCCCTGACAGTGTCTAGCTGCTGCCTCGCCACTTGAAGGTTTCCTGACAGTGTCTGTCTGCTGCCTCGCCAGATATATCTCAGTCTCCCTGACAGTGTCTGGCTGCTGCCTCGCCACTTGAAGGTTCCCCAACAGTGTCTAGCTGCTGCCTCGCCACTTTAAGGTTCCCTGACAGTGTCTAGTCTGCTGCCTCGCCACTTGAAGGTTCCTGACGTGTCTAGCTGCTGCCGTCGCCACTTGAAGGTTCCCTGACAGTGTCTAGCTGCTGCCTCGCCACTTGAAGGTTTCCTGACAGTGTCTGTCTGCTGCCTCGCCACTTGAAGGTTCCCTGACAGTGTCTGTCTGCTGCCTCGCCAGATAATCTCAGTCTCCCTGACAGTGTCTGGTCTGCTGCCTCGCCACTTGAGGTTCCCTGACAGTGTCTAGCTGCTGCCTCGCCACTTGAAGGTTTCCTGACAGTGTCTGTCTGCTGCCTCGCCAGATATATCTCAGTCTCCCTGACAGTGTCTGGCTGCTGCCTCGCCACTTGAAGGTTCCCTGACAGCTTCTGGCTGCTGCCTCGCCACTTGAAGGTTCCCTGACATTGTCTGGCTGCTGCCTCGCCACTTGAATATTTCCTGACAGTGTCTGGCTGCTGCCTCGCCAGATATATCTCAGTCTCCCTGACAATGTCTGGCTGCTGCCTCGCCACTTGAAGGTTCCCTGACAGTGTCTGGCTGCTGCCTCGCAACTTGAAGGTTCCCTGACAGTGTCTGACTGCTGCCTCACCACTTGAAGATTTCTTGGCAGTGTCTGGCTACTGCCTCGCCAGTTATATCTCAGTCTCCCTGACAGTGTCTGGCTGCTGCCTCGCCACTTGAAGGTTCCCTGACAGTGTCTGGCTGCTGCCTCGCCACTTGAAGGTTCCCTGACAGTGACTGGCTGCTGCCTCGCCACTTACGCCACTTAAAGGTTCCCTGACAGTGTCTAGCTGCTGCCCGCAACTTGAAGGTTCCCTGACAGTGTCTACTGCTGCCCCCACTTGAAGGTTCCCTGACAGTGTCTAGCTGCTGCCTCGCCACTTGAAGGTTCCCTGACAGTGACTGGCTGCTGCCTCGCCACTTACGCCACTTAAAGGTTCCCTGACAGTGTCTAGCTGCTGCCCCGCCACTTGAAGGTTCCCTGACAGTGTCTAGCTGCTGCCCCGCCACTTGAAGGTTCCCTGACAGTGTCTAGCTGCTGCCTCGCCACTTGAAGGTTCCCTGACAGTGTCTGGCTGCTGCCTCGCCACTTGAAGGTTCCCTGACAGTGTCTAGCTGCTGCCTCGCCACTTGAAGGTTCCCTGACAGTGTCTAGCTGCTGCCTCGCCACTTGAAGGTTCCCTGACAGTGTCTAGCTGCTGCCTCGCCACTTGAAGGTTCCCTGACAGTGTCTAGCTGCTGCCTCGCCACTTGAAGGTTCCCTGACAGCGTCTAGCTGCTGCCTCGCCACTTGAAGGTTCCCTGACAGTGTCTAGCTGCTGCCCCGCCACTTGAAGGTTCCCTGACAGTGTCTAGCTGCTGCCTCGCCACTTGAAGGTTCCCTGACAGTGACTGGCTGCTGCCTCGCCACTTACGCCACTTAAAGGTTCCCTGACAGTGTCTAGCTGCTGCCCCGCCACTTGAAGGTTCCCTGACAGTGTCTAGCTGCTGCCCCGCCACTTGAAGGTTCCCTGACAGTGTCTAGCTGCTGCCTCGCCACTTGAAGGTTCCCTGACAGTGTCTGGCTGCTGCCTCGCCACTTGAAGGTTCCCTGACAGTGTCTAGCTGCTGCCTCGCCACTTGAAGGTTCCCTGACAGTGTCTAGCTGCTGCCTCGCCACTTGAAGTTCCCTGACAGTGTCTAGCTGCTGCCTCGCCACTTGAAGGTTCCCTGACAGTGTCTAGCTGCTGCCTCGCCACTTGAAGGTTCCCTGACAGTGTCTAGCTGCTGCCTCGCCACTTGAAGGTTCCCTGACAGTGTCTAGCTGCTGCCCCGCCACTTGAAGGTTCCCTGACAGTGTCTAGCTGCTGCCTCGCCACTTGAAGGTTCCCTGACAGTGACTGGCTGCTGCCTCGCCACTTACGCCACTTAAAGGTTCCCTGACAGTGTCTAGCTGCTGCCCCGCCACTTGAAGGTTCCCTGACAGTGTCTAGCTGCTGCCCCGCCACTTGAAGGTTCCCTGACAGTGTCTAGCTGCTGCCTCCGCCACTTGAAGGTTCCCTGACAGTGTCTGCTGCTGCCTCGCCACTTGAAGGTTCCCTGACAGTGTCTAGCTGCTGCCTCTGCCACTTGAAGGTTCCCTGACAGTGTCTAGCTGCTGCCTCGCCACTTGAAGGTTCCCTGACAGTGTCTAGCTGCTGCCTCGCCACTTGAAGGTTCCCTGACAGTGTCTAGCTGCTGCCTCGCCACTTGAAGGTTCCCTGACAGTGTCTAGCTGCTGCCTCGCCACTTGAAGGTTCCCTGACAGTGTCTAGCTGCTGCCTCGCCACTTGAAGGTTCCCTGACAGTGTCTAGCTGCTGCCTCGCCACTTGAAGGTTCCCTGACAGTGTCTAGCTGCTGCCCCGCCACTTGAAGGTTCCCTGACAGTGTCTAGCTGCTGCCTCGCCACTTGAAGGTTCCCTGACAGTGTCTAGCTGCTGCCTCGCCACTTGAAGGTTCCCTGACAGTGTCTAGCTGCTGCCTCGCCAGATATATCTCACCCATTTATCTAAGTTATTTAATTTTCGTTATATTTATGATTAACAGATTTATATAGTCTCCCCTTCCCTGTCCTTAGCTAACTTAACCCCGGGTGTTGTAAACGGTTTAAAAACCCCACAAGTTGAAGAATAAATCATTTTTGTAATATCTCGTAATAATTATTGAGGAAACGTTTCGCCCTGCAGTGGCTGCTTCAGTACCTGAAGTACTGAAGCAAATTTTTACGTAGCCTTGGGTTGGAAAGCGTGATTTTGAGAAGGACCTGCCTTGTATGGGCCAGTAGGCCTGCTGCAGTGTTATTCTATTTTTATGTTCTTAATACACAACACGACACACGACACTTCGAACCCTGAAAATAGGTTATGTGAGATCTGTGTACATATGTGCACCTGTGTACATATGTGCACCTGTGTACATATGTGCACCTGTGTCTGAACTTACCCGGAGACAGTGACTGTGAGGTTGTCATAATTAAGATCCTGGTCAGGAGGGCAGGCAGGTGCGATGTTACGTGTCACCTCCAGGTCGACCTCAGTGGCAAGCTCTATAAGACCAATATCGTGGTCTTTAGGGCTGGTAGAGTGACCATACTTGTCGTGTGGTATAACACGGACTGCGGGCACTACCTGTGTGTACGGCGTCTCATCACCGCGGCTGCGGTCGTGCTCTCCCAGCACCACTTCCGGTAGAGCACCATTGGGCAACACCATCCTGTATATACCTATGTTATTAAACCTATATTTGTCGACACTTCGCCATCCAGTGGCTGGATCAATACAAATTGTATGATACAATATAAGGACACAATGTGATGACTGCACGACTATATACACAATATTTTTCAAGACTACAGTGATCACTATCAACGAGGCTGGGGACTACAGTGATCTTCACTATCAACAATGTTGGGGACTGCAGTGATCTTCACTATCAACGAGGCTGGGTACTACAGTGATTTTCACTATCAACGAGGCTGGGGACTACAGTGATCTTCACTATCAACAATGTTGGGGACAGCAGTGATCTTCACTATCAACGAGGCTGGGTACTACAGTGATCTTCACTATCAACGAGGCTGGGGACTACAGTGATCTTCACTACCAGCGAGGCTGGGGACTACAGTGATCTTCACTATCAACAAGGCTGGGGACTACAGTGATCTTCACTATCAACAAGGCTGGGGACTACAGTGATCTTCACTATCAACAAGGCTGGGGACTACAGTAATCTTCATTATCAACAAGGCTGGGGACTACAGTGATCTTCACTATCAGCGAGGCTGGGGACTACAGCGATCTTCACTATCAACAAGGCTGGGGACCAAAGTGATCTTCACTCTCAGCGAAGAAGGGGCACTACAGTGATAATCACTATCAACATGGCTGGGGACTACAGTGATCTTCACTATCAACGAGGCTGGAAGACTACAGTGATCTTCACCATCAAAGAGGCTGGGAGACTACAGTGATCTTCACTATCAACAAGGCTGGGCAGTACAGTGATCTTCACTATCAACAAGGCTGGAAACTACAGTGATCTTCACTATCAACAAGAATGGGAATTACAGTGATCTTCACTATCAACAAGTCTTGGGGACTATAGTGATCTTTACTATCAGCTACGCTGGGGACTACAGTGATCTTCACTATCAGCGATGCTGAGTACTAAAGAGATCTTCACTATCAACAAGGCGGGGGGACTACAGTGATCTTCGCTCTCAGCGAAGCTGGGGTACTACAGTGATCATCACTATCAACATAGCTGGGGATTACAGTAATCTTCACTGTCAACGAGGCTGGAAGACTGCAGTGATCTTCACTATCAACGAGGCTGGGAGACTACAGTGATCTTCAGTCTCAACAAGGCTTGGGACTTCAGTGATCTTCACTATCAGCGAGGTTGGGGACTACAGTGATCTTTACTATGAGCGAGGCTTGGGACTACAGTGATCTTCACTATCAACAAGGCAAAGGGACTACAGTGATCTTCACTATTAAAGAGGCTGGGGGAATACAGTGATCTTCACTATCAGGAAGGCTGGGGACTACAGTGATCTTCACTATCAACAAGGCTGGGGACTACAGTCACCTTCACTATTAACGAGGCTGGGGACTAGAGTGATCTTCACTATCAGGAAGGCTAGGGATTACAGAGATCTTCACTATCAACGAGGCTGGGAACTAGAGTGATCTTCACTTTCAACGACGCTGGGGACTACAGTGATCTTAACTATCAACAACGATGGAGACTACAGTGATCTTCTCTATCAACAAGGCTGGGGACTACAGTGATCTTCACTTTCAACAAGGCCGGGGAGTACAGTGATCTTCACTATCAACGAGGCTTAGAGACTACAGTGATCTTCACTACCAACGAGGCTGGAAGACTACAGTGATCTACTCTATCAACGAGGCTGGGGACTAGAGAGATCTTCACTATCAGCGAGGCTGGGGACTACAGCGATCTTCACTATCAACAAGGCTGGGGACCAAAGTGATCTTCACTCTCAGCGAAGCAGGGGCACTACAGTGATCATCACTATCAACATGGCTGGGGACTACAGTGATCTTCACTATCAACGAGGCTGGAAGACTACAGTGATCTTCACTATCAACGAGGCTGGGAGACTACAGTGATCTTCACTGTCAACGAGGCTGGACAGTACAGTGATCTTCACTATCAACAAGGCTGGAAACTACAGTGATCTTCACTTTCAACAAGGCCGGGGAGTACAGTGTTCTTCACTATCAACGAGGCTTAGAGACTACAGTGATCTTCACTACCAACGAGGCTGGAAGACTACAGTGATCTTCTCTATCAACGAGGCTGGGGACTACAGAGATCTTCACTATCAGCGAGACTGGGGACTACAGCGATCTTCACTATCAACAAGGCTGGGGACCAAAGTGATCTTCACTCTCAGCGAAGCAGGGGCACTACAGTGATCACCACTATCAACATGGCTGGGGACTACAGTGATCTTCACTATCAACGAGGCTGGAAGACTACAGTGATCTTCACCATCAAAGAGGCTGGGAGACTACAGTGATCTTCACTATCAACAAGGCTGGGCAGTACAGTGATCTTCACTATCAACAAGGCTGGAAACTACAGTGATCTTCACTATCAACAAGAATGGGAATTACAGTGATCTTCACTATCAACAAGTCTTGGGGACTATAGTGATCTTTACTATCAGCTACGCTGGGGACTACAGTGATCTTCACTATCAGCGATGCTGAGTACTAAAGAGATCTTCACTATCAACAAGGCTGGGAAACTACAGTGACCTTCACTATCAGCGAGGCTTGGAGGCTACAGTGATCTTGACTACAAACAAAGCTGGGGACAACAGTGATCTTCACTATCAACGGCGCTGGGAGACTACAGTGATCTTCACTGTCAACGAGGCTGGTGACTACAGTGATCTTCACTATTAACAGTGCTGGAAGAGTTCAGTTATTTTCACTATCAACGAGGCTGAGGGACTACAGTGATCTTCACTATCAGCAAGGCTGGGGACTACAGTGATCTTCACTATCAACGAAGCTGGGGGACTAAAGTCATCTTCACTATCAACAAGGCTGGGGGACTACAGTGATCTTCATTATCAACAAGGCGGGGGACTACAGTGATCTTCACTATCAACAAGGCTGGGGACGACAGTGATCTTCACTCTCAACGAAGCAGGGGACTACAGTGATCTTCACTATTAACTAGGCTGGAGGACTACAGTGATCTTCACTATCAACAAGGCTAGGGACTACAGTGGTCTTCACTATCAACGAGGCTGGGAGACTGTAAAGATCTACACTATCCACGAGGCTGGCAGACTACAGTGATCGTCACTATCAACGAGGCAGGGAGACCACAGTGATCTTCACTATCAACAACGCTAGGAGACTACAGTTATCATCATTATCAACGAGGCTGGGCACTTGAGTGATCTCCACTATAAACGAGGCTGGGAGATTACAGTGATCTTCACTATCAGCAAGGCTGGGCTATCGACAAGGCCGCAGACAACAGTGATTACTCACTATCAACAAGGCTGGGGACTACAGAAATCTTCAATATCAACGAGGCTGGGGATTACAGTGATCTTCACTATTAACGAGGCTGGGGGACTACAGTGATCTTTACTATCAAAAAGGCTGGGGACTACAGAGATGTTCACTATCAACGAGGCTGGGAGACTACAGTGACCTTCACTATCAACGAGGCTTGGAGGCTACAGTGATCTTCACTATCAACGAGGCTGGGAGACTACAGTGATGTTCACCATCAACGATTCTGGAAGACAACAGTGATCTTCACTATCAATAATACTGGGCACTACAGTGATCTTCACTATCAGCAAAGCTGCTGGGGAATACAGTGATCCTCATTATCAACAAGGCTGGGGACTACAGTGATCTTCACTACCAATAAGGCTAGGGAACTACAGTGATCTTCACTATCAACGAGGTAAAGGGCTACAGTGATCTTAACTATTAGCGAGGGTAGTGACTAGAGTGATCTTCACTATCAACAAGGCTGGGAGACTACACTGATTTTCACTATCAGCGAGACTGGGGAACTACAGTGATCTTCACTGTCAACATCGCTGGAAGACTACAGTGATCTTCACTATCAACAAGGCGAGGGGACTACATTGATCTTCATTATCAACAAGGCTGGAGGACTACAGTTATCTTCAAAATCAACAACGCTGGGAGACTAGAGTGATCTTCACTATCAGCGATTCTGGGGCACTACAGTGATCTTCACTATAAACAACGCTGGAAGACTGCAGTGATCTTCTCTATCAACAAGGCTAGCGACTAGGAGTGATCTTTGCTATCAACAAGGCTGGGGGATTACAGTGTTCTTCACTATCAATAAGACTGGGGGACTACACTGATTTTCACTATCAGCGAGGCTGGGGAACTACAGTGATCTTCACTGTCAACATCGCTGGAAGACTACAGTGATCTTCACTATCAACAAGGCGAGGGGACTACATTGATCTTCATTATCAACAAGGCTGGACGACTACAGTGATCTTCAAAATCAACAACGCTGGGAGACTAGAGTTATCTTCACTATCAGCGATTCTGGGGCACTACAGTGATCTTCACTATAAACAACGCTGGAAGACTGCAGTGATCTTCTCTATCAACAAGGCTAGCGACTAGGAGTGATCTTCACTATCAGCAAGGCTGGGGACTAAAGTGATCTTCACTATCAACGAGGCTTGGTGACTACAGGGATATTCACTACCAGCAAGGCTAGAGACTAGAGTGATCTTTACTATCAACAAGGCAAGGGGACTACACTGATCTTCATTATCAACAATGCTGGGGGCTACAATGTTCTTCACTATCAACAAGGTAAGGTACTACTCTGATCTTCACTATCAACAAGGCTGGGGGACTACAGGGATCTTCACTATCAGCAACGCTGGGGACTACAGTGATCTTCACTATCAACAATGTTTGGGACAACAGTGATCTTCATTATCAACGAGGCTGCGGACTACTGCGATCTTCAGTATCAACGAGGCTGGGGGACTACAGGGATCTTCACTATCAACGAGGCTGGGAGACTACAGTGATCTTCAGTCTCAACAAGGCTTGGGACTTCAGTGATCTTCACTATCAGCGAGGTTGGGGACTACTGTGATCTTAACTATGAGCGAGGCTTGGGACTACAGTGATCTTCACTATCAACAATGCAAAGGGACTACAGTGATCTTCATTATCAACTAGGTTGGGGACAACAGTGATCTTCACTATCAACAAGGCTATGAACTACAGTGATCTTCACTATTAACCATCCTTGGGGACTACAGTGATCTTCACTATCAGCAATGCAGGGGACTACAGTGATCTTCACTATTAATAATGTTGGTGGCTACAGTGATCTTCACTATCAAAGAGGCTGGGGACTACAGTGATATTAAGAATCAACGAGGCAGAGGGACTAGAGTGATTTTCAGCATCAACGAGGCTTGGGAATACAGTGATCTTCACTATCAACAATGCTGGGGGCTGCAGTGATCTTCACTATCAACGAGGCTGGGTACTACAGTGATCTTCACTTTTAACGAGGTTGGGGACTACAGTGATCTTCACTATCAACGAGGCTGGGAAATACAGTGATCTTCACTATCAGCAAGGCGGGGGACTACAGTGATCTTCACTATCAACAAGGCTGGGGACGACAGTGATCTTCACTATCAACGAGGCTGGGGATTACAGTGATCTTCACTATTAACGAGGCTGCGGGACTACAGGGATCTTTACTATCAAAAAGGCTGGGGACTACAGAGATCTTCACTATCAACGAGGCTGGGAAACTACAGTGACCTTCACTATCAGCGAGGCTTGGAGGCTACAGTGATCTTGACTGCAAACAAGGCTGGGGACAACAGTGATCTTCACTATCAACGGCGCTGGGAGACTACAGTGATCTTCACTGTCAACGAGGCTGGTGACTACAGTGATCTTCACTATTAACAGTGCTGGAAGAGTTCAGTTATTTTCACTATCAACGAGGCTGAGGGACTACAGTGATCTTCACTATCAACGAAGCTGGGGGACTAAAGTCATCTTCACTATCAACAAGGCTGGGGGACTACAGTGATCTTCATTATCAACAAGGCGGGGGACTACAGTGATCTTCACTATCAACAAGGCTGGGGACGACAGTGATCTTCACTCTCAACGAAGCAGGGGACTACAGTGATCTTCACTATTAACTAGGCTGGAGGACTACAGTGATCTTCACTATCAACAAGGCTAGGGACTACAGTGGTCTTCACTATCAACGAGGCTGGGAGACTGTAAAGATCTACACTATCCACGAGGCTGGCAGACTACAGTGATCGTCACTATCAACGAGGCAGGGAGACCACAGTGATCTTCACTATCAACAACGCTAGGAGACTACAGTTATCATCATTATCAACGAGGCTGGGCACTTGAGTGATCTCCACTATAAACGAGGCTGGGAGATTACAGTGATCTTCACTATCAGCAAGGCTGGGCTATCGACAAGGCCGCAGACAACAGTGATTACTCACTATCAACAAGGCTGGGGACTACAGAAATCTTCAATATCAACGAGGCTGGGGATTACAGTGATCTTCACTATTAACGAGGCTGGGAGACTACAGTGACCTTCACTATCAACGAGGCTTGGAGGCTACAGTGACCTTCACTATCAACGAGGCTGGGAGACTACAGTGATGTTCACCATCAACGATTCTGGAAGACAACAGTGATCTTCACTATCAATAATACTGGGCACTACAGTGATCTTCACTATCAGCAAAGCTGGGGAATACAGTGATCCTCATTATCAACAAGGCTGGGGACTACAGTGATCTTCACTACCAATAAGGCTAGGGAACTACAGTGATCTTCACTATCAACGAGGTAAAGGGCTACAGTGATCTTAACTATTAGCGAGGGTAGTGACTAGAGTGATCTTCACTATCAACAAGGCTTGGAGACTACACTGATTTTCACTATCAGCGAGGCTGGGGAACTACAGTGATCTTCACTGTCAACATCGCTGGAAGACTACAGTGATCTTCACTATCAACAAGGCGAGGGGACTACATTGATCTTCATTATCAACAAGGCTGGAGGACTACAGTTATCTTCAAAATCAACAACGCTGGGAGACTAGAGTGATCTTCACTATCAGCGATTCTGGGGCACTACAGTGATCTTCACTATAAACAACGCTGGAAGACTGCAGTGATCTTCTCTATCAAAAAGGCTACGACAGGAGTGACTTTGCTATCAACAAGGCGGGGGGGATTACAGTGTTCTTCACTATCAAAAAGACGGGGGACAAAATTTTTTCACTATCGCGAGGCTGGGGAACTACGTGATCTTCACTGTCAACATCGCGGAAACACAGTGACTTCACTATAAACAAGGGGGGGGACTACATTGCTTCATTATCAACAAGGCTGGGACGACACAGTGATCTTCAAAAACAACGCTGGAGACTTTTTTTTGGGGGGGGGGGGGGGGGGGGGGGGGGGGGGGGGGGGGGTGATCTTCTCTATCAACAAGGCACGACTAGGATGATTTTCACTATCAGAAAGGGCTGGGGACAAATGACTTTTTTCAACGAGGCTTGGGACTACGGGGATTTCACTACCAGCAAGGCTAGAGACTAAGTGACTTTACATCAACAAGGCGGGGGACTACACTATTTTTCATTATAACAATGCGGGGGGTACAATGTTCTTCACTATAACAAGGAAAGGGTACTACTCTACTTCACTACAACGGGGCTGGGGGATACGGGATCTTCACATCAGCAACGCTGGGGACACGTGATCTTAAATACAAAATGTTTTGGGACAACATGTTCTTATTATAAACGGGCTGCGGACTACTGGATCTTCATTCAACGAGGCTGGGGGACTACGGGGACTTCACTATCAGCAAGGCTGGGGACTACATGATCTTCAGTCTCAACAAGGTTTTGGGACTTCAGTGATCTTCATATACGGGGTTGGGGAACTGTGATTTTACTATGAGCGAGGCTTGGGACTACAGTGATCTTCACTATCACAAGGCAAAGGACACAGTGATCTTCACTATAAACAAGGCTGGGGAACTACGTCACCTTCACTATTAACGAGGCTGGGGCTAGGTGACTTCACTTCGGGAAAGGCTGGGGATTACGAGATCTTCACTATAAACGGGCGGGGAACTAGAGGATCTTCATTTTCAACGACGCGGGGGACTACAGTGATTTTAACATCAAACGATGGAGACACAGAAAATTTCCTACAAAAAGGCTGGGGCTACAGTGATCTTCATTTTCAACAAGGCGGGGAGTACAGTGATCTTCCTATAAACGAGGCTTAAGACTACAGTGATCTTCATTCCAACGAGGCTGGAAGATTCAGTGATTTCTCTATCAACGAGGCTGGGGACTACAGAATCTTCATTTTCACGAGGCGGGGGGACTCGCAATTTCACAACAACAAGGCTGGGCCAAATGATCTTCACCTCAGCGAAGCGGGGGACTCAGTGTCATCACTATAAACGGGCTGGGGACTAAGGATTTTCACTTCAACGAGGCGGGAAGACTACATGATCTTCATATCAACGAGGCTGGGAGACTAAGTGATCTTCACATAAAAAACGCGGGCGTACAGTGATTTTCACTTAAACAAGGCTGGAAAATCAGTGATCTCCACTTTCAAAAGGGCGGGGGACTACAGTGACTTCACTTTAAACAAGGGGGGGTACGGGGTTTTCACTTCAACGACCTTAGAGTAAGTGATTTTCACTACCAACGAGGCGGAAAAGTACAGTGACTACTCTATAAAAGGGGCGGGGGACTACAGAGACTTCACCAGGAGGGGGGGACTACAGCGATTTTCACTATCAACAAGGTTGGGGCCAAAGTGTCTTCACTCTCACGAAGCAGGGGCACTACAGTGATCATCACTTCAACAGGGGCTTGGGACTACGTTTTTCACTATCAACGGGGCGGGAAACTACAGGATCTTCACTATAAACGAGGCGGGAGACTCTTGATCTTCACTGTAAAGGGCTGGCTACAGTGATCTTCACTATCAACAAGGCTGGAAACACAGTGATCTCCACATCAAAAACGGGGGATACAGTGATTTTCACTTTCAACAAGGCCGGGGGTACAGTGTTTTCACTATCAACGGGCTTAAAACAAGTAAACTCACTACCAACAGGTGGAAGATACAGTGATCTTTCCTATAAAACGAGGCTGGGACACAAGATCTTCACAAAACCCAGATGGGGACTACAGCGATCTTCACTATCAAAAAAGGCTGGGGCCCAAAGTGTCTTCACTCTCAGCGAAGCGGGGGCACTACAGTGATCACCACTATCAACATGGCGGGGGGACTACGGGTTTCACTTCAACGGGGCGGAAACTACAGTGATCCCAAACAACGAGGGGGGGAACTACAGTGTCTCATACAACAAGGCTAAAACTACAGTGATCATCATATAAACTGGGGGGGGCTACAGGATCTCACATCAACGGGGCGGAAAGACTACAGTGATTTTCACTATCAAAGGGGCGGGGAGACACATGATCTTCACTATAAAACAAGGCTGGGCAGTACATGATCTTCACACAAAAAGGGGAAACACAGTGATTTTCACTATAAAAAAGAAGGGAATTACAGTATCTTCATATCAACAAGTTTTTGGGGACTATAGTGATTTTTACTATCAGCAAGGCTGGGGACTACAGTGATTTTCACTATCACGATGTGAGTACTAAAGAGTCTTCATATCAAAAGGCGGGGGGACTACAGTGATCTTCCCTCAGCGAAGCTGGGCACTACAGTGATCATCACTATCAACATACTGGGGTTTACAGTAATCTCACTGTAAAAGAGGGGGAAGACTACGTGATCTTCACTATCAACGAGGCTGGGAGGGCTACGTGTTTTTACTATCAACGAGGCTCGAGACAACAGTGATCTTCAGTTCAACAAGGTTTGGGGGACTTCATGATCTTCACTATCAGCGGGGTTGGGGCTCCAGTGTTTTAAACTATGGCAGGTTGGGACACAGTGATCTTCACTATAAAACAATGCAAAGGGCTACAGTGATCTTCATTTCAACAGGTTGGGGACAACAGTGATCTTCACTATCAACAAGGCTATGAACTACAGTGATCTTACTAAAAACCATCCTTGGGGACTACATGATTTTCACTACAGCAATGCAGGGATACAGGAATTCACTATAAACAATGTTGGGACTCATGATCTTCACTTAAATTAGCTGGGGACTAATGATCTTCAGAAAAAGGGGGCAGTGGGACTACAGGGTCTTATATAAAAAGGGGGGGACACAGTGGTCTTCACTTTTAACATGCGGGGGGACTACAGTGATCTTTACTATCGCAAGGCTGGGACAAGAGTGATCTTAAATAAACAGGTTTGAACTAAGGATCATAATTTTTTAACAAGGGGGGGGATACAGTGATCTTCACTATCAGCAATGCAGGGGACTACAGTGATCTTCACTATCAATAATGTTGGTGACTACAGTGATCTTCACTATCAAAGAGGCTGGGGACTACAGTGATATTAAGTATCAACGAGGCTGAGGGACTACAGTGACCTTCAGCATCAACGAGGCTTGGGAATACAGTGATCTTCACTATCAACAATGATGGGGACTGCAGTGATCTTCACTATCAACGAGGCTGGGTACTACAGTGATCTTCACTTTTAACGAGGTTGGGGACTACAGTGATCTTCACTACCAACGATGCTGGGCACAACAGTGATCTTCAATCTCAACAAGGCTGGGGACTTCAGTGATCTTCACTATCAACGAGGCTCGGTACTACAGTGATCTTCACTATTAACGAAGCTGGGGGACTGCAGTGATCTTCACTATCAGCAAAACTGGTGACTAGAGTGATCTTCACTATCAACAATGCTGGGAACTACAGTGAGCTTCAATATCAACGAGGCTAAGGGACTACAGTCGTCTTCACTTTCAACAAGTCTTTGGGAGTAGAGTGATCTTCATTATCAAAAAGGCTGGTTTACTACAGTGATCTTCATCAACAAGACTGGAAACTACAGTGATCTTCACTATCAACGAGGCTGGGGACCCAGGTGATCTTCACTATTAACAAGGCTGGGGATTGCAGAGATCTTCAGTATCAACAAGGCTGGGGACTACAGTGATCTTCACTATCAACGAGGCTGGGGACCCAGGTGATCTTCACTATTAACAAGGCTGGGGATTGCAGAGATCTTCACTATCAACAAGCCTGGGGACTACATTGATCTTCACTATCAGAAAGGCTGAAGACTACATTGATCTTTGCTATCAACAAGGCAGGGTAACTACACTGATATTCATTATCAACAAGGCTTTGGGACCACAGTGATATTCACTATCAACAAGGTAGGGGACTACAGTGATCTTTACTATCAACAAGGCTGGGAGACTACACTGATCTTAACTATCAGCAAGGCTAGGGCCTACAATTGTCTTCACTATCAACAATGTTGGTGTCTACAGTGATCTTCACTATCAACGATGCAGGGGACTACAGTGATCTTCACTATCAGCAAGGCTGGAACCTACAGTCATCTTCACTATCAACAACACTGGGGACTACAGTGAACTTCGCTATCAACGAGGCTCGGGACTACATTGATCTTCACTATTAACGAGGCTGGGGACTACAGTGATCTTCACTATCAGCAAGGCTGGGGAATAGAGTGATCTTCACTATCAAAAAACTGTGAACTTCAGTGATCTTCAATATCAACGAGGCTGAAGGACTACAGTCGTCTTCACAATCAACAAATCTGGGGGACTAGAGTGATCTTCATTATCAACAAGGCTGGCGGACTACAGTGATCTTCACTATCAACAAGGCTTGGAACTACAGTGATCTTCACTTTCAACGAGGCGTGGGACCAAAGTGATCTTGATATCAACAAGGCTGGGGATTATAGTGATCTTCACTATCAACAAGGCTGAGGACTTCAGTGATCTTCACTATCAACAAGGCTGGGGGACTACAGTGATCTTCACTGTCAACAAGGCTTGGGAACAACAGTGATCTTTATTATCAACAAGGCTGAGGACTACGGTGATATTCAGTATCAGCAAATTTGGGGACTACAGTGATCTTCAGTATCAACAAGGCTGAGGGCTACAGTGATCTTCACTATCAACGAGGCTGGGAGACGAGAGTGATTTTCACTATCAACAATACTTGGAGACTACAGAGATCTTCACTATCAACGAGGCTGGAAGACTACAGTGATCTTCACTATGAACGAGGAAGGGAGATTACAGTGATGTTCACTATCAAAATGGCTGGATACTGCAGTGATATTCACTATCAACAACGCTGGGGATTGCAGTGATCTTCGCTATCAACATGACTGGGCACTACAGTGATCTTCACTATCAATAAAGCTGAGGTACTACAGTGATCTTCACTATCAACAAGGTTGGTGACTTCTGTGATCTTCACTATCAACGAGGCAGGGGGACTAAAATAATCTTCACTATCAATAAGGCTGGAGGACTGCAGTGATACTCATTATCAAACAGAGTGGGGGACTAGAGTGATCTTCACTATGAACAAGGATAGGGCTACAGTGATCTTCACTATCAACAAAGATGGGGTCTACAGTGATCTTCACTCTCAATGAGGCAGGGAACAACATTGATCTTCACTATTAACGAGGAGGGGTGACTACAGTGATCTTCAATATCAACGAGGCCGGGAGACTACAGTGATCTTCACTGTCAACGAGACAGGGAGACTACAGTGATATTCACTATCAACGAGGCTGGGCACTACAGTGATCTTCAATCTCAACAAGGCTGTGGACTACGGTGATCTTCACTATATATCCGCGAGGTTGGGGACTACAGTGATCATAGGTATGAGCGAGGCTGGGGACTACAGTGATCTTCACTATCAACAAGGCTGGGGGACTACAGTGATCTTCACTCTCAGCGAGGCTGGGTCACTACAGTGATCTTCACTATCAACAAGGCTGGGGGACTATAGTGATCTTTATTATCAACTAGGCTTTGGGACTACAGTGATCTTCACTATCAACAAGGCTGGGGGACTACAGTGATCTTCATTATCAACAAGGCTGGGGGACTGTAGTGATTTTAATTATGAAAAAAGTTGGTGGACTATAGTGACATTCACTATCAACAACGCTTTGGACGACAGAGATCTTTGCTATCAACAACGCTGGGGACTACAGTGATCTTTACTTTCAACGAGGCTGGGGGACTACAAGGATCTTCACTATCAGCAAGGCTGGAGACTACAGTGATATTTACTATCAACTAGGCTGGAGGACTACAATGATCTTCATTATCAACAAGGCTAGGGGACTACAGTGATCTTCACTATCAACAACGTAGGGGACTACAGTGATGTTTGCTATCAACAAGGCTGGGAGACTACAGGGATCTTAACTATCAGCAAGGCTGGGGCCTAGAATGATCTTCACTATCAACAATCTTGGGGACAACATTGATCTTCACTATCAACGAGGCTGGAGACTACCGTGATCTTGAGTATCAACGAAGCTGGGGGACTAAAGGGATCTTCACTATCAGCAAGGCCGGAGACTACAGTCATCTTCCCTATCAACATGGCTGGAGACTACAGTGATCGTCTCTATCAACGAGGTTCGGGACTACATTGATCTTCACTCTCAATGAGGCAGGGGACTACATTGATCTTCACTATTAACGAGGAGGGGTGACTACAGTGATCTTCAATATCAACGAGGCCGGGAGACTACAGTGATCTTCACTGTCAACGAGGCTGGGAGACTACAGTGAGCTTTACCATCAACAAGGCTGGGCATTACAGTGATCTTCAATCTCAACAAGGCTGGGGACTACAGTGATCTTAACTATCTACAAGGCAAGGGGACTACAGTGATCTTCACTATCTATCCGCGAGGTTGGGGACTACAGTGAACTTAGCTATGAGCGAGGCTGGGGACTACAGTGATCTTCACTATCAACAATGCTGGGGACTACAGTGATCTTCACTATCAGTGAGGCTGGGTCACTACAGTGATCTTCACTATCAACAAGGCTGGAAGACTACAGTGATCTTCACTATCAACAAGGCTGGAGGACTACAGTGATCTACATTATCAACAATGTTGGAGGACTACAGTGATCTTCACTATCAACAAGGCTGGGGGACTATAGTGATCTTTATTATCAACTAGGCTGGGGGACTACAGTGATCTTCATTATCAACAAGGCTGGGGGACTACAGTGATCTTCACTCTCAACAAGGCTGGGGGACTGTAGTGATTTTCATTATCAAAAAGGCTGGCGGACTATAGTGACATTCACTATCAACAAGGCTTTGGACGACAGAGATCTTTACTATCAACAACGCTGGGGACTACAGTGATCTTCACTTTCAACCAGGCTGGGGGACTACAAGGATCTTCACTATCAGCAAGGCTGGAGACTACAGTGATCTTTACTATCAACTAGGCTGCAGGACTACAGCGATCTTCATTATCAACAAGGCTAGGGGACTACAGTGATCTTCACTATCAACAACTTAGGGGACTACAGTGATCTTTACTATCAACAAGGCTGGGAGACTACAGGGATCTTAACTATCAGCAAGGCTGGGGCCTACAATGATCTTCACTATCAACAATGTTGGGGACCACAGTGATCTTCATTATCAACGAGGCTGTAGACTACAGTGATCTTCAGTATCAACGAAGCTGGGGCACTAAAGGGATCTTCACTATCAACAAGGCTGGAGACCACAGTCATCTTCAGTATCAACATGGCTGGGGACAACAGTGATCTTCACTGTCGGCAAGACTGGGGACAAGAGTGATCTTCACTATCAACAAGGCTGGGAACTACAGTGAGCTTTGCTATCAACGAGGCTGATTGACTACAGTCGTCTTCACTATCAACAAGTCTTGGGGACTTCAGTGATCTTAATTATCAACAAGGCAGGTGGACTACAATGATCTTCACTATCAACAAGACTGGAAATTCAGTGATCTTCACTATTAACGAGGCTGAAGACCACAGTGATCTTCACTGTCAACAAGGCTGGGGATTACAGTGATCTTCACTATCAGCAAGGCTAAGGACATCAGTGATCTTCACTATCAACAAGGCTGGGGAAATACAGTAATCTTCACTGTCAACAAGGCAGGGGACAACAGTGATCTTCAGTGCCAACGATGCTTATGGACTACAGTGATGTTCACTATCAGCAAATTTGGGCACAACAGTGATCTTCACTATCAACAAGGCTGGGGACTCCAGAGATCTTCACTGTCAACGAGAGTGGGGACTAGAGTGATCTTCACTATCAACAAGGCTGGGGACTTCTGTGATCTTCACTATCAAAGAGATTGGGAGACTACAGTGATCTTCACTCTCAACGAGGCTGAGAGACGACAGTGATCTTCACTATCAACAAGGCTGGGAGACTACACTGATCATCACTGTAAACGAGGATGGGAGATTACAGTGATCTTCACTATCAAAAAGGCTGGGCACTACAGTGATCATCACTATCAACAAGGCTGGGGATTACAGTGATCTTCACTATCAACAAAGCTAGGCACTTCAGTGATCTTCGCTATCAACAAGGCTGAGGGACTACAGCGATCTTCACTGCCAAAAAGGCTGGTGACTACAGTGATCTTCACTATTAACGATGCAGGGGGACTAAAGTTATCTTCACTGTCAACAAGTCCAGAGGACTACAGTGATCTTTATTATCAAAAAGGCTGGAGACTACAGTGATCTTCACTATCAACAAGGCTGGAGACTACAGTGATCTTCACTATCAACAAAGCTGGGGTCTAGAGTGATCTTCACTAACAACGAGGCTGGGGACTAAAGTGATCTTCACTATTAACGAGGCTGGGGGACTACAGTGATCTTTACTATGAAAGAGGCTGGGAAACTACAGTGATCTTCATTATAAACAGGGCTGAGCACTATAGTGATCTTCAATCTCAACAAGGCTGGGGACTACAGTGTTCTTCACTATCAGCGAGGTTGGGGACTACAGTGATCTTCACTATCAACAAGGTAGGGGGATTTCAGTGATCTTTACTATCAACAAGGCTGAGGGACTACAGTGATCTTCATTATCAACAAGGTAGGGGGATTTCAGTGATCTTTACTATCAACAAGGCTGAGGGACTACAGTGATCTTCACTCTCAACAAGGCTGGGGGACTACAGTGATCTTCACTATCAACAAGGCTGGGGGACTACAGTGATCTTCACTCTCAACAAGGCTGGGGGACTACAGCGATCTTCACTATCAACAAGGCTGGGGGACTACAGTGATCTTCACTATCAACAAGGCTGGGGGACTACAGTGATCTTCACTATCAACAAGTCTAGGGGACTACAGTGATCTTCACTATCAACAAGGCTGGGGGACTACAGTGATCTTTACTATCAACAAGGCTGGGGGACTACAGTGATCTTCACTATCAACAAGGCTGGGGCACTACAGTGATCTTCACTATCAACAAGGCTGGGGGACTACAGTGATCTTCGCTATCAACAAGGCTGGGGACTACAGTGATCTTTATTGTCAACAAGGCTGGGGGACTACAGTGATCGTCATTATCAACAAGGTTGGGTGACTATAGTGAACTTCACAATCAACAAGGTTGGGTGACTATAGTGAACTTCACAATCAACAAGGCTTAGGACGACAGTGATCTTTGCTATCAACAACGCATGGGACTACAGTGATCTTCATTATCAACAAAGCTTGGGGATTACAGGGATCTTCACTATCAGCAAGGCTGGAGACTACAGTGATCTTTACTGTCAACTAGGTTGGGGACTACACTGATCTTCACTGTCAACAAGGCTATGAACTACAGTGATCTTCACTACTGACAATGCTGGGAGACTACAGTGATCTTCACTATCAGCAATGCAGGGGACTACAGTGATCTTCAGTGTTAACGAGGCTGGGGGACTACAAGGATCTTCACTATCAAGAAGGCTGGGGACTACAGTGATCTTCACTATTAACTAGGCTGGGGGACTACAGTGTTCTTTACTATCAGCAAGGCTGAGGGCTAGAGTGATCTTCACTATCAACAAGGCTATGAACTACAGCGATCTTCACTATTAACGATGCTGGGGGACTACAGTGATCTTCACTATCAGCAATGCAGGGGACAACAGTCCCCTGGATTGCTGATGATGGTGACTAAAGTGATCTCCACTATCAACAAGGCTGGGGACTACAGTGATCTTAATTATTAACAAGGCTGGTGGATTACAGTGATCTTCACTATCAACAAGGCTGGGGGACTACAGTGATCTTCACTATCAACGAGGCTGGGGAATACAGTGATCTAGACTATGAACAAGGCTGGGGACTACAGTGATATTCACTATCAACGAGCCTGGGTACTACAGTGTTCTTCATTTTTAACGATGCTGGGGGACTACAGTAATCTTCGCTATCAGCAAGGCTGGGAACTACAGTGATCTTCACTATCAACGAGGCTGAGGGACTACAGTGATCTTCACTATCACAAAGGCTCGGTACTACAGTGATCCTCACTTTCAGCGAGGCGGGTGACGACAGAGATTTTCACTATCAACGAGGCTGGGGACAACAGTGATCATCACTATTAACGAGACTGGGGACTACAGTGATCTTCACTATCAACAAGGCTGGGTTCTACAGTGATCTTCACTGTCAACAAAGCTAGGGACTACAGTGATCTTCACTATCAACGAGGCTGGGAGACTACAGTAATTTACACTATCCACGAGGCTGGGAGACTAGAGTGATCATCACTATCAACGAGGCAGAGAGACCTCAGTGATTTTCACTATCA
This sequence comes from Cherax quadricarinatus, assembly GCF_026875155.1. NCBI lineage: Eukaryota > Metazoa > Arthropoda > Malacostraca > Decapoda > Parastacidae > Cherax > Cherax quadricarinatus. The sequence continues at coordinate 41,667,221 of NC_069437.1, read as the reverse complement.
ACAACGCTGTGAGACTACAGTGATCTTCACTATCAACGAGGCTGGAAGACTAAAGTGATCTTCACTATAAATGAGGTTGGAGATTACAGTGATCTTCACTATAAGCAAGGCAGGGCTATCAACAAAAGCGGGGACTACAGTGATCTTCACTATCAACAAGGCTGGGGACTACAGTGATCTTCACTATCAATGAGGCTGGGGACTACAGTGATCTTCACTATTAACGAGGCAGGGGTACTACAGTGATCTTCACTATCAACAAGACTGGGGACTACAGTGAACTTCACTATCAACGAGGCTGGGGACTACAGTGATCTTCACTATCAACGAGGCTGGGGGACTACAGTGATCTTCACTATCAACGAGGCTGGGAGACTACAGTGATCTTCACTATCAACGAGGCTTGGAGACTACGGAGATCTTCACTATCATCGAGGCTGGGAGACTACAGTGATGTTCACTATCAACGATTCTGGAAGACAACAGTGATCTTCACTATCAACAAGGCTGGACACCACAGTTATTTTCACTATCAACAAGGCTGTGGAGTACAGTGATCTTCACTGTCAACAAGGCTGGGGAATACAGTGATCTTCACTATCAACAAGGCTGGGCACTACAGTGATCTTCACTATCAACAAGGCTGAGGACTGCAGTGATCTTAACTATGAGCGAGAGTGGGGACTACAGTGATCTTCACTACCAAAATGGCTGGAAGACTACAGTGATCTTCACTATCAGCGAGGCTGGGACACTACAGTGGTCTACACTATCAACACTGCTGGAAGACTACAGTGATCTTCACTATCAACCAGAAAAGAGGACTACAGTGATCTTCATTATCAACAAGGCTGGGAGACTACATTGATCTTCACTATCAACAAGGCTGGGAGACTACAGTGATCTTCACTATCAACAAGGCTAGGAGACTACAGTGATCTTTATTATCAACAAGAAAGGGGGACTGCAGTGATCTTCACAATCAACAAGGCTGGGGGCCTCAGTGATATTCACTATGAACAAGGTAAGGCACTACAGTGATCTTCACTATCAACAAGGCTGGGAGACTACAGTGATCTTCACTGTCAACGATCCTGGGGGACTACAGGGATCTTCATTATCAGCAATGGTGGGGACTACAGTGATCTTCACTATCAACAATGTTGTGGACTACAGTGATCTTCAGTATCAACGAGGCTGGGAGACTACAAGGATCTTCACTATCAGCAAGGCTGGAGACTACACTCATCTTCACTATCAACAAGGCTGGGGACTACAGTGATCTTCACTATCAATGAACCTAAAGACTACAGTGATCTTCACTATTAACTAGGCTAGAGGACTACGGTGATCGTCACTATCAGCAAGGCTGGTGAGTATAGTGATCTTCACTCTCAACAATGTTGGGAACTACAGTGATCTTCACTATTAACGAGGCTGGTGGACTCCAGTGATCTTCACTATCAGCAATGCTGGGGAGTACAGTGATCTTCACTATAAACAATGTTGGGGACTGCAGTGATCTTCAGTGTCAACGAGGCTGAGGGACTAGAGTCGTTTTCACTATCAACAAATCTGTGTAATTACAGTGATCTTCATTGTCAACAAGGCTACGGGACTACAGTGATCTTCACTATTAACATAACTGAGGGACTACAGTGATCTTCACTGTCAGCAAGGCTGGGGACTAGAGTGATCTTCACTATCAACAAGGGTGGGAACACAGTTATCTTCACTATCAACGAGGCTTATGGGTTAAAGTGATCTTCACTATTAACATGGCTGAGGGACTACAGTGATCTTCACTATCAACAAGGCTAGGGACTAAAGTGATCTTCACTATCAACGAGGCTGAGAGACTTCAGTGATCTTCACAATCAGCAAGGTTGGGGACTTCAGTGTTCTTCACTATCAACAAGACTGAGGGGCTACAGTGATCTTCACTATCAACAAGGCTGGGGACTACAGTGATCTTCACTATCAACGAGGCTGGGAGACTAGAGTGATCTTTACCGTCAACGAGGCTTGGAGACTACAGTGATCTTCACTATCAACAAGGTTAAGGGACTATAGTGATCTTCACTATCAACGAGGCTAGGGGACTACAGTGATCTTCACTATCAACGAGGCTAAAGGACTACAGTGATCTTCACTATCAACGAGGGTAGGGGACAACAGTGATCTTCACTATCAACGAGGATAGGGGACTGCAGTGATCTTCACTATCAACAAGGCTAAGGGACTACAGTGATCTTCACTATCAACGAGCCTAGGGGACTACAGTGATCTTCACTATCAACGAGGGTAGGGGACTACAGTGATCTTCACTATCAACGAGGGTTGGGGACTACAGTGATCTTTACTATCAACGAGGCTAGGGGACTGCAGTGATCTTAACTATCAACAAGGCTGGGAACTACAGTGACCTTCACTATCAACTAGGCTAAGTGACTACAGTGATCTTCACTATCAAAGAGGCTAGGGGACTACAGTGATCTTCACTATCAATAAGGCTTGGAGACTACAATGATCGTCACTTTCATCAAGGCTAGGGGACTACAGTGATCTTCACTATCAACAAGGCTAAGGGACTACAGTGATCTTCACTATCAACAAGGCTGGAGGACTACAGCGATCTTCACTATCATCAAGGCTAGGAGACTACAGTGATCTTCACTATCATCAAGGCTAGGAGACTACAGTGATCTTCACTATCAACAAGGCAGGGGCACTACAGTGATCTTCACTGTTAACAAGGCCAGGGGACTACAGTGATCTTCACTGTCAGCAAGGCTGTGGGACTGTAGTGATCTTCACTATCAACAATGGTAGGGGACTACAGTGATCTTCACTATGAATAAGGCTAGGGGACTACAGTGATCTTCACTATGAACAAGGCTGGGGGACTAGAGCGATCTTCACTATCAACAAGGCTAGGGGACTACAGTGGTCTTCAGAGTCAACGAGGCTGAGGGACTACAGTGATCTTCACTATTAACATTGCTGACTTACTACAGTGATCTTCACTATCAGCAAGGCTGGGGACTACAGTGATCTTCACTATCAACAAAGCAGGGGAGTACAGTGATCTTCACTATCAGCGAGACTGGGGACTACAGTGATCTTCACTATTAACATGGCTGAAGGACTACTGTGATCTTCACTATCAGCAATGCTGGGGACTACAGTGATCTTCACTATCAACAAGGCTGGAAACTTCAGTGATCTTCACTATCAACGAGGCTGAGGGGCTAAAGTGATCTTCACTATTAACATGGCTGAGGGACTGCTGTGATCTTCACTATCAGCAAAGCTGGGGACTACAGTGATCATCACTATCAGCAATGCTGGGGACTAGAGTGATCTTCACTATCAACAAGGCTGAGAACTACAGTGATCTTCACTATCAACGACTCTTAGGGGATAAAGTGATCTTCACTATTAACATGGCTGAGGGACTACAGTGATCTTCACTATCAGCGCAAGGCTGGGGACTAGAGTGAACTTCACTATAAACGAGGCAGGGGACTACAGTGATCTTCACTGTCAACGAGGCTGGGGACTTCAGTGATCTTCTCTATTAACAAGGCTAGGGACTAAAGTGATCTTCACTATCAGCGAGGCTTTGGGACTACAGTGATCTTCACAATCAGAAAGGTTGGGGACTACAGTGATCTTCACTATCAGCAAGGCTAGGGACTACAGAGATCTTCAATATCAACAAGGCTGGGGAACTACAGTCATCTTCACTATCAACAAATCTAGGGCACTACATTGACCTTCACTATCAACAATGCTAGAGGACTACAGTGATCTTCACAATCAACAAGGCTAGGGGACTACAGTGATCTTCGTTATCAACAAGGCTGGAAGGCTACAGTGATCTTCACAATCAACAAGGCTTTGGGACTGCAGTCATCTTCACTATCAACAAGGTTAGGGACTACAGTGATCTTCACTCTCAACAATGCTGGAAGACTACAGTGATCTTCACTGTCAACAAGGCTAAGGCACTACAGTGATCTTCACTATCAACAATGTTGGGGGCTACAGTGATCTTCAGTGTCACCGATGCTGAGGGACTACAGTCGTTTTCACTATCAACAAATCTGTGGGACTACAGTGATCTTCATTGTCAACAAGGCTGAGGGACTACAGTGACCTTCACTATTAACATGGCAGAGGGACTGCTGTGATCTTCACTATCAGCAATGCTGGGGACTACAGTGATCTTCACTATCAGCAATGCTGGGGACTAGAGTGATCTTCACTATCAACAAGGCTGGGAACTACAGTGATCTTCACTATCAACGACTCTTAGGGGATAAAGTGATCTTCACTATTAACATGGCTGAGGGACTACAGTGATCTTCACTATCAAGCAGCGGGGACTACAGTGAACTTCACTACAACGAGGCAGGGACTACATGATCTTCACGTCACGGGCTGGACTTCATGACTTCTCTATTAACAAGGCTAGGACAAGTGATCTCACTATCACGAGGCTTAGGGACTACAGTGATCTTCACAATCACAGGTTGGACACAGTTCTCACATCACGAGAGGACTACAGTGATCTTCACATCAAAAAGCTGGGGATAGGATCTTCACTAAACGAGGCTGGGAGAATACAGTGACTTCACTACAACGAGGCTGGGTACTGACTTCACATCACAAGGCTGGGGCTACATGATCTCACTTAGAGCAGGACTACGTGATCTCATCACAGCAAGGACTACTATCTTCACTACACGAGTAGGACACAGGATCTCACTATCAACGGCTAGGACTACATGATCTTCACTATCAACAGCGGGACTACATGACTTCATTATCAACGAGCTTTGACTACAGTGATCTTCACACAACGAGCTAGGACTACTGTCTTCACACAACAAGGCTGGGGACTACAGGATCTTCATTAACAAAGAGGTTTTTGATACAGTGATCTTCCTATCAAAGACTGAGACTTCAGTATCGTCCTACGCAAGGCTAGGGACTGCATGATCTTCACTATCAACAAGGGGACACAGTGATCTCACTATCATAAGCTGAGACTTCAGTGATCGTCACTATCGTCAAGGCTAAAGGACTGCAGTGATCTTCACTATCACCAAGCATAGGGGACTACAGTGATCTTCACTATCAACAAGGCTAGAGGACTACAGTGATCTTCACTATCAACAAGGCTGGAGGACTACAGCGATCTTCACTATCATCAAGGCTTGGAGACTACAGTGATCTTCACTATCAACAAGGATTGGGCACTACAGTGATCTTCACTATCAACAAGGCTAAGGGACTACAGTGATCTTCACTATCAACAAGGCTAGGGGACTACAGTGATCTTCACTATCAACAAGGCTAGGGGACAACAGTGATCTTCACGATCAACAAAGCTAGTGGACTACAGTGATCTTCACTGTCAACAAGGTTGGGGGACTGTAGTGATCTTCACTATCAACAAGGCTAGGGGACTAGAGTGATCTTCACTATCAACAAGGCTGGAGGACTACAGCGATCTTCACTATCAACAAGGCTAAGGGACTATAGTGATCATCACTATCAACAATGTTGGGGACTACAGTGATCATCAGTGTGAACGAGGCTGAGGGACTACAATCGTTTTCACTATCAACAAATCTGTGGGACTACAGTGATCTTCATTGTCAACAAGGCTGAGAGACAACAGTGATCTTCACTATTAACATGGCTGACTGACTACAGTCTTCTTCACTATCAGCAAGGCTGGAGACTAGAGTGATCTTCACTATCAACAAAGCAGGGGAGTACAGTGATCTTCACTACAAGCGAGACTGGGGACTACAGTGATCTTCACTATTAACATGGATGAGTGACTACTGTGATCTTCACTATCAGCAATGCTGGGGACTACAGTGATCTTCACTATCAACAAGGCTGGAAACTTCAGTGATCTTCAACATCAACGAGGCTGAGGGGCTAAAGTGATCTTCACTATTAACATGGCTAAAGGACTACAGTGATCTTCACTATCAACAAGGCTAAATGATTACAGTGATCTTCACTATCAACAATGCTAAAGGACTACAGTGATCTTCACTAACAACGAGGCTAGAGGACTACAGTGATCTTCACAATCAACAAGGCTAGGGGACTACAGTGATCTTCATTATCAACAAGGCTGGAAGACTACAGTGATCTTCACAATCAACAAGGCTTTGGGACTGCAGTCATCTTCACTATCAACAAGGTTAGGGACTACAGTGATCTTCACTCTCAACAATGCTGGAAGACTACAGTGATCTTCACTATCAACAAGGCTAAGGCACTACAGTGATCTTCACTATCATCAATGTTGGGGACTACAGTGATCTTCAGTGTCACCGATGTTGAGGGACTACAGTCGTTTTCACTATCAACAAATCTGTGGGACATCAGTGATCTTCATTGTCAACAAGGCTGAGGGACTACAGTGACCTTCACTATTAACATGGCTGAGGGACTGCTGTGATCTTCACTATCAGCAATGCTGGGGACTACAGTGATCTTCATTATCAGCAATGCTGGGGACTAGAGTGATCTTCACTATCAACAAAGCTGGGAACTACAGTGATCTTCACTATCAAAGACTCTTAGGGGATAAAGTGGTCTTCACTATTAACATGGCTGAGGGACTACAGTGATCTTCACTATCAGCGCAAGGCTGGGGACTACAGTGAACTTCACTATCAACTAGGCAGGGGACTACAGTGATCTTCACTGTCAACGAGGCTGGGGACTTCAGTGATCTTCTCTATTAACAAGGCTAGGGACTAAAGTGATCTTCACTATCAGCGAGGCTTAGGGACTACAGTGATCTTCACAATCAGCTAGGTTGGGGAATACAGTGATCTTCACTATCAGCGTGACTGAGGGACTACAGTGATCTTCACTATCAACAAGGCTGGGGACTACAGTGATCTTCACTATCAACGAGGCTGGGACAATACAGTGATCTTCACTATCAACGAGGCTGGGAGTCTACAGTGATCTTCACTATCAACAAGGCTGGGGACTACAGTGATCTTCACAATCAACGAGGCTAGGGGACAACAGTGATCTTCACTATCAACGAGGCAAGGGGACTGCAGTGATCTTCACTATCAACGAGTCTAGGGGACTACAGTGATCTTCACTATCAACGAGGCTAGGGGACTACAGTGATCTTCACTATCAACCAGGCTGGGGACTACAGTGATCTTCATTATCAACGAGGCTTTTTGACTACAGTGATCTTCACTATCAACGAGGCTAGGGGACTACAGTGATCTTCACTATCAACAAGGCTGGGGACTACAGTGATCTTCATTATCAACGAGGCTTTTTGACTACAGTGATCTTCACTATCAAAGAGGCTAGGGGAAAACAGTGATCTTCACTATCAATAAGGCTTGGAGACTTCAGTGATCATCACTATCGTCAAGGCTAGGGGACTGCAGTGATCTTCACTATCAACAAGGCTAGGGGACTACAGTGATCTTCACTATCAACAAGGCTGGAGGACTACAACGATCTTCACTATCATCAAGGCTTGGAGACTACAGTGATCTTCATTATCAACAAGGCTGGGGCACTACAGTGATCTTCACTATCAACAAGGCTAGGGGACTACAGTGATCTTCACTATCAACAAGGCTGGAGGACTACTGCGATCTTCACTATCATCAAGGCTAGGAGACTACAGTGATCTTCACTATCAACAAGGCTGGGGCACTACAGTGATCTTCACTATCAACAAGGCTGGGGACTACAGTGATCTTCACTATCAACAAGGCTTGAAGACTACAGTGATGTTCATTATCAACAAGGCTGGGGACTACAGTGATCTTCACTATCAACAAGGCTTGAAGACTACAGTGATCTTCACTATCAACAAGGCTGGGGACTACAGTGATCTTCACTATCAACAAGGCTTGAAGACTACAGTGATCTTCATTATCAACAAGGCTTGAAGACTACAGTGATCTTCACTATCAACAAGGCTAGGGGACTACAGTGATCTTCACTATCATCAAGGCTAGGATACTACTGTGATCTTCACTATCAACAAGGCTTGAAGACTACAGTGATCTTCACTATCAACAAGGCTAGGGGACTACAGCGATCTTCACTATCATCAAGGCTAGGAGACTACAGTGATCTTTACTCTCAACAAGGGTTGAAGACTACAGTGATCTTCACTATCAACAAGGCTAGGGGACTACAGCGATCTTCACTATCAACAAGGCTAGGGGACAACAGTGATCTTCACGATCAACAAAGCTAGTGGATTACAGTGATCTTCACTGTCAACAAGGTTGGGGGACTGTAGTGATCTTCACTATCAACAAGGCTAGGGGACTAGAGTGATCTTCACTATCAACAAGGCTGGAGGACTACAGCGATCTTCACTATCAAAAAGGCTAAGGGACTACAGTGATCATCACTATCAACAAAGTTGGGGACTACAGTGATCATCAGTGTCAACGAGGCTGAGGGACTACAATCGTTTTCACTATCAACAAATCTGTGGGACTACAGTGATCTTCATTGTCAACAAGGCTGAGGGACTACAGTGATCTTCACTATTAACATGGCTGACTGACTACAGTGTTCTTCACTATCAGCAAGGCTGGTGGCTAGAGTGAACTTCACTATCAACAAAGCAGGGAAGTACAGTGATCTTCACTACCAGCGAGACTGGGGACTACAGTGATCTTCACTATCAACAAGGCTGTTAACTACAGTGATCTTTACTATCAACGAGGCTGAGTGGCTAAAGTGATCTTCACTATTAACATGGCTGACTGACTACAGTGTTCTTCACTATCAGCAAGGCTGGGGGCTAGAGTGATCTTCACTATTAACATTGCTGAGAGACTACAGTGATCTTCACTACCAGCGAGACTGGGGACTACAGTGATCTTCACTATTAACATTGCTGAGAGACTACAGTGATCTTCACTAACAGCAAGGCTGGGGACTACAGTGATCTTCACTATCAACAAGGCTAAAGGACTACAGTGATCTTCACTATCAACAAGGCTAAAGGACTACAGTGATCTTCACTAACAGCGAGGCTGGGGACTACAGTGATCTTCACTATCAACAAGGCTAAAGGACTACAGTGATCTTCACTAACAGCGAGGCTGGGGACTACAGTGACCTTCACAATCAAAAAGGCTTTGTAACTGCAGTGTTCTTCATTATCAAGAAGGCTGGAAGACTACAGTGATCTTCACTAACAGCGAGGCTGGGGACTACAGTGACCTTCACTATCAACAAGGCTGGAAGACTACAGTGATCTTCACAATCAAAAAGGCTTTGGGACTGCAGTGTTCTTCAGTATCAACAAGGCAGGAAGACGAAGGTGATCTTCACTATCAACAAGGCTAAGGGACTACAGTGATCTTCACTATCAACAATGTTGGGGACTACAGTGATCTACAGTGTCAACGAGGCTGAGGGACTACAGTGATCTTCACTATTAACATGGCTGCGGGACTACATTGATCTTCACTATCAGCAAGGCTGGGGACTACACTGATCTTCACTATCAACAAGGCAGGGGACTAGAGTGATCTTCACTATCAGCGAGGCAGGGGACTACAGTGATCTTCACTATTAACATGGCTGAGGGACTACTTTGATCTTCACTATCAGAACTGCTGGGGACTTCAGTGATCTTCACTATCAACAAAGCTGGGAATTACAGTGATCTTCACTATCAACTAGGCTTAGTGGCTAAAGTGAACTTCACTATTAACATGACTGAGGGACTACAGTGGTCTTCACTATCAGCAAGGCTGAGGGACTACAGTGAACTTTCCTATCAACAAGGCAGGGGACTACAGTGATCTTCACTATCAACGAGGCTGGGGACTACAGTGATCTTCACTATCAACGAGGGTGAGGGACTACAGTGATCTTTACAATAAGCAACGTTTGGGACTACAGTGATCTTCACTATCAAAGAGACAGAGGAACTACAGTGATCTTCACTATCAGCGAGACTGGGACTACAGTGATCTTCATTATCAACGAGGCTGGGAGACTACAATGATCTTCACTATCAACGAGGCTGGGAGACTTCAGTTACCTTCACTATCAACAAGGCTGGGGACTACAGTGATCTTCACTATCAACGAGGCTAGGGAACTACAGTGATCTTCACTATCAACGGGGCTAGAAGACTACAGTGATCTTCACTGTCAACGAGGCTAGGGGACTACAGTGATCTTCACTATCAACGAGGCTAGGGGACTACAGTGATCTTCACTATCAACAAGGGTTTTTTGACTACAGTGTTTTTCACTATCATCTAGGCTGGGGGACTACAGTGATCTTCACTATCACCAAGGCTTTTTTGACTACAGTGTTTTTCACTATCATCTAGGCTAGGGGACTACAGTGATCTTCACTATCAACGAGGCTAGGGGACTACAGTGATCTTCATTACCAACCAGGCTTTTTTGACTACAGTGTTTTTCACTATCATCTAGGCTAGGTGACTACAGTGATCTTCACTATCAATAAGGTTTGGAGACTACAGTGATCTTCAATATCAACAAAGCAGGGGCACTACAGTGATCTTCACTATCAACAAGGCTAGGGGACTACAGTGATCTTCACTATCAACAAGGCTTGAAGACTACAGTGATCTTCATTATCAACAAGGCTAGGGGACTACAGTGATCTTCACTATCAACAAGGCTTGAAGACTACAGTGATCTTCATTAACAACAAGGCTAGGGGACTACAGTGATCTTCACTGTCAACAAGGCTGGGGCACTACAGTGATCTTCACTGTCAACAAGGCTGGGGGACTACAGTGATCTTCATTATCAACAAGGCTAGGGGACTACAGTGATCTTCACTATCAACAAAGCTAGAGGACTACAGTGATCTTCACTATCAAAAAGGCTAGAGGACTACAGTGATCTTCACTATCAACAAGGCTAGGGGGCTACAGTGACCTTCACTGTCAACAACGCTAAGGGACTACAGTGATCTTCACTATCAACAAGGCTAGGGGACTACAGTGATCTTCATTATCAACAAGGCTGGAAGACTACAGTGATCTTCACTATCAACAAGGCTTTGGGACTGCAGTGGTCTTCACTATCAACAAGGCTAGGGGACTACAGTGATCTTCATTATCAACAAGGCTGGAAGACTACAGTGATCTTCACTATCAACAAGGCTATGGGACTGCAGTGATCTTCACTATCAACAAGGCTAGGGGACTACAGTGATGTTCACTATCAACAAGGTTTGAAGACTGCAGTGATCTTCACTATCAACAAGGCTAGGGGACTAGAGTGATCTTCACTATCAACAAGGCTATGGGACTATCCATAACTGATCCTTCAACATTATTGCTACCCCTTCCTTATCTCTGGCGTTCACAGATACAGCTGACTTAATCCCGTTTATTTCTACCCACTGAAACTCACCTACCTTTTTCAGCTTTGTTTCGCTTAGATCCATCACATCCAACTTCTTTTCATTCATAACATTAGCAATCTTATGATTATGTAAACGTGTTTCTGTGCGTTTAAAAGCTGTTATAGTGTGGGCGTGTGTTAACATCTGTTATAGTTTGGGCCTGTGTTAACATCTATTATAGTGTGGCCAGGTGTTAACATCTGTTATAGCGTGGGCGGGTGTTAACATCTGTTATAGTGTGGGCGGGTGTTAACATCTGTTATAACGTGGGCGGGTGTTAACATCTATTATAGTGTGGCCAGGTGTTAACATCTGTCATAATGTGGGCGGGTGTTAACATCTATTATAGTGTGGCCAGGTGTTAACATCTGCTATAGTGTGGGCGCGTGTTAACATCTATTATAGTGTGGGCGGGTGTTAACATCTATTATAGTGTGGCCAGGTGTTAACATCTGTTATAGTGTGGGCGGGTGTTAACATCTATTATAGTGTGGCCATGTGTTAACATCTGTTATAGTGTGGGCGGGTGTTAACATCTATTATAGTGTGGCCAGGTGTTAACATCTGTTATAGTGTGGGCGGGTGTTAACATCTGTTATATTGCGGGCGGGTGTTAACCTCTGTTATAGTGTGGGCCTGTGTTAACATCTATTGTAGTGTGGCCAGGTGTTAACATCTGTTATAGTGTGGGCGGTTGTTAACATCTGTTATAATATGGGAGGGATGTTAACATCTGTTATAGTGTTATAGTGTGGGAGGGTGTTAACATCTGCTATAGTGTGGGCGGGTGTTAACATCTGTTATAGCGTGGGCGGGTGTTAACATCTATTATAGTGTGGCCAGGTGTTAACATCTGTAATAGTGTGGACGGGTGTTAACATCTATTATAGTGTGGCCAGGTGTTAACATCTGTTATAGTGTGGGCGGGTGTTAACATCTATTATAGTGTGGGCGGGTGTTAACATCTGTTATAGTGTGGGCCTGCGTTAACGTCTATTATAGGGTGGGCAGGTGTTAACATCTGTTATAGTGTGGGAGGGTGTTAACATCTGTTATTGTGTGGCTACTTGTTAACATCTGTTATTGTGTGGGCAGGTGTTAACATCAGTTATAGTGTGGGCCTGTGTAAACATCTATTAGAGTGGGGGCAGGTGTTAACATCTGTTATAGTGTGGGCGGGTGTTATCATCTGTTATAGTGTGGGCAGGTGTTAACATCTGTTATAGTGTGGGCGGATGTTATCATCTGTTACAGTGTGGGCAGGTGTTAACATCTGTTATATTGTGGGCAGGTGTTAACATCTGTTATAGTGTGGGCGGATGTTATCATCTGTTATAGGGTGGGAGGATGTTAACATCTGTTATACTGTGGGCGGGTGTAAACATCTGTCATAGTGTTTGCAGGTGTTAAAATGTGTTACAGTGTGGGCGGGTGTTAACATCTGTTATAGTGTGGGCGGTTGTTAACATCTGTTATAATATGAGAGGGTGTTAACATCTGTTATAGTGTTATAGTGTGGGAGGGTGTTAACATCTGTTATAGTGTGGCCAGGCGTTAACATCTGTTATAGTGTGGGCGGGTGTTACCATCTGTTATAGTGTGGGCCTGTGTTAACATCTATTAGAGTGTGGGCAGGTGTTAACATTTGTTGCAGTGTGGGCGGGTGTTACCATCTGTTATAGTGTGGGCCTGTGTTAACATCTGTTATAGTGTGGGAAGGAGTTAACATCTGTTATAGTGTGGGAGGGTGTTAACATCTGTTATAGTGTGGCCAGGTGTTAACATCTGTTATAGTGTGGGCGGGTGTTAACATCTGTTATAGTGTGGGCAGGTGTTAACATCTGTTATAGTGTGGCCAGGTATTAACATCTGTTATAGTGTGGGCGGGTGTTAACATCTGTTATAGTGTGGGCGGGTGTTAACATCTGTTATAGCGTGGCCAGGTGTTAACATGTGTTACAGTGCAGGCGGGTGTTAACATCTGTCATAGTGTGGGCAGGTGTTAACATCTGTTACTGTGTGGGCAGGTGATAACATCTGTTATAGTGAGGGCGTGTGTTTCCATCTGTTATAGTGTGGGCCTGTGTTAACATCTATTAGAGTGTGGGCAGGTGTTAACATCTGTTATAGTGTGGGCGGATGTTATCATCAGGTATAGGGTGGGAGGATGTTAACATCTGTTATAGAGTGGGAGGGTGTTAACATCTGTCATAGTGTTTGCAGGTGTTAAAATGTGTTACATTGTGGACGGGTGTTAACATCTGCTTTAGTGTGGGAGAGCTGTTAACATCTGTTATAGTGTGGGAGGGTGTTAACATCTGTTATAGTGTGGGCAGGTGTTAACATCTGTTATAGTCTTATAGTGTGGGAGGGTGTTAACATCTGTTATAGTGTGGGCAGGTGTTAACATCTGTTATAGTGTATAGTGTGGGAGGGTGTTAACATCTGTTATAGTGTGGGCGGGTGTTAACATCTGTTATAGCGTGGCCAGGTGTTAAAATGTGTTACAGTGTGGGCGG
>NC_069437.1:41627734-41652754 GCF_026875155.1 Cherax quadricarinatus | reverse complement strand
CCTTAATTGTCTGCTAGTAGAGATGTACTGTCTCTTATAAAAATACACGTTGCAACACCCCTGCAAGGAGCGGAGGTCACTTGATTACGCATACGACATCTGTGATCAATTACTCACTCTAGCAGTAAACAAGACGCTCGCCCCTTCTAGTGGCCCCTCAGGGCTAAGGGCTGAAGGGGGCTGATACTCCCCTCCTGGAGAAAATTTCTCCACATGTACCTCAGCCTTGATAGAAGTGGTGGGGGAGTTCTGATGTGTTATGTACCTCAGCCTAGATAGAAGTGTTGGGGAAGTTCTGATGTGTTCTGTTCCTCAGCCATGAGAGAAGTGGTCGGCGAGTGTTGATGTGTTCTGTACCTCAGCCTTGATAGAAGTGGTGGGGAAGTTCTGATGTGCTCTGTACCTCAGCCTTGATAGAAGTGTTGGTGAGTTCTGATGTGTTCTCCACCTCAGCCTTGATAGAAGTGGTGGGGGAGTTGTGATGTGTTCTGTACCTAATCCTTGATAGAAGTGGTAAGGGAGTTCTGACATGTTCTGTACCTCAGCCTTGATGGAAGTGGTGGGGGAGTTCTGATGTGTTCTGTACCTCAGCCTTGATGGAAGTGGTGGGGGAGTTCTTATGTGTTCTGTACCTCAGCCTAGATATAAGTGGTGGGGGAGTTCTGATGTGTTCTGTACCTCAGCCTTGATAGAAGTGGTGGGGGAGTTCTGATGTGTTCTGCACCTCAGCCTTGATAGAAGTGGTGGGGGATTTCTGATGTGTTCTGTACCTCAGCCTTGATAGAAGTGGTGGGGGAGCTCTGATGTGTTCTGTATAGATAGAAGTGGTGGGGGAGTTCTGATGTGTTCTGTATAGATAGAAGTGGTGGGGGAGTTCTGATGTGTTCTGTACCTCAGCCTTGATAGAAGTGGTAGGGGAGTTCTGATGTATTCTGAACCTCAGCCTAGATAGAAGTGGTGAGGAAGTTCTGATGTGTTCTGTACCTCAGCCTTGATAAAAGTGGTAGGGGAGTTCTGATGTGTTCTGTACCTCAGCCTAGATAGAAGTGGCGAGGAAGTTCTGATGTATTCTGTACCTCAGCCTTGATTGAAGTTGTGGGGGATTTCTGATGTGTTCTGTACCTCAGCCTTGATAGAAGTGGTGGGGGAGTTCAGATGCGTTCTGCACCTCAGCCTTGAAAGAAATGGTGGGGGAGTTCTGATGTGTTCTGTACCTCAGCCTAGATAGAAGTGGTGGGGGAGTTCTGATGTGTTCTGTACCTCAGCATAAATAGAAGTGGTGGGGGAGTTCTGATGTGTTCTGTACCTCATTCTTCATAGAAGTGGTGTGGGAGTTCTGAAGTGTTCTGTACCTCAGCCTAGATAGAAGTGGTGAGGAAGTTCTGATGTGTTCTGTACCTCAGCCTTGATAGAAGTGGTGGGGGATTTCTGATGTGTTCTGTACCTCAGCCTTGATAGAAGTGGTGGGGGAGTTCTGATGTGTTCTGTACCTCAGCCTAGATAGAAGTGGTGGGGGAGTTCTTATGTGTTCTGTACCTCTGCCTAGATAGAATTGGTGAGTTAGTTCTGATGTGTTCTGTACCTAAGCCTTGATAGAATTGGTGGGGGAGTTCAGATGCGGTCTGTACCTCAGCCTTGATAGAAATGGTGGGGGAGTTCTGATGTGTTCTGTACCTCATCCTTGACAGAAGTGGTGGGGGAGTTCTGATGTGTTCTGTACCTCAGCCTAGATAAAAGTGGTGGGGGAGTTCTGATGTGTTCTGTACCTCAGCATAAATTGAAGTGGTGGGGCAGTTCTGATGTTTTCTGTACCTGAGCCTAGAAAGAAGTGGTGGGGGGAGTTCTGACGTGTTCTGTACCTCAGCCTTGATAGAAGTGGTGCGGAGTTCTGATATGTTCTGTACCTCAGCCTAGATAGAAGTGGTGGGGGAATTCTGATGTGTTCTGTACCTCTGCTTAGATAGAAGTGATAAGAACATAAGAACATAAGAACATAAGAAAGAAGGAGCACTGCAGCAGGCCTACTGGCCCATGCTAGGCAAGTCCAAGTCACATCCACTTATAGGAGGGGTAAGTTTATTTAGGCACAGGTACGTATTACTACAGTTATCATACAGTGTATATTACATAGGGTAACCCCAAAAAGTCTTACAAAGTGACTTATTTCCATTGTGATCCTTCACGCTTGTCCCCAGGATGCCACCCACACCAGCCCACCAACATAGGAAACCCTTTTAATACTGGTCCCAGTTGTTTTTTTAGGCACTGTAAAAAAGTACAGTTATCATACAGGTTTTTACTTAGGTATCCTCTATAAAACACAAAATGACTTTTTCTTTGGAGCGGGCCTTTGAAAAGCGGCAAGGGGCTCCCTATCTATGTGTTTTTTAAATTGTGAACAAAAAAGGGCCCAACCTGACCCCTGGGAACCCCGTTGTGACGTGCCCCATTATGTTTCCCCCCTTATGAAAAACTCTTGCTGTTTTTTGTCGCATCCCTTCCCCCAGGAAAAAATTCCCCTCTATTCGTGTGCCTTTAAATTTTTCCCTCTTTTGCCTTTGTGGGGAAACTCTATCGAAAGCCTTTTACTGAAGTCCTATACAAATATCATATTCATTCCATGATCTCCTCCTCAAACCTTGTAAAAAAAGTTGAAAAAATTCGTAAGACAGGAAACCCCTTTTTTGAAAAACCCGTGTTCAGTTTCACTATCATCGTGCCTGTAAAGATGGCTACGAATTGTTTGGGAAAATTTTTGATTCCATAATTTTCCCCCACTATGGGGTATATTTCGAGCCAAGGCCCTGTCCCCTGCCTTGTAATAGGAAATCACATTTGCCTTTTTCCATTATAGGCCTATGCCAGTTTGTAGTGAATGTTAAAAAGTTCCCAAAGGTTGCTAAGTTCCCTTTACTTTCCCTTTTAAAACATTTTGCAAACATTTCTAGGCCGGGGGATTTGTTGGTTTTTAGTTTCTCTATTTGTTGAGGACCAGTCACTGTTACTGCAATCGTAATGTTTTCATCCTGTTTTACATAATCTTTATTTAGGAAATATCGCTAGTTTTTTCCCTGGGTGAAAACTGAGGGAAGTGGGTTTATTGAGAATTTCGGAGAGAATGGTGACCTTAGGGAGAGAATGGTGCCTTTTCAGGGAGAATGGTGCCCTTCGGGAAAGGAATGGTGCCTTCGGGAGAAAATGGTGCCTTCAGGAGAGAATGGTGACCTTCAGGGGAATGGTGCCTTCAGGGGGAATGGTGCCCTTTAGGGAGAATGGTGCCCTTCAGGAGAGAATGGTGCCTTCGGGAGGAATGGTGACCTTCAGGAGAGAATGGTGCCCTTTTGGGAGGAATGGTGCCTTCAGGGGGAAATGGTGCCCCTTAGGAGAGAATGGTGCCCTCAGGAGAATGGTGCCCTTCAGGAGAGAATGGTGACCTTAGGAGAAAAGGTGACCTTTGGGGAAGAATGGTGCCTTCAGGAGAGAATATGCCTTAGGAGGAATGTGAACTTCAGAAAAAATGTGACTATCAGGAGGAGAATGATGACGTTCAGGGAGATTGGTGACCTTCAGGAGAGATGGGATTTTAGGGAGAATGGTGCCTTTAGGAGTGAATGGTGCCTTCAGTAGAGAATGGTGGCCTTCGGGAAAGGGTGATTTACATAGTAAAGTACAGCTAGTTGTGTCAACTAGGTGAAGTAAAACTAGGTGAGTGCAGCTGTTGAGTACAACTAGGTGAGAAGTACATCTAGGTGAGTACAATCGGTG
The DNA here is from genome assembly GCF_026875155.1 of Cherax quadricarinatus. Lineage (NCBI taxonomy): Eukaryota > Metazoa > Arthropoda > Malacostraca > Decapoda > Parastacidae > Cherax > Cherax quadricarinatus. Next base: position 41,648,989 of record NC_069437.1, on the reverse strand, counting down.
ATTACAGACTATGATTGAGTACATTAGGTGAGAAGTAAAAACTAGGAGAGTACTATTAGGTGAGTAAACTGTTGAATACGGTTAGGTGAGTACAGCTAGAGTGAGTACAACTTGGTGAGAATGTACAACTCAGTGAGTACAACTTATGAGTACGGCTAGGTGAGTACAGCTAGGTGAGCAATGGTGAACCTCGGATGAGAAGTACAAAAAGTGGTACAAACTCTTGAGTACGCTAGATGAGTACAGCTAGGTGATGAGGGAGATTCTGATATATTCTGTACCTAAGCCTGGAGAGAAGTGGTGGGAGGAGTTTGATGTGTTCATCTACCTCAGCCTTGATGGAAGTGGTGAGGGAGATGTTCCTTGATGTGTTCTGTACCTCAGCCTTGATAGAAGTATTGGGATGTTCTGGATGTGTTCTGTACCTCAGTCTTGAAAGAAGTGGTGAGGAGTTTGATGTGTTCATTACCTCAGCTTGATAAGGAATGGTGGGGGAGTTCCGGTGTGTTCTGTGACCTCAGCTTGATAGAAGTGGTGGAGGAGTCTGATGTGTTCATGTAGTGAGCCTGTAGAAGTGGAAGGGGAGTTCATGATGTGTTCCTGTACACTCTGCCTAGATAGATAGTAGTGGGAGTTTTGATGTGTTGTGTACTCTGCTAGATAGAAGTGGTGAGGAGTTTTGCAGTGTTTTGTACCTCTGCCTAGAAGAAGTGGTGGAGGAGTTCTGATGTGTTCTGTACCTCTGCCTAGATGAAGTGGGTGGGGAGTTCTGATGTGTTCTGTACTCTGCCTAGATAGGAAGTGGTGGGGAGTTCTGCTGTTTCTGTACTCAGCCTAAATAAAGTGGTGGTGGCTTTTCTGATGTGTTCTGCACCTCAGCCTAGATAGAAGTGGTGGTGGCGTTCTGATGTGTTCTGCACCTCAGCTAGATAGAGTTGTGGTGGAGTTCTGATGTGTTTTGTACCTCAGCCTGGATGGAAGTGGTGTGGGAGTTCTGATGTGTTCTGTACTCAGCCTTGATAGAAGTGGTGGGGGGTTTTGATGTGTTCTGCACCTCAGCCTTGATAGAAGTGGTGGGGAGTTCTATGTGTCTGTACCTCAGCCTGGATGGAAGTGGTGTGGGAGTTCTGATGTGTTCTGTATCTCAGCCTGATAGAAGTTGTGGGGGAGTTCTGATATTTCTGTACCTCAGTTTGATTGAGATAGTGGGGGAGTTCTGATGTGGTTCTGTACCTCAGCCTTAGATAGAAGTGGTGGGGGAGTTTGATGTGTTCTGTACCTCAGCTAATAGAAGTGGTGGGAGGAGTTCTGATGTGTTCTGTACTCATTCCTTCATAGAAGTGGGTGGGAGTTCTGATGTGTTTGTACCTCAGCCTAGATAGAAGTGGTGAGGAGTTCTGATGTGTTCTGTACCTCTGCCTTGATAGAAGTGGTGGGGATTTCTGATGTGTTCTGTACCTCAGCCTTGATAGATAGTGGTGGGGGAGTTCTGATGTGTTCTGTACCTCAGCTAGATAGAAGTGGTGGGGAGTTCTATGTGTTCTGTACCTCTGCCTAGATAGAATTGGTGTGTTAGTTCTGATGTCTTGCTGTACCTAAGCCTTGATAGAATTGGTGGGGAGTTCTGATGCGGTCTGTACCTCAGCCTTGATTAGAAATGGTGGGGAGTTCTGATGTGTTCTGTACCTCATCTTGACAGAAGTGGTGGGGGAGTTCTGATGTGTTCTGTACCTCAGCCTAGATAAAAGTGGTGGGGGAGTTCTGATGTGTTCTGTACCTCAGCATAAATAGAAGTGGTGGGGCAGTTCTGATGTTTTCTGTACCTGAGCCTAGAAAGAAGTGGTGGGGGGAGTTCTGACGTGTTCTGTACCTCAGCCTTGATAGAAGTGGTGCGGAGTTCTGATATGTTCTGTACCTCAGCCTAGATAGAAGTGGTGGGGGAATTCTGATGTGTTCTGTACCTCTGCTTAGATAGAAGTGATGAGGGAGTTCTGATATATTCTGTACCTAAGCCTGGAGAGAAGTGGTGGGGGAGTTCTGATGTGTTCTCTACCTCAGCCTTGATGGAAGTGGTGGGGGAGTTCTGATGTGTTCTGTACCTCAGCCTTGATATAAGTATTGGGGAGTTCTGATGTGTTCTGTACCTCAGTCTTGAAAGAAGTGGTGAGGGAGTTTTGATGTGTTCTGTACCTCAACCTTGATAGGAGTGGTGGGGGAGTTCTGATGTGTTCTCTACCTCAGCCTTGATAGGAATGGTGGGGGAGTTCCGGTGTGTTCTGTGCCTCAGCCTTGATAGAAGTGGTAGAGGAGTTCTGATGTGTTCTGTAGCTGAGCCTAGATAGAAGTGGAAGGGGAGTTCTGATGTGTTCTGTACCTCTGCCTAGATAGAAGTGGTGGAGGAGTTCTGATGTGTTCTGTACCTCTGCCTAGATAGAAGTGGTGGGGAGTTCTGATGTGTTCTGTACCTCTGCCTAGATAGAAGTGGTGGGGAGTTCTGATGTGTTCTGTACCTCTGCCTAGATAGAAGTGGTGGGGAGTTCTGCTGTATTCTGTACCTCAGCCTAAATAAAAGTGGTGGTGGCGTTCTGATGTGTTCTGCACCTCAGCCTAGATAGAAGTGGTGGTGGCGTTCTGATGTGTTCTGCACCTCAGCCTAGTTAGAAGTTGTGGTGGAGTTCTGATGTATTTTGTACCTCAGCCTGGATGGAAGTGGTGTGGGAGTTCTGATGTGTTCTGTACCTCAGCCTTGATAGAAGTGGTGGGGGAGTTCTGATGTGTTCTGCACCTCAGCCTTGATAGAAGTGGTGGGGGAGTTCTGATGTGTCCTGTACCTCAGCCTGGATGGAAGTGGTGTGGGAGTTCTGATGTGTTCTGTACCTCAGCCTTTATAGAAGTGGTGGGGGAGTTCTGATGTGTTCTGTATCTCTGCCTGGATAGAAGTGTGGGGAGTTCTGAATTTTCTGTACCTCAGCTTGATTTGAGTAGTGGGGAGTTCTGATGTGTTCTGTTCCTCAGCCTGATAGAGTGGTGTGGAGGTTCTGTGTGTTCTGTCATCAGCCTTGTTAGAGATGGTGGGAGTTCTGATGTGTTCTGTACTCATCGTGGTTAGAAGTTGGGGGAGTTCTGATGTGTTTCTGTACCATCCCTTGATAGAGTAGTGGGGGAGTTCTGATGTGTTCTGTACCTCAGCCTTGATAGAGATGGTGGGGGAGTTCTGATGTGTTCTGTACCTCGCCTGGATAGGAGTAGTGTGGGGAGTTCTGATGTGTTCTGTACCTCACCCTTTGATAGGAGTGGTGGGGGAGTTTGATGTGTTCTGTACCTCGGCCTTGATAGAAGGTGGGGGAGTTATGATGTGTTCTGTACCTCATCCTGATTAGAAGTGATGGGGGTGTTCTGATGTGTTTCTGTACCTCACCTTGATAGGAGTTGTGGTGGAGTTCTGATGTGTTCTGTACCTCAGCCTTTATAGGAGTCTGGGGAGTTTCGATGTGTTCTTTACCTCAGCTTTGGTAGGAGTGTTGGGGAGTTCTGATGTGTCGAACCTAAGAATCTTGGACAATAGGTTGACTCTGATAAATGTTCAATTGCTATGGTAACTGGATACCTCATTAAGAAGAGGCAAGAGTTATCTTACTGTTCCTCAACCGTGTTTGTTTTTAATCGCCTCTGTATCGAACTTGAGTAACCTGTGGATCTGCTGCTCAGATGCCAAGTGTTTGTTCTTGTCTTTGATAATAGTGTATCATGTGGTATGTTATTAATTATTTATGGTTCACTTACTCACTATGTACCAGCTGTATTCTTTTGATACCATACCACATGTGGATCTGAGTGCATATTTAATGTAGATGAACTGGTGGCTATTTTCCAGAGGCTACTCCTACACTCTCAACTGGAGGTCTCCTACCCTCATAACTGAGAGGTCTCAGGCCTCACAACCTGATGAGTGTCTCTACCTCACAACCTGAGAAGTGTGATTCTATACTACCAACTGAGAGGTCTCCTCACTCACTACTGATGATTGGTCTCTTACCCTCACAACTGAGAGGTCCTACCTCACAACCTGAGAGGTCTCCTGACCCTCCACAACCTGAGAGGTCCCTACCCTCAAAACCTGAGAGGTCTCTACCCTCACAACCTGAGAGGTCTCCTACCCTCACAACCTGAGAGGTCTCCTACCTCACAACCTGAGAGGTCTCCTACCCTCACAAACTGTGAGGTCTCCTACCTCACAACCTGAGAGTCTCTCTACCCTCACACTGAGAGGTGTTCCTACCCTCACAAGCCTGGAGGTCTCCTACCCTACAAACCTGAGAGGTCTCCTACCCTCACAACTGAGAGTCTCCTACCCTCACAACCTGAGATGTCTCCTCCCTCACAAACTGAGAGGTCTCCTACCCCACAACCTGGAGATGGTCTCCTGCCCTCACAACCTGAGAGGTCTCCTACCCTCACAACCTGAGAGTCTCCTGCCTCCAACTGAGAGGGGGGTCTCCTACCACTCAAACCATGAGAGGTCTCCTACCCTCACAACCTGAGGTCTCCTACCCTCACAACCTGAGAGGTCTCCTACCTCACAACCTGAGAGGTCTCCTACCCTCACAACCATGAGAGTTCTCCTACATACTTCCTCACAACCTATGAGAGTCTCCTGCCCTCACAGCTGAGAGGTCTCCTACCCTCACAACCTGAGAGGTCTCCTGCCCTCACAACCTGAGAGGTCTCCTGCCCTAAAGCTGAGAGGTCTCCTACCCTCACACCTGAGGGTCTCCTACCTTCACAGCCTGAGAGGTCTCCTACTCTCACAGCCTGAGAGGTCTCCTACCCTCACAGCCTGAGAGGTCTCCTACCCTCACAGCCTGAGAGGTCTCCTACCCTCACAGCCTGAGAGGTCTCCTACCCTCACAGCCTGAGAGGTCTCCTACCCTCACAGCTGAGAGGTCTCCTACCTCACAGCCTGAGAGGTCTCCTACCCTCACAGCCTGAGAGGTCTCCTACCCTCACAGCCTGAGAGGTCTCCTACCTTAAAGCCTGAGAGGTCTCCTACCCTCATATCCTGAGACGTTTCCTACCCTCACAGCCTGAGAGGTCTCCTACCCTCACAGCCTGAGAGGGCTTATACCCTCACAGCCTGAAAGGTCTCCTACCCTCACAGTCTGAGAGGTCTCCTACCCTTACAGCCTGAGAGGACTCCTACCCTCGCAGCCTGAGAGGTCTCCTACCCTATCAGCCTGAGAGGTCTCCTACCTTCACAGCCTGAGAGGTCTCCTACCCTCTCAGCCTGAGAGGTCTCCTACCTTCACAGCCTGAGAGGTCTCCTACCCTATCAGCCTGAGAGGTCCCCTACCTTCAAAAGCCTGAGAGGTCTCCTACCCCTCACAGCCTGAGAGGTCTCCTACCCTACAGCCTGAGAGGTCTCCTACCCTCCAGCCTGAGAGGTCTCCTACCCTCACAGCCTGAGAGGTCCCCTTCCCTCACAGCCTGAGAGGTCTCTACCTCACAGCCTGAGAGGTCTCCTACCCTCACAGCCTGAGAGGTCTCCTACCCTCACAGCCTGAGAGGTCTCCTACCCTCACAGCCTGAGAGGTCTCCTACCCTCACAGCCTGGAGGTCTCCTACCCTCACAGCCTGAGAGGTCTCCTACCCTCACAGCCTGAGAGGTCTCCTACCCTCACGCCTGAGAGGTCTCCTACCCTCACAGCCTGAGAGGTCTCCTACCCTCACAGCCTGAGAGGTCTCTACCCTCACAGCCTGAGAGGTCTCCAAACCCTCACAGCCTGAGAGGTCTCCTACCCTCACAGCCTGAGAGGTCTCCTACCCTCAAGCCTGAGAGGTCTCCTACCCTCACAGCCTGAGAGGTTCTCCTACCTCAACAGCCGACCAAAAAGCCAGTTTCAGTGCTGACTACTTGAAAAACAAGGCTGTTGCTGCAAGTGTTCCGAATGCTTACACAGTATGAGGTTAATGTAAATGAAACCAGTTATACAACAAGTATCGCTGCAGATGAAGTGAAGGCTGTCCCAGTGAGGTGCTCATTCGCTTCACACGGCCCGAGGGCCCGGGTTCGGTTCCCAGCGGGGGGTCGAAACATTGTATGCTTTTTTTTTTCCCACCGTTTTGTCTATGTTCACCCCTCAGTAAATTGGTACCCGGGTGTTAGTGGATGGTGTGGGTCCATCCTGGGTGTTAGTGGACTGGTTTTGGGTCGCCATCCTGGGTGTTAGTGGACTGGTGTGGGTCGCATCCTGGGTGTTAGTGGACTGGTGTGGGGGCGATCCTGGGTGTTAGTGGATGGTTGTGGGTCACATCCTGGGTGTTAGTGGACTGGTGTGGGTCACATCCTGGGTGTTAGTGGACTGGTGTGGGTCCATCCTGGGTGTTAGTGACTGGTGTGGGTCAATCCTGGGTGTTAGTGGGTGGGGGTGGGTCACATCCTGGGTGTTAGTGGACTGGTGTGGGTCCATCCTGGGTGTTAGTGGACTGGTGTGGGTCACATCCTGGGTTTTTGTGGACTGGTGTGGGTCACATCCTGGTGTTAGTGAACTTTTGTGGGTCCATCCTGGGTGTTAGGGGAATGGTGGGGGGTCGCATCCTGGGTTTTAGTGGACTGGGTGGGTCCATCCTGGGTGTTAGTGGACTGTGTGGGTCACATCCTGGGTGTTAGTGGACTGGTGTGGGTCACATCCTGGGTGTTAGTGGACTGGTGTGGGTCACATCCTGGGTGTTAGTGGACTGGTGTGGGTCACATCCTGGGTGTTAATGCACTGGTGTGGGTCACATCCTGGGTGTTAGTGTGACTTTATTGGGTCACATCCTGGGTTGTTATGGACTTGTGTGGTTCACATCCTGGTGATGAGGACTGGTTTGGGTCACACCTGGGTTAGTGTACTGGTTAGGTCACATACCTGTGTTTAGTGACTGGTGTGGGTCACAATCCTTGTGATAGTGGACCTGGAGTGGTCACATCCTGGTGTTAGTGGACTGGTGTGGGTCACAATCCTGGCGTTTAAGTGGATGGTGTGGTCACATCCTGGGTTTATGGACTGGTGTGGTGTCACCATCCTGATGTGTTAGTGGACTGGTGAGGGTCACAGTATCCTGGATGTTAGTGACTGTGTGTGTCACAATCCTGGGTGTTAGTGGGCTGGTGTGGGTCACATCCTGGTGTTAGTGACTTGTGTTAGGGTCACATCCTGGTTGTTAGTGGACTAGTGTGGGTCACACTTCCAGGGTGGTTTAGTGGACTGGTGTGGGTCACACCCTGGGGGTTGGAGTGTACAGTTGAGGGTCCACACCTGTGGGTGCGTATAGTGGGACTGGTGTTTATGTCACATCTGGGTGTTAGGTGACATGGTGTGGGATGCACATCCTGGTTGTTAGTGACTGTTGTGGGTCACAACCTGGTGTTAGTGGACTGGTGTGGGACAACCTCCTGGTGTTGTGGACTGGTGTGGGGTCACATCCTGGGTGTTGAGTGGACTGTTTTGTTAGTACACCATCCTGGGTGTTGTGGACTGTGTGGGTCACATCCTGGTGTTAGTGGACTGGTGTGGGGTGTGTCACATCCCTGGGTGTTAGTAGTGACATGTGTGGTTCACATCCTGGGTGTTGGTGGACTGGTGTTTGTCACATCCTGGTGATTAGTGTACTGGTGTGGTCACATCCTGGGTGATTAGTGCACTTGTTGGGTCCACATCTGGGGTGTTAGTGGACATGGTGTGGGGTCACATCCTGGGTGTTGTGGACCTGGTGAGGGTCCCAATGCCTGGTGATAGTGACTTGTTTGGTCACATCGCTGGTGTTATTTGACTGTGGTGGGTCACATCCTGGGTGTTAGTGACTGGTGTGGGTCCAACATCCTGGGTGTTAGTGGACTGGTGTTGGTCTCATCCTGGTGTAATTGAAACTGGTGGGTTCATCAGTCCTGGGTGAGTAGTGGAATTGGTTGGGTCATCATCCTGGGTGTTAGTGGATCTGGTGTAGGGGTCACATTCCTGGGTGTTAGTTGGACTGGTGAGGACACATCCAGGATGTTATGGACTGGTGTGGGTCCACATCCTTGGAGTTATGATGTTGTGGGTCACATCCTGGTGTTAGTGGACTGTGTGTGGTCCACATCCTGGTGTTGTTAGTGGACTGGTGTGATGTCACATCCTTGAGTTAGTGGACTAGGTGTGGTTTCACATTCCTGGTGTTAGTGGACTAGGTGTTGGGTCACATCGCTGGTTGAGTTCAGGTGGGGCTGGAGAGTGGGTCACATCCTGGGTGTTATGTTGGTACTGAGTGGGTCACAATCCTGGGTGTTAGTGGACTGGTGTGGGTTCACATCCTGGGTGTTAGTGGACTGGAGTGGGTCACATCCTGGGTGTTAGTGGGCTGTTGTGGGTCACATCCTGGTGTTATGTGGACTGGTGTTGGGTCACAACCTGGGTGTTAGTGACAGGTGTGGGTCACATCCTGTGGTAAGTGGGCTGGTGTGGGTCACATCCTGTTTGTTAGTGGTTAAGTGGGCTTGTGTGGGTCCACATCCTTGGTGGTTATATGGACTGGTGTGGGTTCACAACCTGGGTGTATAGTGTACGTGGGTGTGGGTCACATCCCTGGTGTTAGTGTGGTCAGGTGTGGGTCATCCCATCCTGGGGTGTTAGTGGGCCATGGTTGTGGGTCACATCCTGGTGTTTAGTGGACGGGTGGGTACATCCTGGGTGTTAGTGGACTGGTGTTGGGTCACATCCAAGGTGTGTGTAGGGACTTGTTGTGGTCACATCCTTGGTTTAGGAGTACGGTGGGTCACATCCTGGGTGGTGTTTGGGGTACTAGTGATGGGCGGATGTGTGTGGGCACATCCCTTGAGTTTAGTGGCTGGTTGGGTCACATCCGGGTGTTAGTGGGCATGGTGTGGTCACATCCTGTTGGTAAAGATGGACTGGTGTGGGTCACATCCCTGGGTGGTTTAGGGACATGGTGTGGGGTCACATCCTGGGGTGTTAGTTGACCTGGGTGGGGGTGTGGGTCACATCCTGGTGTTATGGGCTGGTGTGGTCACATCTGGTGTTAGTGGCTGTTGTGGGTCACATCTGGGTGTTAGTGGACTTGGTGTGGGTCACATCCTGGTGTAGTGTACTGTGTGGGCCACATTCCATGGTGTTAGTGGGCTGGTGTGGGGTCAACATCCTGGGTGGTTAGTGGGCTGGTGTGGTTCCACATCCTGGGTGTGTAAGTGGGCATGGTGTGGGTCACATCCTGGTGTTAGTGGCTGTTGTTGTGGGTCACGTCCTGGGTGATAGTGTGACTGGTGTGTGGTCTCATCCTGGGTGATTAGGTGGACTGTGTGGGGCACACCAGGGTGTTAATGGACTGGTGTGGGTAAACATCCTGGGTGTTAGTGGGGTGCTGGTGTGGGTCACATGGTCCTGTGTGTTTGAGTGGGCTTGGTGTGGGTCACATCCTGTGTGTTAGTGGACTGGTGAGTGGTCAATCCTGGGTGTTTTAGTGTAACTTTTGTGTGGTCACATCCTGGGTGTTGTGGGCTGGTGTGGGTACATCCTGTGTTTAGTAGGGCTGGTGTGGGTTCACAACCTGGGTGTTAGTGGGCTGGTTTGGGTCACATCCTGGGTGTTTTATTGGACAGGTATGTGAATGTCGACATCCTGGGTTAAGTGGGACTGTATTGGGTTCACAACCTGTGTGTTAGTGGGCTGGTGTGTGGTCACATCCTGGGTGTAAGTGGGCATGTGTGGGTCACAGATCCTGGGTGTTAAGTGGGCTGTGTGTGGGTCACATCCAGGGTGTTAGTGGGACTGTGTGGGTCACAACCTTGGGTGTAATTGGACTGGAGGTGGGTCACATCCTGGGTGTTATTGTGCTGGTGATGGTCACATCCGTGTGTTTATAGTGGACTGGTGTGGGTCACATCCAGGTGTTATTGGGCTGTGGTGGTACCATATCCTGGGTGTTTATTGGACTGGTGTATGTTCACACTCCTAGGGTGTTTAGTGGACTGAGTGGTGGGTCACATCCTGGGTGTAGTGGGCGGTGTGGTCACATCCTGGAGTTTTAGAGGGCTGTTGAGGGTCCACATCCTGGGTGTTAGAGTGCTGGTGTGGGTCCATATCCTGGTGTTAAGTGTACTGGTTTTTGTCACATCCTGAGGTGTTTTAGTGGACCTGGTGTATGACACATCCTGGTATAGTGGACTGGAGTGGGGTACTATCCTGGGTGTTAGTTTGACTGGTGTATGTCACATCCTGGTTGTTAGTGTGACTGGTGTATGTCACATCCTGGTGATAGTGGGACTGGTGTATGTCACACCTTGTGTTAGTGGGCTGGTGTGGTTCACATCCTTGGGTGTTAGTTGGCTGTGTGGGTCACATCCTGGTATGTTATTGGACTGTGTAGACACATCCTGGGTGTTAGTGGACTGGTGTGGGTCGACATCCTGTGTTTAGTGGGGGTGGGCGTTGGTGTGTGGTCTCACCTGGGTTTAGTGGACTGGGTGTAATGTCACATCCTGGTTGTGTTAGTGGGCTGGTTTATTTTGGGGGTGGGTCACATGATCCTGGGTGTTAGTGGCTTGGTGTGGGTACAAATCCCTGGGAGTTAGTGGACTGGAATGTCACATCCTGGGTGTTAGAGTGGACTGGTGTGGGTCACATCTGGGTTTTAGTGGACTGTGTGTGGGTCTCATCCTGGGATATAACAGCTGAACTTAATTATTACGGGAAATACGCTTGCTATTTCGAATTTAGTACTGTGTCACTTTGATCGGGGAGCTAGGTCCTGTCATACCTTTAACATGAAAAAAGGGCCCGGGGGGGGGGCTTTGACCCCGCGGCACTTCTCTCCAGGTAATACTTCATTTATTAATAATAAAAATATATAATAATAAAAGTAAAATAACTAATAAGTAATAATAATAATAATAATAATAATAATAATAATAATAATAATATTAATATTGTTATTAATTATTGTTATTATTATTATTATTATTATTATTATTATTATTATTATTATTATTGTTTTGTTGTTGTTGTTGTTGTTGTTGTTGTTGTTGTTGTTGTTGTTGTTGTTGTTGTTGTTGTTGTTGTTGTTGTTGTTGTTGTTGATGTTGTTGTTGTTGTTGTGTGTTGTTGTTGTTGTTGTTGTTGTTGTTGTTGTTGTTGATGTTGTTGTTGTTGTTGTTGTTGTTGTTGTTGTTGTTGTTGTTGTTGTTTTTTGTTGTTGTTGATGTTGTTGTTGTTGTTGTTGTTGTTGTTGTTGTTGTTGTTGTTGTTGTTGTTGTTGTTGTTGTTGTTGTTGTTGTTGTTGTTGTTGTTGTTGTTGTTGTTGTTGTTGTTGTTGTTGTTGTTGTTGTTGTTGTTGTTTGTTGATGTTGTTGTACTCACGACATGTGATGCCAGGCTGTACCAGTTATACAGGAAGTACTCACGACATATGATGCCAGGCTGTACCAGTTATACAGGAAGTACTCACGACATATGATGCCAGGCTGTACCAGTTATACAGGAAGTACTCACGACATATGATGCCAGGCTGTACCAGTTATACAGGAAGTACTCACGACATATGATGCCAGGCTGTACCAGTTATACAGGAAGTACTCACGACATGTGATGCCAGTGCTGTACCAGTTATACAGGAAGTACTCACGACTTGTGATGCCAGGCTGTACCAGTTATACAGGAATGTACTCACGACATATGATGCGAGGCTTGTACCAGTTATACAGGAAGTATCACGACATGTGATGCCAGGCTGTACAGTTATACAGGAAGTACTCACGACATATGATGCGAGGCTGTACCAGTTATACAGGAAGTACTCACGACATGTGATGCCAGGCTGTACCAGTTATACAGGAAGTACTCACGACATGTGATGCCAGGCTGTACCAGTTATACAGGAAGTACTCACGACATATGATGCGAGGCTGTACCAGTTATACAGGAAGTACTCACGACATGTGATGCCAGGCTGTACCAGTTATACAGGAAGTATACTCACGACATATGATGCGAGGCTGTACCAGTTATACAGGAAGTACTCACGACATATGATGCGAGGCTGTACCAGTTATACAGGAAGTACTCACGACATATGATGCCAGGCTGTACCAGTTATACAGGAAGTACTCACGACATATGATGCCAGGCTGTACCAGTTATACAGGAAGTACTCACGACATATGATGCGAGGCTGTACCAGTTATACAGGAAGTACTCACGACATGTGATGCCAGGCTGTACCAGTTATACAGGAAGTACTCACGACATGTGATGCCAGGCTGTACCAGTTATACAGGAAGTACTCACGACATATGATGCCAGGCTGTACCAGTTATACAGGAAGTACTCACGACATATGATGCGAGGCTGTAGAACAAGGCTGTTGGCCACCATACAGTGGAATCCTCTTTTTGTATTGTTTACCTTCCAGCTGCTCCAGAAGTGTACAGTGATGGAATCACTGGTAGATACCAGGTTCACTGGTCCCACATTACCACAGTACCTGCAACATTACCACAGTACCAACAACATTACCACAGTATCTGCAACATTACCACAGTACCAACAATATTACCACAGTACCTTCAACATTACCACAGTACCAGCAACATTACCACAGTACCTGCAGCATTACCACAGTACCTGCAACATTACCACAGTACCAGGAACATTACCACAGTACCAGGAACATTACCACAGGACCTCCAACATTACCACAGTACAAGCAGTATTACCACAGTACCTGCAACATTACCAGAGTACCAGCAACATTTCCAGAGTACCTGCAACATTACCATAGTACCAGCAACATTACCACACTACCAGCAACATTACCACATTACCAGCAACATTACCACAGTACGTGCAACATTACCTCAGTACCAGCAACATTACCACAGTACCAGCAGCATTACCAGAGTACCAGCAACATTACCACAGTACGTGCAACATTACCACAGTACCAGCAACATTACCACAGTACCAGCAACATTACCAAAAGTACCAGCAACATTACCAGAGTACCCGCAACATTACCACAGTACCTGCACTGGGTCATATCTGGGATAACCATGGCTTATCTACATTGGCCAAAATCTGAGAAAAGCCTTGGTTAACTACACTGGTTCATATCTGCGATAATCCTGGCTTACCTACACTTGGTCATATCTGGGATAAGTCTGGCTTATCTACACTGGTCTTATCTTAGATAATCGTGGCTTACCTACACTGGGTCATATCTGGGATAAGCCTGGCTTACCTACACTGGTCATAACTGGGGTAAGCCTAGCTTACCTTTACTGGGTCATATCTGTGATATGCCTGGCTTACCTACACTGGTCATATCTGGGATAATCGTGGCTTACCTACACTGGGACATATCTGAGATAATTCTGGCTTAATTACACAGGGTCATATATGGGATAAGCCTGGCTTACCAACACTGGATCATTTCTGGGATAAGCCTGTCTTTCCTTCACTTGGTCATATCTGGGAAAATCCTGGTATAATTACACTGGGTCATATCTGGGATAAGATCGGCTTACCTACACTGGGCCATATCTGGGGCAATCTTGGCTTACCTGCACTGGTTCATACCTGGGATAAGCATGGCTTATCTACATTGGTCATATCTGGGAAAAGCCTGGGCTACCTACTCCGGTTCATATCTGGGATAATCCTGGCTTTCCTACATTGGGTCACATCTGGGAAAAGCCTGTCTTATTTACACTAGTCATAACTGGGGAAAGCCTAGCTTACTTTTACTGGGTCATATCTGTGATAAGCCTGGCTTACCTACACTCGTCATATCTGAGAGAATCCTGGCTTCTCTACACTGGGTCATTTCTGGGTCAATCATGGCTTACCAACACTGGGTCGTATCTGGGATAACCCTGGTTTCCCTACACTGGGTCATATCTAGGATAATCCTTGCTTACCTACACTACTCATACCTGGGACAATCCTGGCTTACCTACGCTGGGTCACATCTGGGATAAGCCTGGCTTACCTACACTGGTCATATCTGGGATAATCGTGGCTTACCTACACTGGGTCATATCTGTAATAAATATGGATTACTAAGGCTGGGTTATATCTGTTGGATAATCCTGCCCTACCTACACTGGGACATATATGTCATAATTCTGGCTTACCTACACAGGGTCATGTCTGGGATAAGCTTGGCTTACCAACACTGGATCATATCTGGGATAAGCTTGGCTTTCCTTCACTGTGTCATATCTGGGAAAATCCAGGCTTAACTACACTGCGTCATATCTGGGATAATCCTGGCTTACCTACACTTGGCCATATCTGGGGTAATCCTGGCTTACCTGCACTGGTTTATATCTTGGATAATCCTGGCTTACCTACACTGGGTTATATCTGGGATACGCCTGGTTTACTTACACTGGGTCATATACGAAATAATCCTGTCTTACTTGCACAAAGTCATATCTGTGATAAACCTGGCTTATCTACACTGGGTTATATCTGGCATGAGCCTGGCTTAACTACACTTGGTCATATCTATGATGAGCATGGCTTACCTACTCTGTTTCATATCTTGGATAAGGCTGGCTTTCCTTCACTTCATCATGTATCTGAGATAAGTCTGGCATGCCTATGCCGGGTCATATCTGGGTTAAGCCTGGCTTTCTTATACTGGATCAATTCTGGAATAATCCTGGCTTACCTGCACTGGGTCATATCTGGGACAATCCTGTCTTACCTTCTTTGGGTCATATCTTGGATAATCCTGGCTTAACTACATTGGGTCATATCTGGGATAAAACTGGCTTACCTACACCTTGTCATATCCGGGATAAGACCGTTATACCTATACTGGGTCATATCAGGGGTAAACCTGGCTTACCTGCACTGGGTTATATCTGGGATAAGCCTGGCTTACCTGCACTGGGTCATATCTTTGATAATCCTGGTTTTCCCACACTGAGTCATATCAGAGATAATCCTGTCTTACTCGCGCAAGGTCATATCTATGATAAGCCTGACTTGCCTACACTGGATCATATATCTGAGAAAAGCCTGGCATACCTACACCGGTTCATATCAGGGTTAAGCCTGGCTTTCCTACACTAGATCATATCTGTGATAATCCTGGCTTTCCTACCCTGGGTCATATCTGGGATAATGATGGTTTACCTACACATGCTCATATCTGGGATAATCCTGGATTAACTAAATGAGTCATATCTGGGATAATTCTGGCTTACCTACACATGGTCATATATGTGATAATCCTGGCTTTCCTACCCTGGGTCATATCTGGGATAATGATGGCTTACCTACACATGCTCATATCTGGGATAATCCTGGATTAACTAAATGAGTCATATCTGGGATAATTCTGGCTTACCTACACATGGTCATATATGTGATAATCCTGGCTTTCCTACCCTGGGTCATATCTGGGATAATGATGGCTTACCTACACATGCTCATATCTGGGATAATCCTGGATTAACTAAATGAGTCATATATGTGATAATCCTGGATTAACTAAATGAGTCATATATGTGATAATCCTGGCTTACTTACACCGGGTCATGTCAGGGATTTATTTATTTATTTATTTAATTATTTATTTGAACATGATACAGTGAGGTACAAAGTTATTACAGTGCAACATGCCAAAGCCCCTTGTATGCAGAGCATTATGGGCAGGCTTAAAATTAACTTAAGATTAACTAAGCAATGATATATTCAGTGGTAAAAACATTATTGTAAACAGATAACAATTTAGCACAAATGAGTATTACAAAGACAGGTCATGTGGTCATTTACTGTGTTGCTGAACATTCAGTAGAATAGAGTATTCTGTTAGGTAATGTAATTAAAAAATAAAGTTTGATTGAGTCACAGGTTAGACATTTATGAGATACAATAATGAGAAACATT
The DNA here is from genome assembly GCF_026875155.1 of Cherax quadricarinatus. Classification (NCBI taxonomy): domain Eukaryota; kingdom Metazoa; phylum Arthropoda; class Malacostraca; order Decapoda; family Parastacidae; genus Cherax; species Cherax quadricarinatus. The sequence goes on along the minus strand of NC_069437.1, from coordinate 41,633,057 downwards.
TACGAGATACAATTTATGAGATACAATTTTTCAGTATTTATTTAATTGTGTGTGAGTAAGTGATTTTAGAGAAGAGACTTGAATTTATGAACAGACAGTGTTTCTTTTATATTCACAGGTAATGAATTCCAGATTTTAGGGCCTTTTATGTGCATTGAGTTTTTGCATAGCGTGAGATGGACACTGGGAACATCAAAGAGTGATCTGTGCCTTGTGTTATGATCATGTGTTCTGTTGAGGTTGGTAATGAGACGTTTGAGGGGAGGGTTTATATCAGAGTTAAGTGTTCTATGAATGTAGTAGGTGCAGTAATAAGTATGGATGTTGTGTATGGTGAGTAGGTTTAGTGTTTTGAATATTGGTGGAGTATGCTGCCTGTAGTGGGAATTTGTTATCATTCTGACTGCAGCCTTTTGTTGGGTAATTAGTGGTCTGAGATGGTTTATTGTTGTTGAGCCCCATGCACAAATTCCATAGGTGAGATAGGGGTAAATAAATGAGTGGTATAGGGCCGGGAGGGCTGACTGTGGAACATAGTACCGTATCTTCGATAGTATGCCTACGGTCTTGGGAATTTTTTTGGAAATTTGTTGTATATGTGTTTGAAATTTGAGTCTATTATCAAGGTGGATTCCTAGGAATTTTCCCTCTGTGAGTTTTGTGATAGGTGATCCGTTTATCATTATGTTAAGAGGGACGTCTGTAGCTCTGTTACCAAACTGAATGAAGTAGGTTTGGTCAGTGTTTAGAGTAAGTTTGTTAGTACTCATCCAGGTAGATATTTTCTGTAATTCGGTATTCACAGTATTGGCTAGCATGACTGGGCTCGGGTGAGAGAAGACGTATGTAGTGTCATCTGCAAATAGTGTGGGTTTGAGTAGTTGCGATGCATTTGGTAGGTCATTTATGTATATGAGAAAGAGAAGAGGGCCTAGGACACTTCCCTGTGGAACACCAACTGTAATTGGCTGTGCTGAAGAGTTTGCCCAGTTTGTGTACACATATTGGGTTCTGTTGCTGAGGTAAGACTTGAGGTAGTTGAGGGAGTGCCCTCTTATACCATGGTGCGACAATTTTATATGGAGCAAGTCATGGTCAACTGTATCAAAAGCTTTACGTAAGTCTATGAAGATCCCCAGTGGGACTTATTTTTTCTCTATTGCAGTGTATATGTGTTCTAGCATGTGTATAATAGCATCATTAGTATTTTTATTAGGCCTGAACCCAAACTGACAGGGGTTGAGTATGTTGTGGGAGATGAGGTAGGAATAGATTCGCTTCTGAATTAATTTTTCGAAGATTTTAGAGAGAGGGTGTAAGTTGGATATTGGCCTATAGTTATTCAAGTCTGTGTGGTCTCCTCCTTTATGGATCAGGGTGACCCTTGCTATTTTGAGAACTGTAGGAAAGGTAGAGAATTCAATGGATTTGTTAAAAAGTGTTACAATGATTGGCATAGACATCTGTAGTATCAGGCTTTAGCTAGGTTTCGGTGAGAGTAATGATGGACATACTGGCATGCAGGGAATTTAGTAATGCTATGAGGTCATCGTAATGTTTACTTAAAGATCTGATAGTGTAGTTAAAGACAGTTATGTTGTTGTTGGCTCTGAGAAGTGCCTTTGATTGTTCTGCTGTGTAGTAATTACAGTTACTGTGTGATTCATTTAAGTCATCCAATAAGAGGTTGGTATCAGGATCAATGCTTGTTATCATAAGATTTATAGTGAATCTATAGTTAGAATTAAGTATAAGACAAAATAAATATTCTAAAGCTATAAAATAGCACCTGAGTTATTTTAACAAATGTAAAAAATATGAGCTAAGGAAGTTTTTTAAAGCTAAAATAAAGGAGACAATATAAAGGGAACATAATGGGAAAATAGTGAACTTATTACACTTTAGCACCTGAGAATAGCACTTTGATTATTTTAACAATTGTGAATATATGAACTAAGATTGTTATGTAAAGCTATATTAAAGCTAAAATAAAGGAGAAAATATATAGGGACTAAATTAAATACTGGTAAACAAAGTTAAACTGGCAGATAGTAACTAAGATATGATGTTGATTTGGGAGTAAGATCTGATTTGTTATATATAATAAGTTGAGCAATTTATTGTACTATAAAGAGTAAAAAATAATATGAGGTAGTTGGTAGTAGCAGCAAAAGATAGTTTTGGGCCTTGAACAATAATGTAGCTGAAATATACACTAATTGCACACACAATATAGTCACTAAGATATGATAATAATCTGAGAGTAGGAGTTGCCTTATAGCATAAAGTTTGAGCAATTAATATCACTATAGGAATATTATTTGAGGTAGTTGACACTAGCTAGTGAGGGAAGGTTCAAGGTACTGCACAGTAGTGTACTAGGAACATACACTAGTTTGTTATTTGTTGTTTGAGAGAAAAGGGAAAATTAGGTATGATTATAAGAGAATTTTAACAGTGTTTAAGTAGGAAAGAAAAGAGTAATACGCTGGTTCATATCGGGGGTAATCCAGGCTTACCTACAATGGGTCATGTAAGGGAAAAGCCTGGTTTACCTACACTGGGGTTATATCTGGGATAAGCCTGGATTACCTACTCTGGGTCACATCGCTTACCTACACTGGGTAATATCTGGGATAAGCCTTGCCTACCTTCACTGGGTCATATCTGGGATAATTCTGGATTACCTTCACTGGGTCATATCTGGGATAAGCCTGGCTTACCTTCAATGGGTCATATCTGGGATAATCCTGGCATACCTACACTAGGTCATATCTTGGATAATCCTGGCCTACCTAAACTGGGTCATATTTGAGATAATCCTGGCTTACCTACACTAGGTTATATCTAGGATACGCGTGGCTTACCTACACTGGGTCATATCTCAGATAATCCTGGCTTACCTACACTAGGTTATATCTAGGATACGCGTGGCTTACCTACACTGGGTCATATCTGAGATAATCCTGGCTTACCTACACTAGGTTATATCTAGGATACGCGTGGCTTACCTACACTGGGTCATATCTGGGATAAGCCAGGCTTACCTACACTGCATCATATATCTGGGATAAGCCTGGCATACCTACACCGGGGTCATATCTGGGTTAATCCTGGCTTTTCTACACTGGATCATATCTGGGATAATCCTGGCTTACCCACACTGGGTTATATCTGGGATAAGCATGGTTTACCTACACTGGGTTATACCTGGGATAATCGTGGCTTACCTTCACTGGGTCATATCTGTTATAAGCCTGGCTTGCCTACACTGGTCATAACTGGGGTAAGCCTGGCTTACCTTTACTGAGTCATATCTGGGATAAGCCTGGCTTCCCTACACTGGGTCATATCTATTATAATCCTGGCTTACCTACACTGGTCCTACCTGGGACAATCCTGGCTTACCTACACTGGGTCATATCTCTGATAAGCCTGGCTTGCCTACACTGGTCAAATCTGGGATAATCCTGGCTTACTTACACATGGTCATATCTGTGATAATCCTGGCTTACCTACACTGGGTCATATCTGTGACAATCCTGGGTTACCTACACTGGGTCATCTATGTGATCATCCTGGCTTACCGACACTGGGTCATATCTTTGATAAGCCTGGCTTGCATTCACGAATCATATCTGGGATAATCCTGGCTTACCTACACTGGGTCATATCTGTGACAATCCTGGCTTACCTACACTGGGTCATATCTTTGATAAGCCTGGCTTGCATTCACGAATCATATCTGGGATAATCCTGGCTTACCTACACTGGGTCATATCTGTGACAATCCTGGCTTACCTACGCTGCGTCATATCTGAGATAAGCCTGGCTTACCTCCTTCTCTGGTCATATCTCTGATAAGCCTGGCTTACCTACACTGGTCAAATCTGGGATAATCCTGGTTTACCTACACTGGGTCATATCTGTGATAATCCTGGCTTACCAACACTGGGTCATATCTGTGACAATCCTGGCTTACCTACACTGGATCATCTCTGTGATCATCCTGGCTTACCAACACTGGGTCATATCTTTGACAATCCTGGTTTACCTACACTGGGTGATATCTGGGATAAGCCTGGCTTCCCTTCACTGGGTCATGTCTAGGATAATCCTGGCTTACCTACACTGGTCCTATCTGGGACAATCCTGGCTTACCTACACTGGGTCATATCTTTGATAAGCCTGGCTTGCATTCACGAGTCATATCTGGGATAATCCTGGCTTACCTACACTGGGTCATATCTGTGATAATCCTGGCTTACCTACACTGGGTCATATCTGTGATAAACCTGGCTTACCTACACTGGGTCATATCTGTGACAATCCTGGCTTACCTACACTGGGTCATCTCTGTGATCATCCTGGCTTACCGACACTGGGTCATATCTAGAATAATCCTGGCTTACCTACGCTGCCTCATATCTGAGATAAGCCTGGCTTACCTCCTACTCTGGTCATATCTTGGATAATCCTGGCCTACCTTCACTGAGTCATATCTGGGATAAGCCTGGCTTACCTACCCTGGGTTTTCTTGATGTGTAAGTAACAATTTTGCTTCTGTTAATTAGCATTCACATCATGATAATCCCGTTAAACCGATTTTACTGCAGGTTTATGTATGGTCTCAGTTCGATAACGATCTATCAGATTTATGTACAACTTTACGTTATCTTTCTATGTCCCAGGAATTCCGAAGATAACTGAGCTAACATGGTATTATATGAGGCGTTATTTATGTGTCCCGTAGCTGGCTTGGTAGCGCACTCGCACCACACACGGAGGTCCGTGGTTCAATCCTCCGTACGGGTGGAAATATTGGGTGTGTTTCCTTAAGATACCTCCTGTCCCTGTTCACCTAGCAGTAAGTAGGTACTTTGGTGCTAATTGCCTTACATCTGCTGTCACTATTCACGCAGCAGTAAGTAGGTATCTGAGTGTAATTACCTTACACCTGCTGTCACTGTTCACCTAGCAGTAGGTACCTGAGTGTTAGCCGACTGGTGTGGGCCACATTCTGGTGGACGAAATTAACCCAAGTTGCTAGAAATGCTGTGTATAACCAGGGACTTTGTATACTGTGTATTATTGATGTCAGCTATGGTCTGCATATGTTGTATCATGTACTTGTGGAAATAAAGGTTACTATTATAAGTTTTTCTTACCAGTGTAAGTTGTGTTGTGAGTCTTGAAGAGCGAGGAAGGCCGCCTCAGAGCACCTAGATGACGTCTCCAGTTCAAAGTGTTGACAAGTGATGCTCACTCTGTCACTGCTGCTCTCACTCTGGACACATAAATGGTTCACTAAGTTGATTAGACT
>NC_069437.1:41622986-41627234 GCF_026875155.1 Cherax quadricarinatus | reverse complement strand
CCCTCACTTTTTTGAAGAGGGGGGATTTCTTTGTTCTGTACCTCATTTTTAAAAATTTTGGGGGTTTTGATTTTCGTACTCACCTTTGATAGAAGGTTGGGGGAGTTCTGATTTTTCTGTACCTCCCCTTGATGGAGTGGGGGGGATTCTAAATGTGTTCTGTACCTCACCCTTGATAGGAGTGGTGGGGAGTTTTGTGTGTTCTGTACACGGCCTTGATAGAGATGGTGGGGGAGTTCTGATGTGTTCTGTACCTCATCTGGTTAGAAGTTATGGGGAGTTCTGATGTGTTCTGTACCTCACCCTTGATAGGAGTAGTGGTGGAGTTCTGATGTGTTCTGTACCTCAGCCTTGATAGAGATGTGGGGGAGTTCTGATGTGTTCTTTACCTCGCCTTGATAGGAGTAGTGGGGAGTTCTGATGTGTTCTGTAACCTCACCCTTGATAGAGTAGGGGAGTTTGATGTTTCTGTCCCTCGCTGATAGACATGTGGGGATCTGATGTGTTCTGTACCTCATCCTGGTTAGAAGTATGGGGAGTTTCTGATGTGTTCTGTACCTCACCCGTTGATAGGTAGTGGTGGAGTCTGATGTTCTGTACTCTCACCTTATAGAGTCTGGGGGTTCTGATGTGTTCTTTACCTCAGCTTGGTAAGTGTGTTGGGGATTTCTGATTGTCCAAACCACAGTTTTGACAAAGGTTGCTCTGAAAATGTTCATGCAAATGGAAACTGGATACCCTCAATTAAGAAGAGCAAGATTATCATACTGTTCCTCAACCGTTTTTCTGTTATTAAATCGCCTCTGATATCGAATTGAGTACCTGCTGCTCAAGATGCCACAGTGTTTTGTCATGTCTTTAACTACTGTCAATGTGGTATGTTATTAAATAATAGGTATCACTACTTACATATGTACCTCTGAAATCTTTTGACTCCCATCCACATGAGGATCTGCGTGCATATTAATGATATTGAACTGTGGCTATTTTCCAGAGGTCTCCTACCCTCACAACCTGAGAGGTCTCCTACCCTCACAACCTGAGAGGTCTCCTGCCCTCACAACCTGAGAGTTCTCCTACCCTCACAACCTGAGAGGTCTCCTACCCTCACAACCTGAGAGGTCTCCTACCCTCACAACCTGAGAGGTCTCCTACCCTCACAACCTGAGAGGTCTCCTACCCTCACAACCTGAGAGGTCTCCTGCCCTCACAACCTGAGAGGTCTCCTACCCTCACAACCTGAGAGGTCTCCTACCCTCACAACCTGAGAGGTCTCCTACCCTCACAACCTGAGAGGTCTCCTACCCTCACAACCTGAGAGGTCTCCTACCCTCACAACCTGAGAGGTCTCCTACCCTCACAACCTGAGAAGTCTCCTGCCCTCACAGCCTGAGAGTCTCCTACCCTCACAGCCTTGAGAGGTCTCCTGACCCCCTAAACAACCTGAGAGGTCTCCTACCCTCACAACCTGAGAAGTCTCCTGCCCTCACAGCCTGAGAAGTCTCCTGCCCTCACAGCCTGAGAGGTCTCCTACCCTTACAACCTGAGAGGTCTCCTGCCCTCACAACCTGAGAGGTCTCCTACCCTCACAACCTGAGAAGTCTCCTGCCCTCATAGCGTGAGAGGTCTCCTACCATCACAACCCATGAGGTTTCCTGCCCTCACAGCCTGAGAGGTCTCCTACCCTCACAGCCTGAGAGGTCTCCTACCCTCAAAGCCTGAGAGGTCTCCTCTACCCTCACAGCATGAGAGGTCTCCTACCCTCACAACCATGAGGTTCTCCTACCCTCACAGCCTGAGAGGTCTCCTCCTCACAGCCTGAGGTCTCCTACCCTCACAGCCTGAGAGGTCTCCTACCCTAAGCCTGAGAGGTCTCCTACCCTCATAGCCTGAGATCTCCCTACCCTCACAGCCTGAGAGTCTCCTACCCTTCACAGCCTAAGGTCTCCTACCCTCACAGCCTGAGAGGCTTATACCCTCACAGCCTGAGAGGTCTCCTACCCTCACAGCCTGAGAGGCTCCTACCCTCACAGTCCTGAGAGGTCTCTTACCCTTACAGCTGAGAGGCTCCTACCTCACAGCCTGAGAGGTCTCCTACCCTCACAGCCTGAGAGGTCTCCTACCCTCACAGCCTGAGAGGTCTCCTTCCCTCACAGCCTGAGAGGTCTCCTACCCTCACAGCCTGAGAGGTCTCCTACCCTTAAAGCCTGAGAGGTCTCCTACCCTCATATCCTGAGACGTCTCCTACCCTCACAGCCTGAGAGATCTACCCTCACAGCCTGAGAGGTCTCCTACCCTCACAGCCTGAGAGGGCTTATACCCTCACAGCCTAAAAGGTCTCCTACCCTCACAGCCTGAGAGGACTCCTACCCTCACAGTCTGAGAGGTCTCCTACCCTTACAGCCTGAGAGGTCTCCTACCCTCACAGCCTGAGAGTACTTACCCCTCACAGTCTGAGAGGTCTCCTACCCTTACGCCTGAGAGGATCTCCACCCTCACAGCCTGAGAGGTCTCCTACCCTATCAGCCTGAGAGGTCTCCTACCTTTCACAGCCTGAAGGTCTCCTACCCTCACAGCCTGAGAGGTCCCCTACCCTCACAGCCTGAGAGGTCTCTCCTTCCCTCTCAGCCTGAGGTGTTTCCTACCCTCACAGCCTGAGAGGTCTCCTACCCTCACAGCCTGAGAGGTCTCCTTCCCTCTCAGCCTGAAGGTCTCCTACCCTCACAGCCTGAGAGGTCTCCTACCCACAGCCTGAGAGGTCTCCTACCCTTACAGCCTGAGAGGTCTCCTACCCTCAGCCTGAGAGGTCTCCTACCTTCTCAGCCTGAGAGGTCTCCTACCCTCACAGCCTGAGAGGTCTCCTACCTTCACAGCCTGAGAGGTCTCCTACCTCACAGCCTGAGAGGTCTCCTACCCTCTCAGCCTGAGAGGTCTCCTACCTCACAGCCTGAGAGGTCTCCTACCCTCACAGCCTGAGAGGTCTCCTACCCTCACAGCCTGAGAGGTCTCCTACCCTCTCAGCCTGAGAGGTCTCCTACCCTCACAGCCTGAGAGGTCTCTACCCTCACAGCCTGAGAGGTCTCCTACCCTCACAGCCTGAGAGGTCTCCTACCCTCTCAGCCTGAGAGGTCCCTACCTCACAGCCTAAGGTCTCCTACCCCAGCCTGAGAGGTCTCCTACCCTCTCAGCCTGAGAGGTCTCCTACCCACACAGCCTGAAGGTCTCCTACCCTCACAGCCTGAGAGGTCTCCTACCCTCTCAGCCTGAGAGGTCTCCTACCCTCACAGCCTGAGAGGTCTCCTACCCTCACAGCCTGAGAGGTCTCCTACCCTCACAGCCTGAGAGGTCTCCTACCCTCACAGCCTGAGAGGTCTCCTACCCTCACAGCCTGAGAGGTCTCCTACCCTCTCATCTGAGAGGTCTCCTACCCTCACGAGAGGTCTCCTACCCTCACAGCCTGACCTAAAGCCAGATTTCAGTGCTGACTACTTGAAAAACAAGGCTGTTGCTGCAAGTGTTCCGAATGCTTACACAGTATGAGGTTAATGTAAAGTGAACCAGTTATACAACAAGTATCGCTGCAGATGAAGTGAGGCTGCACCAGTGAGGTGCTCATTCGCTTCACACGGCGAGGGCCCGGGGTTTTCGGTTCCCAGCGAGGGTCAAAACATTGTATGCTTTTTTTTAACCGATTGTCTATGTTCACCCATCAGTAAAATTGGTACCTGGGTGTTAGTGGACTGGTGTGGGTCGCATCCTGGGTGTTAGTGGACTGGTGTGGGTCGCATCCTGGGTGTTAGTAGACTGGTGTGGGTCCATACCTGGGTGTTAGTGGACTGGTGTGGGTCGCATCCTGGGTGTTAGTGGACTGGTGTGGGTCGCATCCTGGGTGTTAGTAGACTGGTGTGGGTCACATACTGGGTGTTAGTGGACTGGTGTGGGTCACATCCTGGGTGTTAGTAGACTTGTGTGGGTCACATACTGGGTGTTAGTGGACTGGTGTGGGTCACATCCTGGATGTTAGTGGACTGGTGTGGGTCACATCCTGGATGTTAGTGGACTGGTGTGGGTCACATCCTGGGTGTTAGTGGACTGGTGTGGGTCGCATCCTGGGTGTTAGTGGACTGGTGTGGGTCACATCCTGAGTGTTAGTGGACTGGTGTGGGTCACATCCTGGGTGTTAGTGGACTGGTGTGGGTCACATCCTGGGTGTTAGTGGACTGGTGTGGGTCACATCCTGGGTGTTAG
>NC_069437.1:41557986-41617986 GCF_026875155.1 Cherax quadricarinatus | reverse complement strand
ACCTGGGGCTATTGGGATAAGATGGGCCCTTACCTAAAATTTGGGCCATATTGGGGCAATTTTGGGCCTTCCCTGAAAAAATGGTTCATCCCTTGGGATAATAAAGGGCCTTATCTAAAAAAAAAAAAATTTTCATATTGGGAAAAGCCTGGGCTACCTACTCCGGTTCAAAATCTGGGATAAACCCGGCCCTTTCCTACATTGGGGTAAAATTTGGGAAAGCTGTCTTATTTACATTAGTCATAACGGGGGAAAACCCTAGTTTATTTTCCCGGGTCATATCTGTGATAAGCCGGCTTCCCCTACACTCGTCATATTGAGAGAAACCCTTGGCTTCCAATTTCACTGGGTCATTTTCCCTGGGTTCCCCCCCCCCCCCCCCCCCCCCCCCCCCCCACCCCCCCCCCCTTAATCGGGGGATAACCCGGGGTTTCCCTACACTGGGCATATTTGGATAATCCCTTCCCTTAAACCACACTACCCATACCTGGGACAACCCGGGCCCTTTACTCGCTGGGCCCACATCTGGGATAACCCTGGTTTTCCCTAAAATGGTAAATATCTGGGATAATCGGGGCCCCCTTACCTACATGGGTCATTTCCTGTAATAAATATTGGATTACTAAGGGGGTTATATATCCTTTGGTTTTAAAACCTGCCCTCCCTACACTGGGATTTATATGTCATAATTTCTCCCTTTACCTCCCCACGGGGAAAAAATGTCTGGGATAAGCTTGGCTTCCAAAAACACTGGGATCAAAATTCGGGGATAAAGCTTGGTTTTCCCTTAACTGTGTTTTTTCTGGGAAAACCCGGCTTAATTTACACTGGTATATCTGGGAAAATTTCCGGGCTTACCTACATTTTGGGCCTATCTGGGGTAATCTCCCGGGCCCCCCCTCCCCCCCCCCCTTTTTATATCTTGGATTTTCCGGGCTTTCCATAAACCCCCCGGGGGGTTATAATGGGTTACCGGGGTTTTAACTTTTACCACGGGGTTATATACGAAAAATCCGGTCTTCCCTTCCAAAAAAGTATATCTGTGTTTAAACCTGGTTATTTAACGGGTTTTTCTGGCCATAAACCCGGGTTTAAAAAATACACTTGGTAATATCTATGATGACCCCAGGGCCCCTTCCCCACTCGGTTTAAATTATCTTGGATAATGGGGGCCCCTTTCCTTCACTTTAATCATGTATCTGAGAAAAGGGCGGGCCATCCCCTATCCCGGGTCTTATCTGGGTTAACCCTGGCTTTTTTATACTGGATCAATTCGGGGAAAAATCCTGGTTTACCTCCCATGGGTCATATCTGGGACAATCCGTTTTCCCTTTCTTTGGGTCATATCTTGGATAATCGGGCTTAACTACTTGGGTATATCGGGATAAAATTTGCCTTCCCTTACCCCTTGTCATATCCGGGATAGACCGATTTTTCCTATAACGGGGCCCCTATGGGGGGAAAACCCTGGCTTACCTCCCTTTTGGGTTTAAAATCTGGGATAAGCTGGCTTCCCTGCACTGGGTCTTATCTTTATAATCCTGGTTTTCCCAAAACGGGAGTATTCGGGAGATAATCCTGTCTTACTCCCCGAAAGGGCTTTCCCCTTGCTAACCCTGACTTGCTGAAACGGGGATCATTTTCCCCTGAGAAAAGCCTGGCATCCCTAAAACCCGGTTATATCCAGGGTTAACCCGGGCTTTCCTCCCTTAGTAAATATCTGTGATAATCCTGGCTTTCCTACCCTGGGTCATACCCGGGATAATGAGGGTTTTTACCTACAAAAGCCCTTTTATTTTGGGATAACCCGGAAAAAACTAAATGAGTAAATATTGGGATAATTCTGGTTACCTACAAATGGTAAATATATTTTGTAACCCGGGCCCCCTTTCCTACCCTGGGCCATATCTGGGATAATGATGGCCTTCCCTACACAGGCTTCATATCTGGGAAAATCCCTGGTTTAACAAAAATGAGTATTCTGGGAAAATTTTGGGCTTACCTACACATGGTCTATATGGATAACCGGGGCCTTTCCCCCCCGGGGTCATATCTGGGATAATGAGGCCCTTCCCTTTACACATGCCTCATATCTGGGAAAAACCCTGGTTTAAAACAAAAATGAGTCATATTTGTGAAAATTTCCTGGTTTTAATAAAGGGTTTTAAAAATATGTTGTTAATCCTGGCTTACTTCCACCGGGTCATGTCAGGGATTTTATTTATTTATTTTTTTAAATTATTTATTTAAAACAGGGAAAAAGTAAAAGTAAAAAGGGTTTTACAGGGGCAAACATGCCCCAAAAGGGCCCCTTTGTATCCCCAGACATTATGGGCAGGCTTAAAATTTTTTAAAGATTAACAAAGCAAGGGAATATTCAGTGGTAAAAACTTAATTGAAAAACAGAAAAAAATTTAGCCCAAATGAGTTTAAAAAAGGACAGGTTTTGGGGTTTCTTTTACTGTGTTGATGAACATTCAGTAGAATAGAGTATTTTTGTTAGGTAAGGTTTTAAATTAAAAAAAAAAAGTTTGATTGAGTCACAGGTTAGCCCAATTTATGGTTTCAATAATGAGAAAATTTTAAAGAGATCCCAAATTTATGAGATACAATTTTTAGTATTTTTTTAAATTTGGGTTTTGGGAGAAAGTGTTTTTAAAGAGAAGGACTTAAATTTATGAAAAAGGACAGTTTTTCCCTTTTTTTATTCACAGGTAATAAATTTTTCCCAAAATTTTAGGGCCTTTTATGTGCTTTAAATTTTTGATAGCGTGAGATGGAAAAACTGGGAACTTTTTTAAAAAGAGTGTTTTTTTTTTGTCCCCTTTGTGTTATAAATCATGGGTTCGGGTTGGGGTTTTTTTAATGAGACGTTTGGGGGGAGGGTTTAAAATCAATTTTAAGTGTTTATGAATTTTTGTGGGTGCAGAAAAAAATTTAAAATTGGATTTTTTTTTTATGGTGGTGGTTTAGTTTTTTGGGAATATTGTGGGTATGCTGCCTTTTAGTGGGAATTTTTTTTATCTTTTAAATTCCCAGCCTTTTTTTTGGGGGAAATTTAGTGGTCTGGGGGGTTTATTGTTGTTGACCCCCATGCACAAATTCCCAATGGGTGAGATAGGGGAAAATAAGTGATGTTTTTAGGGCCAGGAGGGCTGACTGGGGGGAAACATAGTACCGTATCTTCGATAGTTTTGCCAAACGTTTTTGGGAAATTTTTTTTGGGAAAAATTTGTTGTTTTATGTTTTTTAAAAATTTGGGAGTTATTTAAGGTGGATTTCCAAAGAATTTTCCTTTCTGTGAATTTTGTGATAGGGGGGCCCGTTTATTTTTATTTTAAAGAGGGCCTTTCTGTAGTTTGTTACCAAACTGAATGAAGAAAGGTTTGGTCGTTTTTTAGATTTAAAGTTTGTTAGGGGCCCTCTTTCCCGGGTTTGATATTTTCTTTTAAATTGGTATTCACAGTTTTTTTGGCTAGCATGACTGGGCTGGGGTGAGAAAAAGACGTATGTAGTGTCACCCCCCTTGCAATAGGTGGGTTTGGGGAAAATTTCCCGAGGGCATTTGGTTGGTAAATTTTATGTTATGAAAAAAGAGAAGGGGGCCCTTAGGAAAATTCCCGGGTGGAACACCAACGAAAAATTGGCTGTGCTGAAGAGTTTCCCCAGTTTGTGTACACATTTTGGGGGTTCTTTTTGCTTGGGGTATGACTTGGGTATTTGGGGAAGTCCCCTTTTTATCCCATGGTGGGGACAATTTTATATGGACCCAAGTCAGGGGCCCAAACTGTTAAAAAAGTTTTAAAGAAAAGTCTATGAAGACCCCAAGGGGGATTATTTTTTTTTTTTGCAGGGGTATAATGTTTTAGCATGGGGTATAATAGAATATTAGTTTTTTTTATTAGGCCTGAACCCAAAACCTGACAGGGGTTGATTTTGTTGTGGGAGTTGAGGTAGGAATAGATTCCCCTTTTAAATTTTAATTTTTCAAAGGATTTTAGAGAGGGGGGTTAAAAGGGTTGGGGTTTTTGGGGCCTTTATGTTATTCAAGTCTGTGGGGCTTTTCCTTTTTTGGATCAGGGGGGCCCCTTCCCAAATTTTGAGAACTGTGGGAAAAGGTAGAGAATTTCAATGGATTTGTTTAAAAAAGTGTTACAATGTTTGGCCCTTAGACATCTGTAGTATCAGGCTTTAGCCGGGTTTCGGTGAGAGAAATTGATGGTTTATTTGGAAATGAAAGGTTTTTTTTTTTAATTTGCTTTTGGGTCTTTGTAAGGGTTTACTTAAAGATTTTTGTATTGTAGTTAAAAAACAGTTTTTTTGTTGTTGTTGGCTCTAAGGAAAAGTCCCTTTGTTTGTTTTTGCTGTGTAATTTAATTACAGTTATGTGTGTTTAAATTTAAGTCACCCAATAAGGGTTGGTATCAGGATCAATGCTTGTTATCATAAGTTTTTATAGTGAATCTATAGTAAAAATTTAAAAGTATAAGACAAAATAAATTTTTCTAAAGCTATAAAAAAAGCACCTAAATTTATTTTAACAAATTTTAAAAAAAAAAGGGGCTAAGGTTAAACTCTTTAAAACTTTTAAAATAAAAAGAGGCAAGTAAAGGGGGAAAAAAAAAAGGGCAAAAATAAAGGGAACATAATGGGGAAAATAGTGAACTTATTAACTTTATCACCTGAGATTTTGCACCTTGATTTTTTAACAATTGTGAATATAAAGAACCCAAAAATTTTATGTAAAATATATTAAAAACTAAAATTAAAAAGGGGGAAAAAAATATAGGGGGCTAAAATTTAAAAACTGGTAAACAAAGGGTTTAAAATGGGAGATAGTAATAAGATTTGATGTTGAAATTTTTAGTAAGATCTGATTTGTTATTTTATAATAAGTTTTAGCAATTTATTGTACTATAAAGAGTAAAAAAAAAAATGAGGGTTTGTTGGTGGGAGCAGCAAAAGTTTAGTTTTGGGGCCCTTTAACCCAAAAATGTAGCTGAATATACACTAATTGCCCCACACAATTAGTAAATAAGATATGATAATAATTTTGAGAGTAGGGTTGCCCTTTTTGCTTAAAGTTTGGGGCCCAAATTTAAAATACTATTGGAATTTTATTTTAGGTAGGGTTTACCCTAGTAGTAGGGGGAAAGGGTTTAAAGGTACTGCACCCGTAGTGTACTAGGAACATACATTTTTTTGTTATTTGTTGTTTGAGAGAAAAAAGGGGAAAAATTTGGGATTTTTATAAGAGAAAAATTTTAAAAGTGTTTAAAATAGGGAAAAAAGATTAATACGTGGGTTTATATCGGGGGGGAATCCAGGCTTTCCTACAAAGGGTCATGTTAAAGGGGAAAAACCTGGTTTACCCACAATGGGGTTAATCTGGGATAAGCCCGGATTACCTCTTTTTTTTGGGTCCCCATTTGCCTTAACCTACATGGGTTAATTTTTGGTTTATAAGCCTTTCCCCCCTTCACTGGGTCATATCTGGGATAATTCGGTTACCCTTTACCCGGGGTCATATTGGGGAAAACCTGGCTTTCCTTCAAAAGGGGTATATCTTGGGGTAATCCTGGCCAAAAACCACCCTAGGTAAAATCTTGGATAATCCTGGCTACCCCAACTGGGTCAATTTGAGTTAAAACCCCGGCCTTTTCCCAACTAGGTTAATCTAGGATACGCGTGGTTACCTTCACTGGGTATTTCTCAGATTTTCCCGGCTTAAACCAAAACTGGTTTTTAAACTTTGGATACGCGTGGCTTACCCCACATGGGTTTATATCTGAAAATAATTCCCGGTTACCTACACTAGGGGTTTATTGGATAGCGTGGGTTACCTACACTGGGTCATATTGGGGTTAAACCAGGCTTACCTACACCGCATCAATATCGGGGGTAAGCCCGGCATACCCTTTCCCAAAACCGGGGTATTTGGGGGTTAAACCTGGCTTTTTACCTTTGGGTCATATCTGGGATAATCCTGGCTTTCCCAAAACTGGGGTTTTTATTGGGGGTAAGCATGGTTTACCTACACTGGGTTTTTTACCTGGGAAAAATCGTGGCTTCCCCTTTATGGGTTTTATATTGTTATAAGCCCCGGGGGGTTTCCTACAATGGTCATAATGGGGTAAACCTGGCTTACCTTTACTGGGGTATATCTGGGTAAGCCTGGCTTCCCCACAAATGGGCCCCCCCCCCTATCCCATTATAATCCTGGGGTTTCCTACAAATGGTCCTTTCCGGGACCCAAACCTGGCCCTTTCCTTCACTTGGGGCATATTCTGTTTGCCTGGCTTGCCTAAATGGTCAAATCTGGGATAATATGGGTTACTTAACATGGGGCATATCTGTGATAATCCCCGGCTTACCTAACTGGGTCATATTGGACAAAACCTGGGTTACCCACATGGGTTTATTATGTGATATCCCGGCTTACCGACACTGGGGCATATCTTTGATTTAAACCTGGCTTGCATTCACGAATCCCCATTGGGGTTAAACCTGGCCCCTTTCCTACATGGGTCATATCTGTGACAATCCAGCCCTTCCTACACTGGCGTTAAAATCTTTGAAAGCCCGGTTGCATTCACGGGTTTATATCTGGGGTAATCCGGGTTTCCTTCAAATGGGGTCTTTTCTGTGACAATCCTGGCTTAAACCCCCCGCTGCGTCATATCTGAGATTTAAACCTGGCTTACCTCCCTTTTCTGGGTCATATCTCTGATAAGCTGGGCTTACCCCCACAAATGGGGCAAAACTGGGTAAACCTGGTTTACCTAATTTGGGGCATATCTGTGATAAACCTGGCCCCTTAAAAACACTGGGCATATCTGTTTAAAAATTTTGGTTAACACACGGGATATTCTGTGATCATCTGGTTACCCAAAACTGGGTCATATCTTTTACAATCCTGGTTTTACCTTTAAAAATGGGTGATTAATGGGATAAGCCCGGCTTCCCCCTTTTCCCGGGTATGGTCTAGGATAAACCTGGGTTTTTTCCCAAAACTTGGGCCTATTGGGACAATCCCGGGTTTTCCTACCCCTGGGTCATATCTTTGATAAACCTGGCTTGGGATTCACGGTAAAAATTGGGGTAATTTCCCGGCCCCAAACCCACACTGGGTCATATTGTGATAAAACCTGGGCCCTTTCCTAAAAATGGGTCATATCTGTGATAAACCTGGCTTACTAAACTGGGTCATATCTTTTTTTTTGACAATCCCGGCTTACCTACACTGGGTATCTCTGTGATCAAACCTGGGTTACCCGACACTGGGGTCATATTTTTTAGAAAAAATCCTGGTTACCTACGCTGCCCCATATCCCGGATAAGCCCGGTTACCTTCCCACTCTGGTCTTTTCTTGGATTTTAAACCCGGTACCCTTTACGAGTCATATTGGGAAAAAGCCCCCGGCCCCTTTCCTACCCTGGGTTTTTTTGGGTGGTTAAATAAAAAATTTTGCTTCTGTTAATTTTGCTTTTAAATTTTGATAATTTCCCGGGTTTAAACCCAAATTTTACTGCAGGTTAAGTATGGTTCAAATTCGATAACATCTAACAGGGTTTTTTGTTTCAAAATTTTTTTTATTTTCTATGTCCCAAAAGGGAAATTTGAAGATAACTGAGTAACCCTGGTAATTTTTGAGGGGGTTATTTATGTGTCCCTAGCGGGGTTGGTAGCGCATCGCCCCCAACAGGAGGTCCCTGGTTCAATCCTCCGGGAGGGTTTGGGAAAAATTTTTGGGTGTGTTTCCCCTTTAATACCTCCTGTCCCCGTTCAACCCAGCGTAAGTAGGTACTTTGGTGTAAATTGGGCCCTTTAAATTTCTGTCATAAATTTAAAGCAGCGTAAGTAAAGGGATTGGGGTGTAATTACCTTTTAAAACCCGCTGTCACTGTTTTACCTAGCAAATAGGTTAACCCGGGGTGTTTTGGGACCCGGTGTGGGCCCCCATTCTGGTGGACGGAAAAATTTCCCAAATTGCTTAGAAATGCTGTGTATAACCAAAGGGGCTTTGGTATCTGTGTATTATTGATGCAGCTATGGTTTTCATATGTTGTATCTGTACTTGTGGAAATAAAGGGTTTTTATTATAAGTTTTTTTTTTAAAGTGTAAGTTTTTGTTGTGAGTCTTGAAGAGCGAGGAAGGCGCCTCAGAGCACCTAGATGGGCGTCCCCCAAATTCAAAAATGTTGACAAGTGATGCCCCCACTTTTGTCAATGCTGCCCCTCACTCTGGGGCACATAAAAGGTTCCCCTTTAAGTTGATTAGACTCATGTGGGAAACATAGCATCTTTATTTTTTGACGTTTCGCCATCCAGTGGCTTTATCAATATTAAAAACTAGGACATAAATTTGAAAGACAGTTAAAAACCTTTTTACAAAAAAATCAGGTTAAACAGTCCTTCAGCCTTGGGTTTGGGGGTGAAAGAAGAAGAAAAAAAACCCCCTCTCCCCAGGCTAAAATTTTACCACCTTCGTATACACAAAATCCACACCAAAAAAATTCATAATAGTAAAACCCACAGATCTGTACAAAACCCCACGTCAAGCCCCCAAAAGTACCAAAAATACACCTTACAGGAAATCTAATATGCCTTTGATTTTTTATTTTTCCTGGGAGCTCTTTTAAAACTCTTGCCCGCTAAGACCAACAAACTTTAAATGCCGCGTATCCGAAAAAAGGCTCCCCTTTCCCGGGTTTTATGATGTTACCCGGGACGACTTGGCCACAGCGAGTCAACCATGCCCAGTCCCAAACTCCCGGCGCTGAACCCTGTACTGGAAGGAGTTTCCCCGGAGATGATTGTCAAAGTACAAAAAATGCATGGGCTCCCGAAGTTCATCATGACGAGTACATTCTGGGACCTGCAAACCCACACAATCTATTGTACTCCTGCATGACCCTGCTTTAACCCCATGTAAAGTTAACTTCTAACTCTCATAGCCTGTCTTAACAGGTGTGAACCTTTAAAAGAAAGTACCTTTAAAATCCCACCTTTACCTCATCACTGGTTTTTTCAAAAGGTAACCCCGCCCCATGTTAGTTTTGGCGATACTCAGTCCGTTCTGGCTATCAGTCCCCCCGCCAATACCGTCTGTAACCCCTATCACAATTTGCCCGGGTTAAGCTTGGTAAATCCCCTTCCACTCATATCCTACTTATCCCCTTTTCCCCTTGGGCTCCCACCCAAAGATCTTACCAATTCTCCATTTGATCTTGCCTGTGCTCCAGACTTTTATTCTACGGTGTTCTTCAATCAACTCCAGGACGAGGGACTGTTACCTAAACTTTTGAATATTTGTTCTACTGTTTTTCAAACTATGTCCCAGAAAAATTTCCCCCTGATTTTAAAACCCCAAATGAATAATGAACGTTAAACAAAAAATACCCAGATGTTGTTATGGTAAACCCAATTACACAATTCGTGTACAACAACTTTAAGGTAATCAGTCCCCCAGCCTTGGGGGAGATTTTAATCAGTTCATTAAATTTAAAAACATAGCATTGCGTGAAGAGACAAATATTTCTGGGGACAGCAGGTAGTGTCACCTCCCCACAACCACACAGGTGGAAGCAGGCCCCTGCTGTAGGTTAGGCAAGTGGGGGGACCAGGGTTTTTTTTAAGGACCTCCCTGAAGCCACACAGTGGCCTTTTCAGACCATACAAAGGGAAAAATTTTAAGAAGGGGAAAATTTTTAAATAATCGGTCCCGAAACCTTTTAGTCATCCCAAACCCTGGGGGGTCAATAACCATGGAGGGGGCAAGGGAAAACCCTGGGGGGTCAGTAAGCATGGAGGGTCAGTAACCGTGGAGGGTCAGCAACGATGGAGGGTCAGAAACCATGGAGGATCAGTAACCATGCAGGGTCAGTAACAATGGAGGGTCAGTAACCATGGAGGGTCAGTAACCATGGAGGGTCAGTAACCATGGAGGGTCAGTATCCATGGAGGATCAATAACCATGCAGGGTCAGTAACAATGGAGGGTCAGTAACCCTGGAGGGTCAGTTACAATGGAGGATCAGTAACCATGCAGGGTCAATGGAGGGTCAGTAACCCTGGAGGGTCAGTAACAATGAAGGGTCAGTAATGCTGGAGGGTCAGTAACCCTCGAGGGTCAGTAGCCCTGGTGGGTCAGTAACCATGGAGGGTCAGTAACCCTGGAGCGTCAGTAACCATGGAGGGTCAGTAACCATGGAGGGTCAGTAACCATGGAGGGTCAGTAATCATGGAGGATCAGTAACTATGGAGGATCAGCAACCCTAGAGAGTCAGTAACCATGGACGTTAAGTAACCATGAATGGCCAGTAACCATGGAGGGTCAGTAACCATGGAGGGTGAGTAACCCTGGGGAATCAGTAACCATGGAGGGTCAGTAACCATTGAGGGTCAGTAACCATGGAGGGTCAGTAACCCTGCAACGACAGTTACCATTGAGGATCAGTAACCATGGAGGGTCAGTAACCATGGAGGGTCAGTAACCATGGAGGGTCAGTAACCATGGAGGGTCAGTAACCATGGAGGGTCAGTAACCATTGAGGGTCAGTAACCATGGAGTGCCAGGAGCAATGGAGGGTCAGTAACCATGGAGGGACAGAACCATGAAGTGTGAGTAACCATGTAGGGTCAGTAACCATAGAGAGTCAGTAACCATGGAGGGTCGGTAACCATGGAGGGTCAGTAAACATGGAGGGTCAGTAAACATGGAGGGTCAGTAACCATAGAGAGTCAGTAACCGTGGAGGGTCAGTAACCATGGAGGGTCAGTAAACATGGAGGGTCAGTAACCATGGAGGCTCAGTAACCATGGAGGGTCAGTAACCATGGAGGGTCAGTAAACATCGAGCGTCAGTAACCATGGAGGGTCAGTAGCCATGGAGGGTCAGTAACCATGGAGGGTCAGTAACCATGGAGGGTCAGTAGCCATGGAGGGTCAGTAACCATGGAGGGTCAGTAACCATGGAGGGTCAGTAACCATGGAGGGTCAGTAGCCATGGAGGGTCAGTAACCTTGGACGCTTAATAATTATGGAGGGTCAGTAACCATGGAGGGTCAGTAACCCTGGAGTGTCAGTAACCATGGAGGGTCAGTAACCATGGATGGTCAGTAACCATGGAGGGTCAGTAACCCTGGAGGGTCAGTAACAATGGAGGGTCAGTAACCATTGAGTGTCAGTAACCATGAAGGGTCAGTAACCATGGAGGGTCAGTAACCATGGAGGGTCAGTAACCCAGGAGGGTCAGTATCCATGGAGTGTCAGTAACCATGATGGGTCAGTAACCATTGAGTGTCAGTGAACATGAAGGGTCAGTAACCATGGATGGTCATTAACCATGGAAGGTCAGTAACCATTGAGGGTCAGTAACGATGGAGGGTCAGTAACCATGGACGCTTAATAACCATGGAGGGTCAGTAACCATGGAGTGTCAGGAGCAATGGAGGGTCAGTAACGCTGGAGGGTCAGTGTGGCATTCAAAGAGTACGTAACCTTTATTCGGCGCATGTACACACCCTCATTTACAGGCTATCTCCCCCAACCAGCGAACCAGGTTGCTAAGAGTTGATGGGGCCCCGTCGTTCAACTAGTGACCAGGTTCTAGCCAATAAGAAGATGGTTTTGGCAATCGCAGAGGTTATGTGGGTACCGCTCTCCTGTCTGCCCTTGTCATTCTCATTCTAGAGCTGGTTGAAGCACGATCTGCTATCTTGTGGCTTCTATTTCTGCTTTGCTTACCGTGGAGTGCACTATACTTATCACTGTACATAGTGTACATATTGCTGTTCTAAATTGGTGAAGGATAATATAAGTCTAAACTTTTTCTGCTGTGCTTATTTTGCTCCCATTACACCCGGGATAACAGGCCCTTTGGAATCCTGGGTTGTAATATGGGTAGCCTGTCCAAGAGCTGGAGCTGGACTTAGAGAAACGGTTGAGCTTAGGGTGAAGCTTGTAGCAGGAACATTGTGCAGCTTGCTGTCTGGCATTGCTTTACAAATTTTGCGTGTCAGTTACTGTTATGGTCAGCCTTGCTATTGTGTGATCGTTCAACAGCTCGCTACTAGCTTGTTCGGTGTGCTCGCTTCGCTACGGTCAATCTTCTAGAACAGTGTAGCTGTTTGGCATTGCTTTACAAATTTTGCGTGTCAGTTGCTACTAGCCTGTTCGGTGTGGAGAATTTTGCAGTCGGCTTTGCTTGTATGCGTATTCTGCAACCGTACTGTGCATAGCTAAGCGTGTTCTGCAAATTAACGTGCTACGTTGGGGTATTCTGCAATCGTTCTGTGCATAGCGAATAACTTATGCCACCTAGACGAGTCAGACGTCTGGTGTCAGCATATACTTTGCATAACCTACCTAAATTGTCCCTACAGCGTTGTTGGCAAATTGCTCGTTCCATTGGCATTAAATACAAACGCACTCTCACAGCTGCAGAACTGCGTTCACTGATTGCTGACAAACTTGTAGAAGAAGAGATGGCACATCAGACTCCTCCCTCTACGGGAGCTAGGGCAAAAACTCCTATGTTCTCGCAGGAGGAAGATGATACACCTACGGAGCAAAATGGTCAGTATAGTGCAGCTGGGCTGTCTCAGGGTGAATCAGCGTCGTTGGCACTTGAGCTGGCAAAAATCAATCTTGAGCAAACTAGGGAACAGAGAGCATTCACAAGGGAAGAATATGATAGGGAAAGAGAAAGGAGGCAGTTTTCGCATTCTGTAAATTATTTTAATTTACAAAAAGCAGTACAGTTTGTTCCCCGCTTCAATGAGGCCGAACCAGAACAATTTTTCGAAAGCTTCGAAATCAGGCTCGAGCCTTGAGGTGGCCGGAACAGCATTGAGCATCGTTGGTTCATACAGCATTATTGGGTAAGGCACAGGAATTTACGTCAGTATTAAATGACGCTGAATTTTCTGATTATCAAGTAGTGAAAACCACAGTGTTGGGGGCATATACATGTATCCCAGCCAAATACAAAAAAAAAAAATTAAACTAAGCAGACGGCAGCTTGGTCAATCCCTCGTGGATTTTGTAAGACAGCAAACCAAAGCTTTTACCAGCTGGTATAAAGCAAGTGGTGTCTCTACCTTTGAGGAGCTGGTGCAGCTTATTCTGATTGATAACCTGCTGGAGTCTGTGGGACAAGAGGTTCGAGTCTTTCTGCAGGATCGTGACTTAACCACTGCATTGGAGGCAGCCAGGTTGGCTGATACCTTCGAAACTAACTGCTCCTTGTCCGAGCGGTCCCGTCTCTCTTTTCAACAGCCTGGCATGAGCAGAGATCGTCAACCTTGGAGAATGAAGTGCCAGCCGGAGGGAGAACGTCTACGTCAGCCAACTAAGTCACCTGGTGAGCCACGCTTCTCAACATATGGTCCACCTGCGGAGAGGCAAACTACTCATGGTGCATCTCGACAACAGTATCCAGAGAGACACCAGCCAGAACGACACCATTTGCAACGTCAGCAGGGAGTAAAGGGCAAGCCTGTCGTCTGCTTCCTCTGCAACAAAGTAGGTCACATCCGTCCCAACTGCCCCCATAAACCCCAATCCATTGGGAAAATCTCTAATATCCCTAGTAACATGTCCCCTAGAGAAGCAGAAAAAGGTATGGCCCCTTATTATTGCAAGAGTCTTATTTCCCTTCAGAAAAACTGAAACAACTGAAGTAAAAAAATATAAAGACACTGGAGCATATTGCTCACTTATAAGAGAAGGAATATTACCCCTTTCAGAGAACACTTCCATGAATTCCTCTGTTTTATTGGAAGCATTTGGAGGAGCTATATATTCTGTTCCTTTGCATAAAATTCATGTACAGTGCAAATATTACACTGGGTACTTGACTGTAGGTGTCTCAAAAGGATTTCCCATGAAAGATGCCATGTTATTACTGGGTAATAACATTACTACTGTTAGTTCGTGTCCTGAAACTATAATGATTAATTCTGCTCCGGTGTTGGCCATAACTCGGTCAACATCCCAAGGGTTGTCTGGAGGGAATGTTGACCTATCCTTGGACGACTCCGATCTCGGAATAGCCACGTTGTTTTATGAGGCACACCGGCCGGAGCCTCGTAAATCAAGTAAACAGACCCCGATCAAGCCTTCCTATTCCCAGGTTGCAGGATTGCCAGATGTCTTTTTCCATGCCCGAGGGACTGTCCTTCCGGGAGGAATAACGAAAAGACCCTTCTTTAAAATTCGCTTTTCAGGCAGCCATGGGTAAATCCTCTTTGGGTCATCCGGTCAATTATGAAGTTAAAAACGATTATTTGGTCTGCACTGAGACTGGTAAGGAGATAGAGGGCCGGCAATTGTATGACAGGTTAGTGGTTCCAACCAAGTTTAGACCTCAAATATTAAATATAGCTCATAATACTTCATTAGGAGGTCACTTAGGAATTACAAAAACCTTTTATAGAATCACAAAAGAATTTTATTGGCCAAAATTAAAGAAAGATGTGAAGAATCATAATAGGCGTTGCCGAGAATGTCAGCAAGTAGGGAAACCTGGACATTCCATTAAACCTGCACCTCTCCAACCGATACCTGCTGACGGAGAACCTTTTGCAGATTTAATTATAGATTGTGTAGGTCCACTACCTAGGTCAAAGTCTGGAAATCAATATTTATTTACGATTATGGATAAAGTAACCAGATACCCTGAAGCAATTCCCATGCGTAGTATTAATACTAAAGCTATTCTCAAAGCTTTAACAAAATTCATTTCTTGTTTTGACATTCCTAAAATTATTCAAAGTGATCAAGGTACTAACTTTACTGCCAAAGCATTTAGGGAAGTATTAACTAGGTTAGGGATAATCCACAACTTATCCACTGCCTATCATCCTCAGTCCCAAGGCGCCTTGGAAAGATTCCATCAGACATTAAAAACAATGATGAGAACTTTTTGCATGCACTTTCCTACAGACTGGGATGAATCACTACCCTTGTTGCTGTTCTCAGTACGAGAGACGGTGCAAGAGTCTACAGGGTATAGTCCGTTTGAGCTGATCTTTGCGCACAATGTACAAGGTCCTCTTCGGGTGCTCAAAGAAGGATGGATGGGAGAAGACATTAGCTCGACACTCTGCAACCCGTCTTCAAGGTTGCAGGTGGCACGTCAGTTAGCAAAGGCTAACCTAAAGACAGCTCAAAGTAAGATGAAACAGAGGTATGACAGAAGTGCAAAATTCCACTCCTTCCATCCAGGAGACAAGGTGTTGGTGCAGGAACCTATACCTGGCCACACCTTGAAAGCTAGATTTACGGGACCTATGCAGATTGCAAGTAGATTATCTGATGTAAATTATGTGGTAGCTCCCATTGATAAGACCTCAAAAACTAAAACTTACCACATTAATCAATTAAAGTATTTTCATCCACCAGATAAAGTCCCAGTAATGACTCTGTCCTCTACCTCTGAGGACGACTCTGACTCTTTGCACTCTATCTCTGAAATTAATATTAAACTTTCAAATTCTGTCCTCAAGGATCCTAGCCCTTTAATGGACGGATTATCTGAAACGCAAGCAACAAATTTAACGGAGCTTCTACAGTCATATCCTAATATTTTTCGGATGTACCGAAAAAATGTACGTTAGGTTATCGTGATGTAGATGTGGGAAACTCTAAATCAATTAAACTCTCCCCCTACAGATCTAATCCTGAAAAGCAGAGGCTACTTCAGCAGGAAGTAGAATTTTTGTTAAAGCATGGTTTAGTGGAGGAGTCATCTAGTCCATGGGCTTCACCGTGCATCCTTGTGAAGAAGGCTGATGGAGGGTTTCGTATGTGTACAGACTACCGTAAGGTGAATGAGGTCACAATTACAGATGCTTACCCTCTTCCTCGACTGGATGACGTAATTGACTTTGTGGGTAAGGCTACTTTTGTGTCCAAGTTAGATCTCCTTAAAGGCTACTATCAAGTACCTTTGACGGATAAGGCGAAGGAAATCTCTGCCTTCGTAATTCCAGGAGGTCATTATCAATACAGTTACCCCCTTCGGAATGAAAAATTCCCCCTCTTCATTCCAGAAACTTATCCATCAGGCTATTAACGGACTTGAAGGCACGGCAGCATACCTAGATGATATTGTCGTGGTGTCTGATACTTGGGATCAACACCTACTTAGACTTAAGGCTCTTTTTGAGACCTTCAGGAGTTCCCATTTAACAGTTAATTTATCTAAATCTTCCTTTGGCCAGGCCACTATCACTTTTCTAGGCCATGAAGTAGGTAGTGGTAAAGTTGCTCCTTAACTTGCTGAAGTTCTTGCTATTAAAGATTATCCAGTTCCTCATGATAGGAAATCTCTTCAACGTTTCCTAGACATGATAGGATTTTACAGAAGATTGTGTAAGAATTTCTCAGATATTGTAGCCCCTCTTACCTCTCTTACCAGTCACAAAGTTCCCTTTAATTGGACCTCAGACTGTAACACTGCTTTTAATAAAGCAAAAAGATTATTGTGTACTCCACCCATTCTCTTGTTTCCAGACTCCTCCAAACCTTTTTCATTACAGGTTGATGCTTGTGAGTCTGGGGTTGGGGCAGTACTATTACAAATCGGGAACGAGGAGTTGCAGCCTGTTGCATACTTTTCAGCCAAGTTCCAGCCACATCAGAGGGCTTACTCTACCATTGAAAAAGAAGCCCTCGTGCTGGTACTGTGGGCCAGACATCGCAGGTGGTCAGTCTACAGTGATCACAATCCTCTAGTATATCTCCAAGCCATGAAGGACCACAACATAAGGCTTATGCGCTGGACGCTAAGGCTGCAGCCCTATAATATTTCCATTAAATATATTGCCGGCAAAGAAAATATGTTGGCAGACTCTTTATCTAGAGTCTAATATTTTTATTTATTTAGGTAAGGATGTTATATTATTTGTGGTAACCCCTTTTCACGCTCTTTTTTTTTTTTATCCCCTGGTGTGGGGTCTTTTTTTAGTGAGGGGATGCAGGCTACCATCCGCCTGTATCTTGGACCTATGCTAGCCCGACTGACTGCTCTCTCACTCTGAGTTTAGGGTTTGGCATTTTGTCACGAGAAAAGCTGAGCTCTATCTAAGAGTTGGATGGTGGAGAGGAAAGGCGGTCCCATTATTTTGTGCCATGGCGGCACGTTTACCACTGGGAGGTGGCAGCCTAATCCTGAGCCTTCTCAGGGTGGGGGTGTGGCATGCAAAGAGTACGTAACCTTTATTCGGCGCATGTACACACCCTCATTTACAGGCTATCTCCCCCAACCAGCGAACCAGGTTGCTAAGAGTTGATGATGGGGCCCCGTCGTTCAACTAGTGACCAGGTTCTAGCCAATAAGAAGATGGTTTTGGCAATCGCAGAGGTTATGTGGGTACCGCTCTCCTGTCTGCCCTTGTCATTCCCATTCTAGAGCTGGTTGAAGCACGGTCTGCTATCTTGTGGCTTCTATTTCTGCTTTGCTTACCGTGGAGTGCACTATACTTATCACTGTACATAGTGTATATATTGCTGTTCTAAATTGGTGAAGGATAATATAAGTCTAAACTTTTTCTGCTGTGTTTATTTTGCTCCCATTACACCCGGGATAACAGGCCATTTGGAATCCTGGGTTGTAATAGTCAGTAACCATGGAGGGTCAGTAACCATGGACAGTCAGTAACCATGGAGGGAGAGTAACCCTTGAGGGTCAGTAACCATGCTGGGTCAGTAAACATGGAGGGATCAGTAACCATTGAGGGTCAGTAACCATGGACGGTCAGTAACCATGGAGGGACAGTAACCCTAGAGGGTCAGTAACCATGGAGGGTCAGTAACCATGGAGGATCAGTAACAATGGAGGGTCATTAACAATGGAGGGTCAGTAACCATGGAGGGTAAGTAACCATTGGAGGATCAGTAACCATGAAGGGTCAGTAACCATTGGAGGATCAGTAACCCTGGAGGGTCAGTAACTAAGGAGGGTTAGTAACCATGGAGGATCAGTAACCATGGAGGATCAATAACAATGGAGGATCAGTAACCATAAAGGTTCAGTAACCATGGAGGGTCAGTAACCATGGAGGGTCATTAACCATGGAGGGTAAGTAACCCTGGAGTGTCAGTAACCCTCGAGTGTCAGTAACCCTCGAGTGTCAGTAACCATGGAGGGTCATTAACCATGGAGGGTCAGTAACCATGAAGAGCCAGAAACCATGGAGGGTCAGTAACCATGGAGGGTCAGTAACCATGGAGGGTCATTAACCATGGAGGGTAAGTAACCCTGGAGTGTCAGTAACCCTCGAGTGTCAGTAACCATGGAGGGTCAGTAACCATGGAGGGTCATTAACCATGGAGGGTCAGTAACCATGGAGAGCCAGAAACCATGGAGGGTCAGTAACCATGGAGGGTCAGTAACCATGGAGGGTCATTAACCATGGAGGGTAAGTAACCCTGGAGTGTCAGTAACCCTCGAGTGTCAGTAACCATGGAGTGTCAGTAACCATGGAGTGTCAGTAACCATGGAGGGTCAGTAACCATGGAGGGTCAGTAACCATGGAGGGTCAGTAACCATGGAAGGTCAGTAACCATGGAGGGTCAGTTATCATGGAGGGTCAGAAACCATGGAGGTTCGGTAACAATGTAGGAATAGTAGCCATGGAGGATCAGTAACCCTGGAGGGTCAGCAACCATTGAGGGTCATTAACCCTGGAGGGCTAGTAACCATGGAGGGTCAGTTATCATGGAGGGTCAGTTACCATGGAGGGTCAGTAACTATGGAAGGCCAGTAACCATGGAGGGTCAGTAACCATTGAGGGTCAGTAACCCTGGAGGGTTAGTAACCATGGAGGGTCAGTATCTATTGAGGGTCAGTAACCATGGAGGGTCAGGAACCATTGAGGATCAGTAACCACGGAGGGTCATTAACCATGGAGGATCAGTAACCATGGAGGGTCAGTAACCAGTGAGGGTCAATAGCCATGGAGTGTCAGGAGCAATGGAGGGTCAGTAACCATGGAGGGTCAGTAAACATGGAGGGTCAGTAACCATGGAGGGTCAGTAACCATGGAGGGTCAGTAAACATGGAGGGTCAATAACCATTGAGGGTCAGTCACCTTGGAGGGCCAGTTACCATTGAGGATCAGTAACCATGGACGGTCAGTAACCGTTGAGGGTCAGTAACCATGGAGTGTCAGGAGCAATGGAGGGTCAGTAACCATGGAGGGTCAGTAACCATGGAGGGTCAGTAATCATGGAGGGTCAGTAACAATGGACGCTTAATAACCATGGACGGTCAGTAACCGTTGAGGGTCAGTAACCATGGAGTGTCAGGAGCAATGGAGGGTCAGTAACCATGGAGGGTCAGTAACCATGGAGGGTCAGTAACCATGGAGGGTCAGTAACCATGGAGGGTCAGTAACCATGGAGGGTCAGTAACCATGGAGGGTCAGTAACCATAGAAGGTCAGTAACCATGGAGGGTCAGTAACCATAGAGGGTCAGTAACCATGGTGGGTCAGTAGCCATTGAGGGTCAGTAACCGTGGAGGGTCAGTAACCATGGATGTCAGTAACCGTGGTGGGTCAGTTACCATTGAGGGTCAGTAACCGTGGAGGGTCAGTAACCATGGTGGGTCAGTAACCATTGAGGGTCATTAACCATGGTGGGTCAGTAACCAATGAGGGTCAGTAACCATGGAGGGTCATTAACCATGGTGGGTCAGTAACCAGTGAGGGTCAGTAACCATGGAGGTTCAGTAACCATGGTGGGTCAGTAACCAATGAGGGTCAGTAACCATGGAGGGTCATTAACCATGGTGGGTCAGTAACCAATGAGGGTCAGTAACCGTGGAGGGTCAGTAACCATGAAGGGTCAGTAACCGTGGAGGGTCAGTAACCATGGAGGGTCAGTAATCATGAAGGGTCAGTAACCATGAAGGGTCAGTAACCATGAAGGGTCAGTAACCATGAAGGGTCAGTAACCATGTAGGGTCAGTAACCATGAAGGGTCAGTAACCGTGGAGGGTCAGTAACCATGGAGGGTCAGTAACCATGGAGGGTCAGTAACCATGAAGGGTCAGTAACCATGGAGGGTCAGTAACCATGGAGGGTCAGTAACCATGTAGGGTCAGTAACCATGGAGGGTCAGTAACCATGGAGGGTCAGTAACCATGTAGGGTCAGTAACCATGGAGGGTCAGTAACCATGAAGGGTCAGTAACCATGGAGGGTCAGTAACCATGGAGGGTCAGTAACCATGGAGGGTCAGTAACCATGGAGGGTCAGTAACCATGGAGGGTCAGTAACCATGAAGGGTCAGTAACCATGGAGGGTCAGTAACCATGGAGGGTCAGTAACCATGGAGGGTCAGTAACCATGGAGGGTCAGTAACCATGGAGGGTCAGTAACCATGGAGGGTCAGTAACCATGGAGGGTCAGTAACCATGGAGGGTCAGTAACCATGGAGGGTTAGTAACCATGGATGATCAGTATCACTGAATTACGCAAGTGCAGGAAATTTCCATTTGTGGTGTTTGGAACCTGGTGTAAAATGCGCCTCACAGCATTCTGCTTTATGAAAGTTAAGACACTTGTGCAACATCTGGTTATGTTTATTGTAAACGTTTCGCCATCCAGTGGCTTTATCAATACAAATTCTTGGACATAATTAGAAAACAGAAGAACTATATACAAAAGATGAGGTAATCAGTCCCTCAGCCTTGGAGGTGGTGTTTACAACACCGTGGTTGTAGAGATTCTGAAGCACAGGTAAGGAGACTGGTGCTTATATAGGCGTCACTGAAGAGACGTGAAGCAGACGAGGGCATAGTCACTGGTAGGCGGGATTTCCCAGTGGAAGTAGGTCCTACCCAAATTGATGGGCTAGTGGTAGAAGTGAAGGTCATGTAGATGTCCTCTGAATCAAGATACCATGATGTTGCAGTGTCTGACAAGTTGTGCAAGACAGGTATAAAATACCGGTATTTTATACCTGTCTTGCACAATCTGCTTTATCCCAGATACTTAACTATAGTGTAACTAGAGTAGCAGGTGTAAGGAAAGTGGCGCTTTTATCTGCCCTTATTGACCCTGAGGTCTCTCCATGACCTGTCTTAAATTATGAGTTAAATCTACAGCTAAAGTTTTAGAAAATTAGTTAATTGTGAATTATTTTTTTTTATAAACGTAATCTGCAATGATAATTAAGTATATTTGCATGTTTATTCTAAATATTTTGTGATAGAGCTTTTGATTCACTGAATTAGAGCTGCCGTCCACTTTCATGGGTCAACTCTGACCTCCTCACATCCCTAGGCACTGCATCACCCGTACGTATTTAGTGCTTCCCTATACATATAGTCAATTTACGATAACATAAAAGAATATTGTGCAATAAACGCGAATGAGCTACACAAAATGCAGAATAACTACGGGGAGAGTTGAATGATTGCTCTAGGCCTTTCGTGTTGCACTGTAGCAGAAATAGTGCTGGAAATCCAGGAAGGTCAGTTCACATGAACGGACCTTCCTGGATTTCCTGCTCTGTTTCTGCAAGAATACTAGCTCATGATGTTTTGGTTGCAACACGAGGCCTAGAGCTATCACTGAACTCACCCTGTGGTTAAATTGCATATAAAAGGATACTCACCTTGAAGAACCAGCGGCAGTAGGTGAAGGGTGAGTAAGGGTGAGGGTAGCCAGGACTGCTGACCACGTATCTGACACCAGCACTCAGCACCACTGACGACCCGCACGGTGCCACTTCCACCACTGATCACACAGCAATAACAGTACATAGAGTAATAGAGGCTAAGACTTTGTCTAGCTTCAGAAAGGAACTGGACAATCATCTGAGAAGGGCTGGGTTTGATTAGTACCTGAGGCATTGTAGCTAATTATTGAGAAGGTTTGAGAAAAGGTAGGACAAGTGGATGGTTGGGAATGGTTGGTTTAGAGAAGGACCTGCCTGGTTTGGCCAGTGGGTCTGCTGCAGTGTTCCTCCATTACTATGCTCTGATGCACTTCATCCAGTCTTCGTATAAGTGGGGTGACTGGTTGGTACCTGTGAATACCTCACAGGAAACTGATTTTACCTTTCCATTTTGGTTAATGTGGAAGTAAAAGGGGTTTTTCCTTTTATTCAAAGTTTTGTAGAGGGGGTGGAAAAAAACAGTGAGGAGAGGAGACATGTAATGATATTTTGTACATGCCCCTTGTATTTGCCTACCAATTTTAATTTAACACTAGGAAGAAGCCTCATAGACAAATTTTAAAATTTCCCTAAATTTTTGCGAAAGTTTTGAGCAAACATACCTCCCCTTCGTCAAGGTGTGATGGTGATATCAGCGTTGCTACCCACCCCCTGGTGCTTGATGAGTTTTGGGGATGCCCGGTTTAAAGGTTCATAGTCAGCACTGAAAATTCCTTGACGAAATCTTTATGAAACCTGATCCCAGAAGTTTGTAAAAGAAGGTAACAGTACACAAAAACCCAGTATGGTAAGTGAAAAATAAAAAACATGTGCAAATCTGTGTTTTTTTATTGTAGCGCTTCCCCACCCAGTGGCTTTATCAATAGAAAACCTTCAAGTATTGAATTTTATTGATAAACCCCTGGTGTTAATTTCTACAAAAAAGTACCAGATGTTGCAATGTGTCAAATATTCAAAAGGGTTATTCTTGGTTTCATGTCCGGAGTGTTGTTGTTGTTGATGAGGTATTTCCCCTACCAACCTTTGAAGGCTTTGTACTGGGGCCTTGTAGTACCCCCAGCAGTGGGACTTGTATGGGCCAGTAACCTTCTGCAGTATTCCTTCTTCTTAGCTTTTTTTGGGGTTAATTTAGTTAGTTAATGATTCCTAAAGGGCCTTGGAAATTAAAACAAAAGGCCCAGCCCCAGGACAGAGGGGGGATAGCTGAAAACCCTCATCGGCCCCACCCCAAACCTTTACTTAAAGAACAGGGCAGCTACGTCCCCCTCAGGGGGTGGTTAATTGGAGTTCCTGAAGCATGCGTGCCCTGCACCCCCCCAAACATCAGGTGGAAAATCTTCTTCAAGGTATTGAATGTATTCATACTTATGTTGGGTTATGCCCAAGTGGAAAGTTCACCCAGGAGAAAAAAAAATACATCACCCCAAAAGCAAGCTCCCCTGCTCTATGGTCACGTATGGCCCCATCAAACCTCCGTATGGTTACAAAAATATATGCGGGATGATTTTATTGGGGCCAGCTGGCCCAGTCTTAACTCGTTGCCATGGATGGATTAAACCCTCACCTTTTTCCCCTTTTTTGCAATTGCGTTATTACTTTTGAGGTATGAATGATGATTACCTCTTTCTAAAACCCTGTGCCCCAGGCACAAGACTACGCTGTTGAACATTTAAGGCTGGGGGGACTAACCTGTTTTTTTAAACTTAAAATAATCTCATATTGATCGTGAAGGTATTTAATTGGGGCTACACACCCTATAATAAAGGTCCCCAGTTAAAGATCTTGGTATTTGGTATTGCAGCGGTAATGGAAGAAAAATTTGGGCCTTATATCTTTGATGAAGTAGGCCTATTTATGCGTGTCATTGCTAGGGGGCCTAGTTTGTGCGGTGTTGATGCTAGGGGGCCTAGTTTAGTGCAGTGTGTGCTAGAAGGCTGTTTAGTGCGTGTTTATGTTCGAGGTTAGTTTAGTGCAGTGTTTATTTTTAGAGGCTTATTTTGTGCAGGCGTTTTAGGAGGGAAAATTTGCTAAGTTTTGATGTTTGGAGGCCTAGTTTAGGCAGTGTTTATGTTACGAGGGTGTTTTGGGCAGTGCTGAGCTAAAGCCTCGTTTATGCAGTTTCATGTAGGAGGGCCCGTTTAGCGCAGTAGTCGAGTAAAGGGCCCAGTTTAGTGAAGGTTCAGTGGGAGACCAAGTTTAGTGCAGTGTTGTCTAGAAGGCCTAGTTTAGTGCGGGGTTTTATGCTAAGGGCCTAGTTTATCAGTGTTTCATGCTAGGAGGCCAAGTTTAGCGCTGTTGATGCTAGGAGGCCCGTTTAGTGAAGTGTTGATGTAAGACTGTTTGTGCAAGTTTATGCTAGAAGGCCAGGTTTTGGGTTTAAAAAACAGTTTTCTTTGATGTGGAGGCCCAGTTTAGCGTGGATCTAGGGGGGCCAATTAGGCCCGTGTTGATGCTAGGAGGCCTTGTATAGTGCAGTGTTATCTAGAGCCCGTTCAGCGCCCGTGTTGATGTTTTGGGGGCCCCAGTTTATGCAGTGTTGATGCGGGATGCCCATTTTTGTGCAATGTTGTGCAGGGGGCCAAGTTTAGCAAAGGTTGATGTGGGGGGGCCCCTTTTTAGTGAGGGTTTATGTAGGGGGGCCCCAGTTTAGTGCAGTCTTCATAAGGAGTAAAGTTTAGAGCAGTTGATGGAAGGCCTAGTTTAGTGCACGTTATAAAAAAGACTAATTTAGTGCGGGTTGTTTCTAAAATACCTTAATTAAATGGCATTGTGCTAGGGGGCATTGTTTAGTGCGGTGTTGATGCTAGGAGACCCAGTTTTGTGCAGAGTTGATCTTGAGGGCCCAGTTTGTGCAGTTTGATGTAGAGTAATTTTAGGCAGGGTTGTGCTTGGGGCCTTTTTAGTGCGTGTTGATTAGGGGCCTGTTTAGTGCAAGTTGATGTGGAGCCCTATTTAGTGAGTTTGTGAAAAGGGGCCCCTTTTTTGTTTATGCAAAAGGTTTAAAAAATAGGGGTTTAAGTTTTATTGCAGTTTTTACAGGGGCTTTTTTAAATCCCCCTTTTTTGTGATAAAAAGCCCATTGTGGGGGGAAAATTTGAAACCTTACCTAAAGGTTTTTTTTGCAAAAGTGGGGGTTTGGCTAGGAGCCTTTAGGCAGTTTTTTAGGGCCTAGTTTTTGTGCGTGTTTTATGCTAGGAGGCCTAGTTTTTGTGCAAGGTTTTTTCTAGGAACCCCAGTTTAGTGCAATGTTTTTTCTAGGAGGCCCATTTTGTGCAGGTTGATGTAGGGGCCTGTTTATGCAGTTAAAGCTAGGGGGCCCCATTTAGTGCGTGTTGATGTAGGAGGGCCTTTTTAGTGCAGTGTAAGTAGGAGCCTTTTTAGTGCTGTTTGTGGGGGCTTTTTTTTTTTAGGGGCCCCTTTGCACGATAAAAGGTAGGGGGTAGTTTGTCGTTTTGTGCTAGGGGGCCAGCTTGTGCAGCGATCAAGGGAGGAGGCCTGTTTTGTCAGTGTTGATGTAGAGGTGCCTTAGTCAGGTAGGGGGGGCCAGTTTATGCGTTTGTGTAGAGGATGCTTGTGCATGTTATGTAGGGGCGTTATGCATTTGATGAGAGGCAAATCTAGTCAATGTTATGTGGGGTTTTGCATGTTGATGCCCGAGGGGCTACATAAATGTTTATGAGGAGGCCTTAGTCTAAAATTGCCCGGGGGCTGGGGTGGCCCTTTTGGGGGTATAGTTTCGTGCAGGTTATGTAGGACGCACGTTTAGCACAGTGTTTATGTAGGAGGGCCTAGTTTAGTGCAGTGTTCATGCTAGGAGGCCCCAAATTTGCGCAGTTTTATGTATGAGGCCGAGATCAGTGCAGTGTTTTATACTAGGGGGATATTCGTCCTTTTTGATGTGGAGGTCTGTTTAGTGCAGGGGTTTGCTATAGGCCCGTTCAGTGAACATTGATCTAGGCCAGTCTATCGTGATTGCTAGCAAGATGCTCTAGTGCAGTTTGATGGTAGGAGGCCCGTCTAGTGCAGCTTTGATCTAGGGGGCCAAAAATAGTGCAGTGTTGATTTAGGGGGTCTAGTCTAGTTAATGTTACGCTAGGAGGCCCCAGTTAGTGCATGTTGACAGAAGTCTTACGGTTGATGCTAGGGAATTTTAGTGCATTGTTTATGCAGGGGCCTAATTCGTGTTTGGTAGTAAGCCAGGTTTTGGCAGTGTGCGAAAAAAAAAGGGGTAGTTTATCAGTGTTTATGATAGGGGCCAGTTTAGTGCAGCGTTTTGGGTAGGGCGCCTATTTTGCAGTGTTGATGTAGGGGCTAGTTAGTGAAACTTTTATGCTAAGGCAAAGTCGTTTATTTTAATGTAAAAGGGGGTCTAGTCTAGTGCAGTGTTGCTTAGGGGTCTATCAGCACGGTGATGCTTGGGGGCCTTTGTTTGTGAGTGTTGATGCTAGGAAAACTGTACAGTGTAGATGCTTGGAGCCCGTCTAAATGCAGTTTGATGCTAAAGGGCCGGTTCAGTGCAGGTTGAAAAAGGGGCCCGTTTAGCGCAGTTTTGATGTAGGAGGCCTGTTTGTCAGTGTTAGCAAGACGTTAGTTTAGTGCGGGGTTTATTCGGGGGCCTAGTTTAGTGCAGTGTTGATGTAGGAGGCTGGTTATACAGTTGTGTTTTAGGAGGCCCAGTATATACAGTTGTGATGCTAGGGGCCTGTTAGTGCAGTTGTGATGTTAGGAGGCCTAACAGGCGTTGTGGGCTAGGAGGCCCAGTTTTTTACTTGAATCCTACGGGCCCGTTTAGTGCAAGTGGGCTGGACGCCTGTTTGTGCAGGTTTTTTTGGAAAAACCCCAGTTTAGTGCAG
The DNA here is from genome assembly GCF_026875155.1 of Cherax quadricarinatus. Classification (NCBI taxonomy): domain Eukaryota; kingdom Metazoa; phylum Arthropoda; class Malacostraca; order Decapoda; family Parastacidae; genus Cherax; species Cherax quadricarinatus. The sequence goes on along the minus strand of NC_069437.1, from coordinate 41,591,439 downwards.
TGTTGGGACTGGAGTTATTTATGCAGTGCTTTGTAGGGGCCACGTTCTGCAGTGTTTAGCTTGGAACCCAATTTAGTGCAGTGTTGATGATAAGGGTCAAGTTAAGTCTGTGTTGATGCTAGGGGGGGTTTAGTGCGGTTGAGCTAGCAGGATGCTCTATGCAGTGTTGATGGGAGGGGCCTTTTAATGCGCTTTGATTTTAGGGGTAAGTCTAGGCAGTGTTATGTAGGAGGCTAGTCAGTGCGTGTTGATGTGGGATTATTTTAAAGGGTTTTGCTAGGGCTAAACTATGCAGTGTTAATGCTGGGTCTATCCAGGCAGTGTTGATGTAGGGAGTTTTACAGTGTTTTTTGCTAGGAGTCTAGTTTTTGCAGTGTTTATGGTAGGAGGCCAGATTTGCCAGTGTTGAGCTAGAGGAGGGCCTTTTTGGTTTTAAAAAAACCCCAAAAAAGGTTCCAAAAAGTGTTTGATTTGCTTTTTGGGGGCTAGTTTAAAGTGTTGTCTAGGGGGCGCTTAAAATTTTTAGGCCCAGTTTGGGGGTGCTAGGGGGCCCTTTAGTTCATGTTATGCTAGGAGGGTTAGTTTAGTGCAGCGTTGACATTAGACGGCCACGTTTAGTGCAGTGTTGATGCTAGGAGGCCTAGTTTAGTGCAGTGTTGGTACTATGAGGCCTAGTTTATTGCAGTGTTGATGCTAGTGAGCCTAGTTTAGTGCAGTGCTGATGCTAGGAGGCCACTTTTAGTGCACTGTTGATGCTAGAAAGCCTAGTTTACTGCAGTGTTGATGCTAGCAGGCCTAGTTTAGTGCAGCGTTGATGCTAGGAGGTTAAGTTTAGTGCGTTGTTGATTCTAGGAGGCCACGTTTTTAGCAGTGTTGATGCTAGGAGGCAAGGATTAGTGCATCGTTGATTCTAGCAGCCTTGTCTAGGGCAGTGTTGATGCTAGGAGTCGTAGTCTAGTACAGTTGTGATGCTAGGAGGCCTAGACTAATACAGTTGTTATGCTAAGAGCCCTAGTCTTCTGCAGTTGTGATGCTAGGAGGCCTAGTGTAGTACAGTTGTGACGCTAGGAGGCATAGTCTAGTGCAGTTGTGATGTTAGGAGGCCTAGTCTAGTGCAGTTGTGATGCTAGGAAGCCTAGTCTAGTGCAGTGTTGATGGTTCTAGGCCAGTTTTATTGCAGTATTAAAGCTAGGAGCCTAGTCTAGTGCAGTGTTGATGCTAGGAGTCGTAGTCTAGTACAGTTGTGATGCTAGCAGGCCTAGACTAATACAGTTGTAGAGCTAAGTGGCCTAGTCTTGTGCAGTTGTGATGCTAGGCGTCCTAGTCTAGTACAGTTGTGATGCTAGGATTCCTAGTCTAGTACAGTTGTGATGCTAGGAGGCCTTGTCTAGTGCAGTGTTGATGATAGGAGGCGAGGTTTAGTGCAGTGTTGATGCTAGGAGGCCTAGTTTAGTTCAGCATTGCTGCTAGGAGGTAAAGTTTAGTGCAGTGTCGATGGTAGGAGGCCTAGTCTAGTGCAGCTTTGATGGTAGCAGGCTAAGACTAGTGCAGTGTTAATGCTAGGAGGTCTATTCTAGTGCAGTGTTCATGCTAGGAGGTCTATTCTAGTGCAGTGTTGATGCTATTAAGTCTTGTACAGTGTTAATGCTAGGAGGCCTAGCCTAGTGCAGTGTTGCTGCTAAGAGGCCTAGTTTATTGCCGTGTTTATGCTAGTAGGCCAGGGTTTGTGCAGTGTTGACGAAAAAAGGCCTAGTTTAGTAGTGTTGATGCTAGCAGGCCTAGTTTAGTGCAGGGGTGATGTTAGGAGGCCTAGTTTAGTGCAGTGTTAGTACTAGGAGGTCTAGTTTAGTACAGTGTTGATGCTATGGAGCCTAGTTTAGTGCAGTGCTGATGCTAGGAGGCCATGTTCAGTGCAGTGTTGATGCTAGGAAGCCTAATTTAGTGCAGTGTTGATGCTAGGAGGCCTAGTTTAATGCAGCGTTGATGCTAGGAGGTCTATTACAGTGTTGATGCTACCAGGCCTAGTCTAGTGCAGTGTTGCTGCTACGAGGCCTAGTTTATTGCAGTGTTGACGCTAATAGGCCAGGTTTAGTGCAGTGTTGACGAGAAAAGGCCTAGTTTAGCACAGTGTTGATGCTAGGAGGCCTAGTTTAGTGCAGTGTTGATGGTAGGAGGCCAGGTTTAGCGCAGTGTTGATGCTAGGAGGCCTAGTTTAGTGCAGTGTTGATGCTAAGAGGCCTAGTTTAGTGCAGTGCTGATGCTAGGAGGCCAAGTTCAGTGCAGTGTTGATGCTAGGAGGCCTTGCTTAGTGCAGCATTGATGCTAGGATTTCAAGTTTAGTGCAGTGTTGATGCTAGCAGGCCTGGTTTAGTGCAGTGTTGATGCTAGGATGCCTAGTCTAGTGCAGTGTTAATGCTATGAGGTCTAGTCTAGTTCAGTGTTGATGCTAGGAGGCCTAGTCTAGTGCAGTGTTGATGCTATGAGGGCTAGTCTAGTTCAGTGTTGATGCTAGGAGGCCTAGTCTAGTGCAGTGTTGATGCTAGGAAGTCTAGTGCAGTCTTGATGCTAGCAGGCCTTCTTTAGTGCAGTGTTGATGTTAGGAGGCCTAGTCTAGTAGAGTTGTGATGCTAGGAGGCCTAGTGTAGTACAGTTGTGACGCTAGGAGGCCTAGTCTAGTGCAGTTGTGATGTTAGGAGGCCTAGTCTAGTGCAGTTGTGATGCTAGGAAGCCTAGTCTAGTGCAGTGTTGATGGTTCTAGGCCAGTTTTATTGCAGTATTAAAGCTAGGAGCCTAGTCTAGTGCAGTGTTGATGCTAGGAGTCGTAGTCTAGTACAGTTGTGATGCTAGCAGGCCTAGACTAATACAGTTGTAGAGCTAAGTGGCCTAGTCTTGTGCAGTTGTGATGCTAGGCGTCCTAGTCTAGTACAGTTGTGATGCTAGGATTCCTAGTCTAGTACAGTTGTGATGCTAGGAGGCCTTGTCTAGTGCAGTGTTGATGATAGGAGGCGAGGTTTAGTGCAGTGTTGATGCTAGGAGGCCTAGTTTAGTTCAGCATTGCTGCTAGGAGGTCTAGTCTAGTGCAGTGTTGATGGTAGGAGGCCTAGTCTAGTGCAGCTTTGATGCTAGGAGGCTAAGTCTAGTGCAGTGTTAATGCTAAGAGGTCTAGTCTAGTGCAGTGTTGATGCTAGGGAGTCTATTACAATGTTGATGCTAGGAGGCTAAGTCTAGTGCAGTGTTAATGCTAGGAGGTCTAGTCTAGTGCAGTGTTGATGCTAGGGAGTCTATTACAGTGTTGATGCTAGGAGGTCTAGTTTAGTGCAGTGTTGATGGTAGGAGGCCAGATTTAGCGCAGTGTTGATGCTAGGAGGCCTAGTTTAGTGCAGTGTTGATGCTAGGAGGCCTAGCTTAGAGCAGTGTTGATGCTAGGAGGTCTAGTTTAGTGCAGTGTTGATGCTAGGAGGTCTAGTTTAGTGCAGTGTTGATGCTAGGGGTCAAATTACAGTGTTGATGCTAGGAGGTTAGTTTTAGTGCAGTGTTGATGCTAGGAGGTTGTTTAGTCCCAGTGTTAATGCTAGGAGGTTAGTCTAGTGCAGTGTTGATGCTAGGGAGTCTATTACAATGTTGATGCTAGGAGGCTAAGTCTAGTGCAGTGTTAATGCTAGGAGGTCTAGTCTAGTGCAGTGTTGATGCTAGGGAGTCTATTACAGTGTTGATGCTAGGAGGTCTAGTTTAGTGCAGTGTTAATGCTAGGAGGTCTAGTCTAGTGCAGTGTTGATGCTAGGGAGTCTATTACAGTGTTGATGCTAGGAGGTCTAGTTTAGTGCAGTGTTAATGCTAGGAGGTCTAGTCTAGTGCAGTGTTGATGCTAGGGAGTCTATTACAGTGTTGATGCTAGGAGGTCTAGTTTAGCGCAGTGTTGATGCTAGGAGGCCAGATTTAGCGCAGTGTTGATGGAAATAAATGGTATAAAATACCGACAAAATGGAAATATAAACACAAATACTGCATTTGTGTTTATATTTCCTCAGTGTTGATGCTAGGAGGCCTAGTTTAGTGCAGTGTTGATGCTAGGAGGCCTAGCTTAGAGCAGTGTTGATGCTAGAACGCCTAGTTTAGTGCAGTGTTGATGCTAGGAGGCCTAGTTTAGTGCAGTGTTGATGCTAGGAGGCCTAGTTTAGTGCAGTGTTGGTACTATGAGGCCTAGTTTATTGCAGTGTTGATGCTAGTGAGCCTAGTTTAGTGCAGTGCTGATGCTAGGAGGCCTTTCAGTGATTTTGTGCTAGAAAGTAGTTTATGAGTGTTGAAAGCTGCGGCCCTGTTTGTGCAGCGTTGATGCTGGAGGTCAAGTTTAGTGGTTGTTGTTTTTAGGAGGCCCGTTTTTTGCAGTGTTGATGCTAGGAGGCAAGGTTGTGCACGTTGATTTAGCGCCTAGTCTAGTGCTGTGATGCTGGGAGTGTAGTTAGTACAGTTGTGTGCAAGGGCCTAGAAATCAGTTTTTATGAAAGAGCCTAGTCTTCTGCAGTTGTGATGCTAGGGGGCCCTGTGTAGTACAGTTGGACGCTAGGGGCCCTGTTAGTGCAGTTGTGTGTTAGGAACCCTGTCTATTTGGCTTGTGATGCTGGAAAGGCCTAGTTTAGTGCAGTGTTGATGGTTCTGGGCCCAGTTTTGTGCAGTTTTAAAAGCTAGGGTGTCTGTGCGGTTGATGCAGGAGTCGTAGTTTTGTACGTTGGATGTAGCAGGCCTAGACTTATCGTTGTTGGCTAAGTGGGCCGTCTTTTGCAGTTGTGATGCTGGCGGCCAGTCTGACGTTGTTGCTAGGGTTCCTGTTGTACGTTGTGATGCTAGGGGGCCTGTCTATGCAGTTCTGATGTCGGGGGTCCCAGTTGTGAGTTGTGATGTGGAGGCCCTTTCTAGTAGTGTTTATGGTAGGAGGCCAGGTTTAGTGCAGTGTGATGTAGGAGGCCCCTTAAGTGCAGGTTGCTGTAGGGGGTAAAGTTTAGTGCAGGTTGATGCTAGGGGTCAAATTTTGTCAGTGTTTATGTACCGGCTGCTCTAGTCGTGCGATGGGAGGAGGCTAGTTTTAGGAGCTTGGGGTTTGCGGCTAAGCTTGCAGTGTTAAAGCAGGAGGTCTTTCTAGTGCAGTGTTCATGTAGGGGGTTGTTGACAGTGTGATGTATTTAAACTAGTACAGTTTAATGCTAGGGGCCTTCCCAGTGCAGTGTTGCTGCTAAAAAGCCTAGTTTTTGCGTGTTTATTATAGGGCCCGGTTTTGGCAGTGTTGAAAAAAAAAGGCTAGTTTTTTTCAGTTTGATGCTGCAGGCCCAGTTTTTGCAGATTGATGGTAGGAGGCCAGGTTTAGCGCATGTTGTGCTGGAGGCTAGTTTTGTGCAGTGTTTATGTTAGGAGCCTAGTTTGTGCAGGGGGGATTTGGAGGCCTAGTTTAGTGCAGTGTTGTACTAGGAGGTCTAGTTTAGTGCAGTGCTGTTGCTAGGAGGCCACGTTCAGTGCAGTGTTTATGCTTGGAAGCCTAATTTAGTGCAGTGTTGATGATAGCAGGTTAAGTTAAGTACTGTGTTGATGCTAGGAGACCAGGTTTAGCGCAGTGTTGATGCTAGCAGGACTGCTATAGTGCAGTGTTGATGGTAGGAGGCCTAGTCTAGTGCAGCTTTGATGCTAGGAGGCTAAGTCTAGTGCAGTGTTAATGCTAGGAGGTCTAGTCTAGTGCAGTGTTGATGCTAGGGAGTCTATTACAGTGTTGATGCTAGGAGGCTAAGTCTAGTGCAGGTTATGCTAGGAGGTCTAGTCTAGTGCAGTGTTGATGCTAGGGAGTCTATTACAGTGTTGATGCTAGGAGGCTAAGTCTAGTGCAGTGTTAATGCTAGGAGGTCTAGTCTAGTGCAGTGTTGATGCTAGGGAGTCTATTACAGTGTTGATGCTAGGAGGTCTAGTTTAGTGCAGTGTTGATGGTAGGAGGCCTAGTTTAGTGCAGTGTTGATGGAAATAATTATTTTTTTTTATTATTATCACACCGGCCGATTCCCACCAAGGCAGAGTGACCCACCAAGGCAGGGTGGTCCACCAAGGCAGGGTGGTCCACCAAGGCAGGGTGGCCCACCAAGGCAAGGTGGTCCACCAAGGCAGAGTGGCCCACCAAGGCAGGGTGGCCCGAAAAAGAAAAACTTTCACCATCATTCACTCCATCACTGTCTTGCCAGAAGGGTGCTTTACACTACAGTTTTTAAACTGCAACATTACCCCTCCTTCAGAGTGAAGGACTGTACTTCCCATCTCCAGGACTCAAGTCCGGCCCTGCGGTTTACTGATCCCTTCATAAATGTTACTTTTGCTCAACCTCCAACTGCCACGTCTAGTATTAAAACATTTGTCTCCATTCACTCCTATCAAAACACGCTCATGCATTGCCTGCTGGAGTCCAAGCCCCTCGCACACAACCTTCTTTACCCCCTCCCTCCAACCCTTCCTAGCGATTACCCCTACCCGTTCCTTCCAACTACAGACTGATACACTCTTGAAGTCATTCTGTTTCGATCCATTCCTTACATGTTCGAAACCACCTCAAACAACCCTTCCTCAGCCCTCTGGACAACTGTTTTGGTAATCCCGCACCTCCTCCTAACTTCCAAATCGAATTTCTGCATATATTCACACCACACATTTGCCCTCTGTCATGACATCTCCACTGCCTACAGCTTCTCCTCGCTGGCAACATTCATCACCACGCTTCACACCCTAATAAGGAGGTTGTGTAAATACTATACTCTCATACATTCCTCTTTGCTCCAAGGACAAAGTTCTTTGTCTCCACAGACTCCTAAGTGCACCACTCACTCTTTTTCCTCATCAATTTCTCATGATTCACCTCATCTTTATAGACCCATCGCTGACACGTCCACTCCCAAATATCTGAATACGTTCTCCTCCTCCATACTCTCTCCCTCCGAATCTGATATTCAATCTTTCATCCACCTAATCTTTTTGTTATCCTATTAATCTTACTCTTTCCTGTATTCACTTTAAATTTTTCTTTTGCCACACCTCCAAATTCATCCACCAATCTCTGCAACTTTCTCTTCTGAATCTCCCAAGGCACAGTTTCATCAGCAAAGAGCAGCTGTGACAACTTCCACTTTGTGTGTGATTCTTTATCTTTTAACTCACGCCATTTGCCAAGACCCTCGCATTTACTTTCTTACAACCCCATCTATAAATATATTAAACAACCACGGGTTGACATCACACATTCCTTGTCTAAGGCCTACTTTTAGGGGAAAAATTTCCCTCTTTCCTACATACTCTAAATTGAGCCTACTATCCTCGTAAAAACTCTTCACTGCCTTTCAGTAACCTTACCTCATACACCATTCACTTGCAAAAATCTGCCATCATTGCCCCCCTATCCACCCTGTCATAGCCTTTTCCAAATCTTAAATGCCACAAAGACCTCTTTAGCCTTATCTAAATCCTGTTCTCTTATATGTTTCTCTGGTAAACACCTGGTTCACACACCCCTACCTTTCCTAAGCCTCTTGTCATCCTGTATTTTTCCTTTTCTCAGTCTTTACTCTAATTCTTTTCAATTTATAAAAAACTCTACCATTACACTTTACCAGGTACATCAACAGACTTATCCCCCTCTAATGTTTGCACTCTCTTTTATCCCCTTTGCCTTTTACAAAGGAACTAGCATGCACTCTGCCAATCCCCTAGGTACCTTACCCTCTTCCATACATTTATTAAACAATTGCACCAACACTCCAAAACTATTTCCCCATGCTTTAACAGTTCTATCTTATCCCATCAATCCGGCTGCCTTACCCCCTTTCATTTTACCTCTGCCTCACGAACTTCCCACACTCACAATGGCTCTTCCTACTCCTACATGATGTTATTCCTCCTTGGCCATATACAACTGAATCACAGCTTCCCTATCTTCATAACATTTAACAATTCCTCAAAATATTCTTCCATCTTCCAATACCTCTAACTCTCCATTTAAGAACTCTCCTTCTCCTATTTTTAAATGAAAATCCATTTGTTCTCTAGGGCTTTCTTAACTTGTTTTAATCTATCCAAAAACTTTTTCTTATTTTCAACCAAAATGTGTTGATGACATCTCACCCACTCTCTTCATTTGCCTCTCTTTTTACATTGCTTCACCACTCTCTTAACCTCTCTCTTTTACTCCATTACTTTCCCTCCTTGATCTCTTCTACTTTGTAAAAACTTCTCTTATGCTAACTTTTTTCTCCTTACTACTCTCTTTACATCATCATTCCACCAATCGCTCCTCTTCCCTACTGCACCCACTTTCTGTAACACAAACTTCTTCTGAAAACACTCTAACACTACATTTTTAAACTACCCCATACCTCTTCGACCCCATTGCATATTGCTCTCATTAGGCCCCAATCTATCCTCCAATAGCTGTTTATATTCCTTACCCTAACTGCCTCCTCTTTTTAGTTATAAACCTTCACCTCTCTCTTCCTGATGTTTATTCTCCTTGTATCCCATCTACCTTTTACTCTCAGTGTAAGCATACAACTAGGAAAGTGTCTGATTTTTCTGTGGCCCTCTAAAACAGTACATCCTGAAGTCTACTCAAAGTCTTTTTATCTACCAATACATAATCCAACAAACTACTGTCATTTGCCCTACATCATATCGTGTATACTTATTTATCCTCTTTTTCTTAAATGTGTATTACCTTAAACCTAAACCCCTTTCTTATACAAAGTTCAATAAGGGCTTCCCATTATCATTTACACCTGGCCTCCCTAAAACTTACCTACCACACCCTCTCTAAAGTTTTCCTACTTTAGCATTCAAAGTTCCCTACCACAATTACTCTCTCACTTGGTTTCCAAAGGCTCCTATACATTCACTTAACATCTCCCATAATCTCTCTCTCTCCTGCTTGCATTCCTCTCTTCTCCAGTGTGCATACACGCTTATTATGACCCACTTCTCGCAATCCAACCTTTACTTTAATCCACATAATTCTGAATTTACACATTCATATTCTCTTTTTCTCCTTCATTAACTGATCATTTTAAACATGTACTGCTACCCCTTCCTTTGCTCTAACACTCTCAGATACTCCAGATTTAATCCCCATTTATTTCCCCCCACACTGAACTCTCCTACCCCTTCAGCTTGTTTCGCTTAGGGCAGGACATCAACTTCTTTTATTCATAAACTCAGACAATAATCTGTTTTCTTGTATCCGCACTACATCCACGCACATTTAAGCAACCCAGTTTTATAAAGTTTTTCTTCTTCTCTTTTTTAGTAATTGTATACAGGAGAAAGGGTTACTAGTCCCATTGCTCCGGCATTTTAGTCGCCTCTTACGACACGCATGGCTTACGGAGGAAAGATTCTTTTCCACTTCCCATGGACAATAGAAGAAATAAAAAAGAACAAGAGTATTTAGAAAAAAGGAGAAATACCTAGATGTATGGATATATATATATGCATGTGCGTGTTGGGAGTGTGGACCAAAAGTCGTTAATAGGTGTAGCAAGATATCCCTGTTATCTTAGCGTGTTTATGAGACAGAAAAAGAAAACCAGCAATCCTACCATCATGCCAAAAAACCAAATTACAGGTTTTTGTTTCACAGTCATCTGGCAGGACGGTAGTACTTCCCCTGGGTGGTTGCTGTTGCTGTCTACCAACCTATACCTAAATGGAAAATAAATGGATAAAAATACACAAATGGAAATATAAAAACAAATACTGCATTGTGTGGTTATATTTCCGCAGTGTTGATTGGCTAGGTGGCTAGTTTAGTGGCAGTGTTTATGTAGGAGGCCTAGCTTAGAGCAGTGTTGATGCTTAAACGCTAGTTTAGTGCAGTGTTGATGCTAGGAGGCTAGTTTAGTGCGTGTAGTGCTAGGGAGCTTAGTCTTAGTTTGCAGCGTTGTCATTTAGACGGCCACGTTTAGTGCAGTGTTGATGTAGGAGCTAGTTTTAGTGCAGTGTGGTTACTATGAGGCCTAGTATTTATTGACAGTGTTGAGGTAGTGGAGCTAGTTTAGGCCAGTGCTGATGACTTAGGAGGCCACTTTCAGTGCATGTTGATGCTAGGAAAGCCTAGTTTAGTGATTGTATTGAAGCTAGGCAGGCCTAGTTTAGTTGCTGCGTTTTTTGATGCTAGGAGGTCAAAGATTAGTGCTTTGTTGATTCTAGGAGGCCCCGTTTTTTGCAGGTTGTGCTAGGGGGAAAGGGTTTTGTGCTCTTTGTTTTCTACAGCCTAGTTAGTGCGTGTTGGATTGGAGTCGTAGTCTAGTACGGTTGTGTGTTTAGAGGCCAGACTAATCTTTGTTTTGTAAGAGCCCTAGTCTTCTGCAGTTGTGATGCTAGGAGGCTAGTGTGTCTTTGGGGGACGCTAGGGGGCCCTAGCTGTGCAGTTTGTGATGTTGGAAGCTGTTAGTGGTTGTGTTGGAAGCCTAGTTTGTGCGTTTTGATGGTTTGGGCCCAGTTTTAGGCAGTTTTAAAAGCTGGGCTAGTCTGTGCAGTTTTGAGTTGGAGTGTAGTCTAGACAGTTTGATGCTAGCAGGCCTAGACTTATACATTTTGTAGAGCAAAGGGGCCCCTAGTCTTGTGCAGTTGTGATTAGGCGGCCTAGTCTAGTACAGTTGTGATGTAGGTTTTGCTTGTACAGTTGTGATGATAGGGGGCCTAGTCTAGTGCGTTTATGTCGGAGTCCTAGTCTAGAGAGTTGTGATGCTAGGAGGCCTTGTCTGCCCCGTGTTGATGGTAGGGGCCAGGTTTAGTGCAGTGTTGATGTAGGGGGCCCTGTTAAGTGCGCGTTGCGCTAGGAGGTAAAGTTTAGTGCGGTTGATGCTAGGGGTAAATTTTAGTGCAGTGTTCTGTCCAGGACTGCTCTAGGCAGTTTGTCGGGGTAGGAGTAGTCTAGTGAGCTTTGGGGGGGGGTTGCGGCAAAATTTTGTGCAGTGTAATGCTAGGAGGTCTATTCTATTTGCAGTTTTTTGCTAGGGGGTTTTTGTCTGTACGTGTTGTGCTATTAAGTCTGTACAGTTTTAAATTGTAGGGGGCCTACCTTAGTGCGTGTTGCTGCTAAGAACCCTAGTTTATTGCAGTGTTTATGCTTTTGGCCAGGTTTTGTGCAGTGTTAAAGAAAAAAGGCCTAGTTTATTTCAGTGTTGATGCTAGCGGCCTAGTTTAATGCATATTGATGGTAGGGGCCAGGTTTAGCGCAGTGTTGATGCTGGAGGCCTAGTTTGTGCATGTTGATGTTAGGAGCTAGTTTAGTGAGGGGGGTGTTAGGACGCCTAGTTTAGTGCAGGGTGAGTTTTGAGGCCAAAAGTTTAGTGCATGTTGGTACTAGGGGGTTTAGTTTGTGCATGCTGTTTTTTGGGAGGCCACGTTCAGTGAGTTTTTTATGTTTGGAAGCCAAATTTTTGTGAGTGTTGATGATAGGGGTTTTGTTAAGTACTGTGTTGAGCTAGGAGCCCAGGTTTAGCGCAGTGTTGATGCTGCGGACTGATTGCGGGTTTGGTGGAGGCCTAGTTAGTGCAGCTTGTGCTAGGGGTAAGTCTGTGAGTGTTAAATGCTAGGAGGTTAGTCTGTGCGTTTTTGATGCTGGGAGTCTTTACAGTGTTGATGCTGGAGGCCAATTTGCGCAGTTTTGTGCTAGGGGGCCCAGTTTAGTGCGTGTTGATGCTAGGGGCCCTTGCTTAGAGCGTGTTGTGCTAGAACTCCTAGTTTAGGCAGTGTTGATGGGACCCCTAGTTTGGCAGTGTTTAGTGTAGGAGGCTTAGTTTAGTGCAGCTTGACATTAGACGGCCCTTTTTGTGCGGTTGATGTAGGAGGCCTAGTTTAGTGCGTGTTGGTATATGGGGGGCCCCTGTTTATTGCAGTGTTGATGCTGTGAGCCTAGTTTAGTGCAGTGCTGTGCTGGGGCCCCCTTTTTTGTGCAGTTGTGCTAGAAAGCCTAGTTTACGCAGTGTTGGGGCTGCGGCCTTTTTTAGTCGGTTGATGCGGAGGTTAGTTTGTGGTTTTTTGTTTGGAGGCCACGTTTTTGCAGTGTTGTGAGGAGGCAAGGATTGTGATCGTTGATTCTAGGCTTGTCTGGGGCAGTGTTGATGTAGGAGTCGTGAGTACAGTTGTGATGTAGGGGCTAGACTAATACATTTGTTATGCTAGAGCCCTAGTCTGCAGTTTTGATGCTAGGGGGCCTAGTGTAGTCGTTGTGCGTAGGGGCCTAGTTAGTGCGTTGGATGTTAGGGGCCCCGTCAGTGCAGTTGTGATGCTAGGAAGCCTAGTTAGTGCAGTGTTGTGGTTCTAGGCCAGTTTTTTGAGTTTTTAAAGTAGGGCTAGTTAGGCAGTGTTGATGCTGGAGTGTAGTCTAGTACAGTTGTGATGCTCCCGGGCCCTAGATAATACAGTTGTAGAGCAAAGGGGCCTAGTCTTGTGCGTTTGATGTAGGCGGCTAGTCTAGTACATTTGTGTGTAGGATTTTTTGTCTAGTAAGTTGTGTGTAGGGGCCCTTGTCTAGTGCAGGTTGATGTAGGAGGCGGGTTTAGTGCAGTGTTGATGTAGGGGGCCCTAGTTTAGTTCGCTTGCTGCTGGAGGTAAAGTTTAGTGCAGTGTCGATGGTAGGGGCCTATTTTTGTGCAGTTTGATGGTAGCGGTTAAGACTAGTGCAGTGTTAATGCTAGGAGGTCTATTCTGTGCAGTGTTCGGGTTTTAGGAGGTCTTTTTTTTGTGCGTGTTGATGTATTAAGTCTTTCAGTTTTTAATGCGGAGGGCCTTTCCCTGTGAAGTGTTGCTGCTAAGAGGCCCTAGTTTTTTCCCCGTGTTTATGCTAGTAGGCCGGGGTTGGCGTTTTGACAAAAAAAAGGCCCTAGTTTAGTTTGTTGATGCTAGCGGGCCCTTTGTTTGTGCGGGGGAGTTGGGGGCCTAGTTTGTGCGTGTTAGTACTAGGGGTTAGTTTAGTCAGTGTTGATGTATGGAGCCTAGTTTGGCGTGCTGATGCTAGGAGGCCTAGTTTAATGCAGCGTTGATGTAGGGGGGCTGTTTAATGAGCGTTGTGCTGGGGGTAAAATTCGTTTTGATGTCCCGGGCCCCTGGTCTAGTGCAGTGTTGTGTACGGGCCTAGTTTTTTGCAGTTTTGACGCAAATGGCCGGGTTTTTGTGCAGTGGTTGCGAGAAAAGGCCTAGTTTAGCACAGTGTTATGCTAGGGGCTAGTTTTAGTGCGTGTTGATGGTTTTGGAGGCCGGGTTTTAGGCAGTGTTGATGCTAGGGGGCCCCTAGTTAGTGCAGTTTGATGTAAGGCCTGTTTAGTGCAGTGCTGATGCTAGGGAGGCCAATTTTCGTGCAGTGTTGATGTTTTGGAGGCCTTGCTTGTGCAGCATTGATGCTAGGATTTCAATTTTAGTGCAGTGTTGTGCTAGCAGGCTGGTTTAGTGCGTGTTGTGTTTGGTGCTGTTAGTGCGGGTTAATTCTATGGGTTGTCTAGTTCAGTGTTGATGCTGGGGAGGCCTAGTTTAGTGCATTTTGTTGTTGCTATGAGGGTAGTCTAGTTCGGTTTTTGAGCTGGAGGCCCTGTTAGTGCGTGTTGATGCTGGGGATTTCTAGGCAGTCTTGATGCTAGCGGGCCTTCTTTAGTGCAGTTTTTGATTTTTTGGGGCCTAGTCTAGTAGGTTGTATGTGGAGGCTTGTCTAGTGCGTTGTATGCTAGGAGGCCTAGTTTAGTACAGTTGTGATGCTGGAAGGAGGCGTTTTCTAGGACGATTGTGATGCTAGGAAGCCTAGTTTAATGCAGTTGTGATTCTAGCAGGCCTAGTCTAATGCAGTTGTGATGCTAGGAGGCCTAGTCTAGTACAGTTGTGATACTAGGAGGCTTAATCTAGTGCTGTTGTGATGCTAGGAGGCCTAGTTTAGTACAGTTGTGATGCTAGGAGGCTTAGTCTAGAACAGTTGTGATGCTAGGAGGCCTAGTTTAGTACAGTTGTTATGCTAGGATTCTTAGTCTAGTGTAGTTGTAATGCTAGGAGGCCTAGTTTAGTACAGTTGTGATGCTAGGAGGCTTAGTCTAGTGCAGTTGTGATGCTAGGAGGCCTAGTCTAGTACAGTTGTGATGCTAGGAAGTCTAGTCTAGTACAGTTGTGATGCTAGGAGGCCTAGTCTTGTACAGTTGTGATGCTAGGAAGTCTAGTCTAGTACAGTTGTGATGCTAGAAGGCTTAGTCTAGCGCAGTTGTGATACTAGGAGGCCTAGTCTAGCACAGTTGTGATGCTAGAAGGCCTAGTCTAGTCCAGTTGCGATGCTAGGAGGCCTAGTCTGGCACAGCTGGCGCATCTTGACTCACAAAACTCTGAGACTTGAAAGATAAATCTTAAGATAACTTTCGCCTCTGACATGACGAAGTATCAAGCCAAAACATTGTCTCAAAATTCGTCACCAGAATGATAGTGTTTTGTTTCTGTTTACCTTGGTTGCTAGGAGGTGCAGGCACCATGGCTAGGCTGCTAGGAGGTGCAGGCACCATGGCTAGGCTGCTAGGAGGTGCAGGCACCATGGCTAGACTCCTAGGAGGCGTTGCAGAAGTGGCTGTCTTGTGTCTGTTCGAACCTTCCCACAGGATGCTCACTCCTCCCTGTAGGATTGAATTAGTTTTATATTATGTTGTGTGTGTGTGTGTGTGTGTACTTACCTAGATGTGGTTGCAGCTGTCGATTCACAGCTCCTGGCCCCGCCTATTCACTAGTCGCTACTAGGTCACTCTGCTCCATGAGCTTTTTCATACCTCTTCTTACAGCAATGTATAGATCCTGTCTCCACTACATCACTTCACAGACTATTCCACTTCCTGACAACTCTGTGACTGAAGAAATACTTCCTAACATCCCTGCGGCTCATCCCTTGCTGTGTCCCATCTCTGGAACATTCTGCCTCTGTCCACTTTTCGATTCCTCTCAGCATTTCGTATGTCGTTATCATATCCCCCCTATCTCTCATGTCCTCCAGACTCGTCAGGTCGATTTCCCTTAACCTCTCCTCGTAGGACATTCTCCTTACCTCCTGGACTCGTCTCGTTGCAAACCTTTGCACTTTCTCTAATTTTCTTAGGTGCTTCACCAGGTGTGCGCTTTAAACTGGTGCTGCATACTCGAATAAGAGCTTGGCATACAGGGTGTACAGGGCCCTAAACGATTCCTTACTGAGATGTCGGAATGCCATTCTTAGGTTTGCTAGGCGCCCATATGTTGCAGCAGTTATTTGGTTGATGTGCGCTTCAGGAGATGTGCTCGGTATTATACCCACCCCAAGACCCTTTTCCTCGGTTGAGGTTTGTAGTCTTTGGCCACCTATACTGTACCCTGTCTGCGGTCTTCTTTGTTCTTCCCCAATCTTCATGACTTTGCACTTGGTGGGGTTGAGCTCCAGGAGCTAGATTCTGGACCAGGCCTGCGGCCTGTGCAGATCCCTTTCTAGTCCTGCCTGGTCCTTCTTTGGTTGAATTGTCCTCATTAACTTCACATCGTCTACAAACAGGGACACTTCTGAGTCTACTCCTTCTGTTCTGTCGTTCACATATAACAGAAACAAAACCGGTCTAGGACTGACTCCTGTGGAACCCCGCTGGTCACAGGTGCCCACTCTGACACCTCGCCACGTACCATGACTCGCTGATGTCTTCCTGACAAGTATTCCCTTATCCATTGTAGTGCCTTCCCTGTTATCCCTGCTTGGTCCTCCAGTTTTTACACTAATCTTTTGTGTGGAACTGTGTCAAAAGTATTCTTACAGTCCAAGAAAATGCAATCTACCCGCCCCTGTCTCTCTCTCTCTCTTGTGTTACTGCTGTCACCCTGTCATAGAACTCCAGTAGGTTTGTGACACAGGATTTCCTGTCCCGTGCTGGCTGTCGTTGACGAGATCATTCCTTTCTAGGTGCTCCACCAATGGTGGATAATCTTCTTCATCACTTTGCATACTATACATGTCAGTGACACTGGTTTGTAGTTTAATACTGTGTCTGTCTCTTCTTTTTTTAAAGATTGGTGGTCATGGTGATGGTGGTGGTGGTCATAGTGGTGGTGGTCATAGTGGTGGTGGTGGGTCATTGGTGGTGGTGTGGTGGTGGTGTGGTTCATGGTGGTGTGGTGGTCAAGTGGTGGTGGTGGTGGTGGTCATAGTGGTGGTGTGGGTCTGTGTGTGTTGTCATGGTGGTGTGTTGTGGTCATAGTGGTGGTGGTGGTCAGGTGGTGGTGGTCACGTGTGAGGTGTGTGGTGGTCATATTGGTGGTGGTGGTGGAATGTGGTTGGTGGTGTTGGTGGTGGTGGTGGTGGTTGGGTGGTGGTGGTGGTGGTGTGTGGTGGTTTATATGGTGGTGGTGGTGGTGTCATGGTGTGGTGGTTGGTGGTGGGGTGGTGGTCATAGTGGTGGTGGTGGTCATTGTGTGGTGGTGTGTGTGGTGTCATGGTGGTGGTGGTGGTGGTGGTCATGGTGGTGGTGGTGGTCATGGTGGTGTGGTCATAGTGGTGGTGGGTGGTGGTGGTGGTCATGGTGGTGGTGGTCAAGTGGTGTGGTTGGTGGTGGTGGTCATAGTGGTGGTGGTGTCTGTGGTAGTGGTGGTGGTGGTGGTGGTGGTGGTAGTGGTGGTGTGGTGGTGGTGGTGTGTGGTGGGTGATGGTGGTGGTGGTCATGGTGGTGGTGGTGGTGGTGGTGGTGTGGTGGTGGTGGTGATGTGGTGGGTGGTCATAGTGGTCAGTGGTGGTCATGGTGGTGGTGGTGGTGGTATGGTGGTGGTGGTCATAGTGTGGTGGTGGTAGGTGGTGGTGGTTGGTGGTGGTCATGTTGGTGGTGGTCATAGTGGTGGTGTGGTGGTCATGGTGGTGGTGGTGGTGTGGTCCATGGTGGTGAGTGTCATAGTGGTGGTGTGGTCATGGTGGTGGTGTCTGCGTGTTCATTGGTGGTGGTTGGTATGCTGGTGTGTTGAGTCTTTGTGTGGTGTGTCAAGTGGTTAGTGGTGGCATGAGTGGTGGTGGTGTGTATGGTGGTGATGGTCATAGATCGTGGTGTTGTGAGGTGGTCTGTGTGTGGTCATGTGTGTGGGTCATTTTGGTGTCACCTGGTGGTAGTTCTATGATTGTTGGGGGTGGTTGTAGGTTATGGTGTGTTCTTTGGTGTTGGTTGGTGGTCATGGTTGATGGTGGTGGTGGTCATGTGGTGGTGTGGTCATAGTGGTGGTGGTGGTCATGGTGGTGGTGGTGGTGGTGGTCATGTGGTAGTGGTGGTCATGGTGGTGGTGGTGGTGGTCATGGTGGTGGTGGTGGGGTGGTGGTGTTGGTGGTGGTGTGGTGTCATAGTGGTGGTGGTGGTCATGGTGTGGTGGTGGTGGGTGGTGGTGGGTCATGTGGTGGTGGTGGTGGTCATGGTGGTGGTGGTGGTTGGTGGTGGTGTGGTGGTCATGGTGGTGGTGGTGGTGGTGGTGGTGGTGGTGGTGGTGGTGGTGGTGGTGGGTGGTCATGGGTGGTGGTGGTGGTGTCAGTGGTGGTGGTGGTCATGTGGTGTGGTGGTGGTCATGGTGGTGGTGGTGGTGGTCATGGTGGGGTGTGTGGTCGGTGGTGGTGTCATAGTATGGTGGTGGTGGTGGTGGTATGGTGGTGTGGTCTGGTGGTGGTGGTGGTGGTGGTCATGTGTGTGGTGGTGGTGGCATGTGGTGTGGTGGTGGTGGTTGTGGTGGGTGGTGGTTGGTGTGGTGTGGTGGTGGTCAATGGTGGTGGTGGTGGTGGTGTGTGGGTGGTGGTGGTCATGGTGGTGGTGGTGGTTCATGGTGGTGTGTGGTGGTGTGGTGGTGTGGTGGTGGTGGTGGTCATGGTGGTGGTGGTGTGGTGGTGGTGGTCAGGTGGTGGTGGTGGTGTGGTGGTGGTAGGGTTGGTGGTGGTGGTCTGTGGGGTGTTGTGGTGGTGGTGGTGGTGGTGGGTGGGTGGTTGGTGGTGGTGGTCATGGTGGTGGTGGTGGTGGTGTGTGGTGGTGGTGGGGGTGGTGTGGTTTGGGTGGTGTGTGTTGTGGTGGTGGGTGGTGGTGTGGTGGTGGGGTGGGTGGTGGTGGTGGTGGTGGTGGTGGTGGTGGTGTGGGGGTTGGTGGTGTGTGTGGTGGTGGTGGTATGGTGTTGGTGGTGGTGATCATGTGGTGGTGGTGGTGGTGGTGGTGTGGTGGTCATGGTGGTGGTGGTTTAGGCGGTGGTGGTGGTGGTTGGTGGTGTGGTGGTGGTGGTGGTGGTGGTGTGGTGTTGGTGGTGGTGGTGGTGTGTGGTGGTGGTGGTGGTGGTGGGTATGGTGGTGGTGGTGGTGGTCGGGGTGGTGGTGGTGGTGGTGGTTGGTGTGGTGGTGGTGGTGTGGTGGTGGTGTTGGTGGTGGGGTGTGGTGGTCATAGTGGTGTGGTGGTGGTCATGGTGGAGGTGGTCGGTGGCGTGGTGTTGGTGGTGGTGGTGGTGTGGTGGTGGTGGTGGTGGTGGGTGGTGTGGTGGTGTTGGTGGTGGTGGTGGGGTGTGTGGTGGTGGTGGTGGTGGTGTTGGTGGTGGTGTGGTGGTCATAGTGGTGGTGGTCATGTGGTGGTGGTGGTGGTGATGGTGGTGGTGGGTGGTGGTGGGGGTGGTGGTGGTCATGGTGGTTGGTGGTGGTGGTCATGGTGGTTTGGTCGTATAGTGTGTGTGGTGGTTGCATGGTGTGTGGTGGAAGTGGTCATGTTGGTGGTGGTGGTGGTGGTGGTGTGTGGTGGTGGGGTGGTCATGTGTGGTGGTGGTGGTGGTAAGTGGTGGTGGTGGTCATGGTGGTGGTGGGTGGTGGTGGTGGTGGTTGGATGGTGGTGGTGTGTGGTTGGTGGTCAGTGGTGGTGGTGGTGGTGGTGGCATGGTGGTGGTGGTAGTGGTATGTGGTGGTGGTGGGGTCGAGTGGTGGTGGTGGTGGTGGTGGTGGTGGTGGTGGTGGTAGTGGGTGGTCAATGGTGGTGGTGGTCATGGTGGGGTGGTCATGGTGGGTGGTTGGTCATGGTGGTGGTGGAGTGGTCATAGTGTGGTGGTGGTGGTGTGGTGTGGTGGTGGTCATAGTGGGTGGTGGTATGGTGGTGGTGGTGGTGGATAGTGGTGGTGGTGTGGTGGTGGTGGTGGTGATGGTGGTGGTGGTGGTCATGGTGATGTGGTGGCTGGTTGGTGGTGGTGGTGGTGGTCATGGTGGTGGTGGTGTGGGTCATAGTGGTAGTGGTGGTCTGGGTGGTGGTGGTGGTGGTGGTGGTGGTGGTCATGGGTGGTGGTGGTGGTGTCATATTTGTGGTGGTGGTGGTCATGTGGTGGTGGTGGTCATGGTGGTGGTGGTGGTATGGTGTGTGGTGGTCATGGTGGTGGTGGTATGGTGGTGGTTGTGTGGTGTGGTGGTGGTGGTGTGGTGGTGGGTGGTGGTGGGGGGTGGTCATAGTGATGGTGGTGGTGGTGGTGGTAGTTCATGGTGGTGTGGAAGTGGTCATACTGTGGTGGTGGTGGTGGTCAAGGTGGTTGTTTTGGTGGTGTTGGTGGTGGTGGCATGGTGGTGGTGGTTGTGGTGGTTGGTGGTAGTGGTGTTGGTGGTGGTGACATGGTGGTGGTGGTGGTGGTGGTGTGGTGTGGTGTGGTGATCATGGGGTGTGGTGGTCATGGTGGTGGTGGTGTTGGTGGTGGTGGTGTTGGTGTTGGTGGGTGGTGGTGGTGGTAAGTGGTGGTTGGTGGTGTGTGTCATGGTGGTGTGTGGTGGTGGTGTTGGTGGTGGGTCATGGTGGTTGGTGGTTCATGGTGGTGGTGGTTGTGTGGTGGTGGTGTTGTGATGGTGGTGGTGTGGTGGTGTTGGTGGTGGTGCTGGTGATTGGTGGTGGTGTTTTGGTGGTGGTGTTGGCGGTGGTGGGTGGTGGTGGGTCTGGTGGTGGTGGGTCATAGTGGTGGTGGTGTTGGTGTTGGTGGTGTTGGTGGTGGTGGTAGTGGTGGTGGTTTGGTGGTGGTTGGTGGTGGGGGTGGTCATAGTGGTGGTGGTGGTGGTGGTGGTGGTTGGTGGTCGATGGTGGTGGTGTGGTGTTGGTTGGTGTGGTGGGTGGTGGTGTGGTGGGTGGTGGTGGTGGTGGTGGTGGTTTTTTGGTGGTGGTGGTGGTGGTGGTGGTGGTATGGTGGTTTTTGGTGGTTATTGGTGGTTATGGGTTTGGTGTGTGGTGGTGGGTGGTGGTGGTGGTGGTGTTGGTGGGGTCATGGTGGTGTGGTGGTGGTGGTCACAGTGGTGGTGGTGGTTTTGGTGGTGGTGGTGGTTGTGGTGGTCATGGTGGGTGGTGGTGGTTGGGTCTGTGGTTGGTGGTCATAGTGGTGGTGGTGGTTGGTGGTTTAGTGGTGGTGGTGGTGGGTGTGTGGTCATAGTGGTGGTGGTGGTGGTGGTCATAGTGGTGGTGGTGGTGGTGGTCATAGTGGTGGTGGGGTGGTGGGGTGGTGGTCATAGTGGTGGTGGTGGTCATAGTGGTGGTGTGGGGGGTGGTGGTGTCATGGTGGTGGTGGTTGTCATGGTATTGGTGGTGGTGGTGTCATGTGGTGGTGGTGGTGGTGGTGATGGTCATGATGGTGGTGCTGGTGGTGGTGGTGATTGTGATGGTGGTAGTGGTTATGGTGGTGGTGGTGGTGGTGGTGATGGTCATGATGGTGGTGGTGGTGGTGGTGGTGGTGGTGATGATGGTGATGGTGGTGGTGGTGGTGGTGGTTATAGTGGTAGTCATGGCGGTGGCGGTGGCAGTGACGGTGATGGTGGCGGTGGCGGTGTGCGGTGACGGTGACGGTGACAGTGGCGGTAGTGGTGATGGTAGGGGCAATGGAGATGGTGGTGGTGGTGGTAGTTGCATTACTTTCACAAGGGAAGCGCTAAACCCTTAGGGTTCATACACTGCCCTGGGGAAAGTGGAGGCGATCAGCTTCGAACCGAGGAAAGGGAGGACTTATATACTGCAGACAGGTGAGGTGAAGCAGTCGTAGGCAGTGTCACCTTAATAATAATAATAATATTCCTTATCTCCACCAGAACATGATACAACTTATACAGACCATAGCTGACATCAGTGACAGGGACAGCAGGTGTCTTAAGGAAACACGCCTATTGTTTTCAACCGTACCGGGGATCCAACCATGGACCTCAGAGTGTGAGGTTAGTGTGAAGTATAGCATGTCAGACACAGCAACATCTTGGGATCTTGACACAGGGAATTCCACGCTTGTTTAACCTAAAAAAATTAACTGCTTCCACCTGTGTGTTTGTCCAAGGTGACGCCGCCTACTACTGCGTCACCTCCGTAGTATATAAGTCACTTCTCCCTGTATATTTTCTAATATGATCAACAATGATGGACTGAAAACATCGACTCCAGGATGAACAACTAAACTTATGAAGATGTTCCGATCTATCTTGGACTATTGACTAGCCACAGTGTAACTAGTTAATGGTCGCAGTGTAACTAGTTAATGGTTACAGTGTAACTAGTTAATGGTTACAGTGTAACCAGTTAATGGTTACAGTGTAACTAGTTAATGGTTACAGTGTAACTAGTTAATGGTCACAGTGTAACTAGTTAGTGGTTACAGTGTAACTAGTTTATGGCCACAGTGTAACTTACTTAATGGTACCAGTGTAACTAGTTAATGGTTACAGTGTAACTACTTAATGGTTACAGTGTAACTAGTTAATGATTACAGTGTAACCAGTTAATGATTACAGTGTAACTAGTTAATGGTTACAGTGTAACCAGTTAATGGTTACAGTGTAACTAGTTAATGGTTACAGTGTAACCAGTTAATGGTTACAGTGTAACCAGTTAATGGTTACAGTGTAACCAGTTAATGGTTACAGTGTAACCAGTTAATGGTCACAGTGTAACTAGTTAGTGGTTACAGTGTAACTAGTTAATGGTTACAGTGTAACCAGTTAATGGTCACAGTGTAACTAGTTAATGGTTACAGTGTAACTAGTTAATGGCCACAGTCTATCTAGTTAATGGTTACAGTGTAACTAGTTAAAGGCCACAGTCTAACTAGTTAATGGTTACAGTGTAAGCAGTTAATGGTTACAGTGTAACTAGTTAATGGTTTCAGTGTAACTAGTTAATGGTCACAGTGTAACTAGTTAGTGGTTACAGTGTAACTAGTTAATGGTTGCAGTGTAACTACTTAATGGTTACAGTGTAACTAGTTAATGATTACAGTGTAACTAGTTAATGATATAATTTCTTTCTACCAGAACCATGATACTAATTAATACAGAGCTATTAATGACATCAGTGACAGGTCAGCAGTGTCTTAAGTGAATACAATGTATAATGTTTTCAACCAGTTAACCGGGTCAACCATGACCTAGTTAATGATTACGTGTGAAGTATTAATGGACACAGTAACATTTGGTCAATTTGACATAGGGAAATTACTGCTATGTTAAACTAAAATAATTAATGTTCACATGTTTAGTCAATGGTGACGCGCTACTATTGCGTCACTTCCGTTTATATAAGTTACTTCTTCACAATGTATATTTTCTAAAATGTCAACAATAGATGGACTGAAAAACCATTAATGTCACAATTAAACTTATGTCACATGTTACTGCATCAAATGGAACTTTGATAGTCACATTTTAACTAGTTAATGGTCCATGTAACCAGTTAATGGTTACAGTGTAACTAGTTAATGGTCTACATGTACCAGTTAAGGGTTTACAGTGTAACTAGTTAATGGTCACATGTTAACTAGTTAATGGTCACAAGTGTAACAGTTAGGGGTTCACAGTGTAACCAGTTATGGCCACAGTGTAATCATTACCTTAATGGTACAATGTAACTAGTTAATGATACAGATGTAACCACTTAAGGGATACAATGTAACTAGTTAATGATTACAGTGTAAAAGTTAATGGTCACAGTGTAACCAGTTAATGGTCACAGTGTAACCAGTTAATGGTTACAGTATGGTCACATAGTTAATGGTCACAGATTAACCAGTTAAGTGATCACAGTGTTAACCAGTTAATGGTCACAATGTAAGCAGTTAATGGTTACAGTGTTACCAGTTAATGGTCACAATATAACAGTTATGTACAGTGTTACAGTTAATGGTCACAGTGTAACAGTTAATGGTCACAGTGTAACCAGTTAATGGTTACAGTTAAACTAGTTAATGGCACAGTCTATCTAGTTAATGGTTCACAGTGTAACCTAGTTAAGGTCACAGTCTAACAGTTAATGGTACATGTAACCAGTTAATGGTCACAGTGTAACTAGTTAATGGTCAGGTGCTAACCAGTTAATGGTCACAGTGTACAGTTAAGTGGTCACAGTGCTACTAGTTAATGGCCACAGTGCTAACTATTAATGGTCACAGTGCTAACTAGTTAATGGTTGCACAGTTGGGTAACTACCATTAATGGTTACAGTGTAACTAGTTAATGATCAAAAAACCAGTTGTCAACAAAGTTAATGGTAGGTGTAACAGTTAATGGTCACAGTGCTAACTTTAATGGCCACAGTGCTAGCTATTAATGGTCACAGTCTAACCAGTTAATGGTCACAGTGTACCAGTTAATGAATACAATGTACTAGTTAATGGCAACAGTGTAACTAGTTAATGGTCAAGTGCTAAAGTTAATGTACAGTGTAACAGTTAATGGTCACAATTAACCAGTTAATGGTCACAGTGTTACCGAGTTAAGGGGTCACAGTGTACCAGTTAATGGTCACAGTGTACAATTAATGGTCACAAGTGTTACCAGTTAATGGTCACAGTGCTACCTAGTTAATGGTCACAAGTGTACCAGTTTAGTAAGTCACATGTTACTACTAATGGTCACATGTACCAGTTAATGGTCACAATGTAACCTAGTTAATGTCAAGGTGCTACAGTAATGGTCACAGTGCTACAGTTAATGGTCACAATGTAACCATTTTAAATGTCACATGTACAGTTAATGGTCACAATGTTACCAGTTATTTACAGTGCTACATTATGTTACAGTGCTACCATGTATGGTCAAAATGTAACCAGTTAATGTCACAATGAAACCAGTTAATGGTCACAATTAACCAGTTAATGGTCACAATGTAACAGTTAATGGTCACAAGTGTACTAGTTAATGGTCACATGCTACCAGTTAATGGTCACAAGTGTACCAGTTAATGGTCACAATGCTAACCAGTTAATGGTCACAGTGTACCAGTTAATGGTCACAATGTAACCAGTTAATGGTCACAATATAACCAGTTAATGGTCACAGTGCTACCAGTTAATGGTCACAGTGCTACCAGTTAATGGTCACAGTGCTACCAGTTAATGGTCACAGTGCTACCAGTTAATGGTCACAAAGTAACCAGTTAATGGTCACAGTGTTTACCAGTTAATGGTCACAATCTAACAGTTAATGGTCACAGTGCTACCAGTTAATGGTCACAGTGTAACCAGTTAATGGTCACAGTGTTACCAGTTAATGGTCACAATACTACCAGTTAATGGTCACAGTGCTACCAGTTAATGGTCACAATATAACCAGTTAATGGTCACAGTGCTACCAGTTAATGGTCACAGTGCTACCAGTTAATGGTCACAGTGCTACCAGTTAATGGTCACAGTGCTACCAGTTAATGGTCACAGTTTTTACAAACCTTAATAAATCAGCAGTGATAAGAGAAGATTATGGTCACAGTGCTTATGAAAAGTTAATGGCAGGAGTGTGACGCCATGTTAATGGTCAAGTGGCACCAGTTAATGGTCAAGTGGCTACCATGGTAATGGTCTAAAGTGCAGCCATGTTAAAGGTAAAGTGGCTACATGGTATAGGATGGTAAAAGTGCAGCCAGTTATAGGTCAAGTGGCACCAGGTTAATGGTAAGTGGCAGTCATTATATGGTAAAGTGGCACCAGGTTAAGGTAACACCATGTAAAGTTAAAGGTACAGTGCTACCATGTAATAGGAGGTAAAGTGGCTAGCCATTATATGGTAAAGTGGCAGTCCAGTATAATGGTAAAGTGGCACCAATGGTAATGGTACAAGTGGCACCATGGTATAGGGGTAAAGTGCTAGCCAGGTTAGAGGTCACAGTGGCACCATTAATGGGTAACAGTGCTAGCCAGTATAGGAGATAAAGTGCAGCCAGGTTAATGGTCACAGTGGCATCCATGGTAATGGGTCACAATATATCGAGTTAAATGGCAGCCACGTATAGGGTAAGTGGCACCATTATATGGCAAAGTGGCACCAGTATAAGGTCACAGTGCTACCATGTTAAGTAAAGGGGCATCCATGGTAAGTAGGTAACAGTGGCTACCAGGTTAATGGTCACAGTGCAGCATGGTATAGTAATGGTAAAGTGGCATCAGTAATAGGGTAAAGTGCACCATGATAATAGGTAACAGTGGCACCATGTTAAGGTCAAAGTGCACCAGGTTAGGTAAAGTGGCATCCAGGTTAATGAGGTCAAGTGGCAGCCAGTTAATGGGTACAATGACAGTTAATGGGTAAAGTGCACCATTATATGGTCAAAGTGCACCAGTTAAGGTACAGTGGCACCATGTTAATGGTAACAGTGCAGCCAGTGTAATGGGTAAAGTGCACCAGGTATAAGGTAACAGTGGCAGTCATGTTATGGTAAAGTGAGCCATGTAATGGTCACAGTGCTACCAGTTAATGGTAAAGTGGCACCAGGGTTAAGGTAAAGTGCACCAGGTTAGGGTCACAGGGGCAGCCAGTTGATTAAGGATCATAGTCTAGCAGTTAATGGTCACAGTATGGTACCAGTGTAATGGTTCAAGTGACGTCCAGTTAAGGTCAAATTAACCATGTAATGGTAAAGTGGCACCATGTTAAGGTCACAGTGAGTAAAGTATAAGGTCAAGTGGACAAGTAATGGTAGAATATGACCAGTAAAAGGTTACAGTGGAATAAAGTAATGGTCAAGTGCACAGGTTAGAGGTCAAGTGCAGCATGTTAATGGTCAAAGTGGCTAGTCATGTATAATGGTCATATGCTACATATATAGAGTAAATCATCCTTTAATAAAGTTCATTTAGGAGATAAATGATTGGAAGATTATTGTGCAGCTTTTGTGTTATAGGTACAAGGCTCATTAGTGGAGGAGGTAAAGTGCAGCCATGATATAGGAGGTAAAGTGGCAGCAATGGTATAGGAGGTAAAGTGGCGCCCATGGTATAGGAGGTAAAGTGGCAGCCATGGTATAGGAGGTAAAGTGGCAGCCATGGTATAGGAGGTAAAGTGGCAGTCATGTATAGGAGGTAAAGTGGCAGCCATGATATAGGAGGTAAAGTGGCAGCCATGGTATAGGAGGTAAAGTGGCAGCCATGATATAGGAGGTAAAGTGGCAGCCATGGTATAGGAGGTAAAGTGGCAGCCATGGTATAGGAGTTAAAGTGGAAGTCATAGTATAGGAGGTAAAGTGGAAGTCATAGTATAGGAGGTAAAGTGGCAGCCATGGTATAGGAGTTAAAGTGGAAGTCATAGTATAGGAGGTAAAGTGAAGTCATAATAGAGGTAAAGTGCAGCCATGGTATAGGAGTTAAAGTGGAAGTCATAGTATAGGAGGTAAAGTGGAAGTCATAGTATAGGAGGTAAAGTGGCAGCCATGGTATAGGAGTTAAAGTGGAAGTCATAGTATAGGAGGTAAAGTGGCAGTCATGGTATAGGAGGTAAAGTGGCAGTCATGGTATAGGAGGTAAAGTGGCAGCCATGGTATAGGAGGTAAAGTGGCAGCCATGGTATAGGAGGTAAAGTGGCAGTCATGGTATAGGAGGTTAAAGTGGCAGTCATGGTATAGGAGGTAAAGTGGCAGCCATGGTATAGGAGGTAAAGTGGCAGCCATGGTATAGGAGGTAAAGTGGCAGCCATGGTATAGGAGGTAAAGTGGCAGTCATGGTGTAGGATATAAAGTGGCAGCCATGGTATAGGAGGTAAAGTGGCAGCCATGGTATAGGAGGTAAAGTGGCAGTCATGGGATCAAGTCTTAATGGTGACTGGTGACTAGTGGCGTTCCTCAAGGATCAGTTTCGGGTCCAGTGTTTTTCATAATTTACATTAATGACCTTAATGAAAGAATAACGAGTGACATGAGAATATTAGCTGATGACACAAAAATAAGCTTAATAATATATTCTGTTTGGTAAAGGAGGCGAAATGCGAACATTGTGAGGAATCGGAAACAGCTTTTCATGCCGTATATTTTTGTAGGGAGTTGGGGCAGGTACTGTTGTGGCTGGCTAGAATCTTCAAGTTAATGGGTGGGGGCAATGTAGAGCTCCTGCGTGCCATAACTTTAGAGGTAAGGGGGGTGTCTGAGGTTGTAAAGAGAGCCATTCTGTACATTGTGACAGATGTCTTGTATTATTCCTGGGGATTGAAGGAAAAGGGTGGGGGGATTAGGGTAAGGGCAATTGCAGCAGCAGTTTATCGCACAGTCTGTAGAAATAAACTCATTTATGGTAAAAGGTGGACAACTGCGTTCCCGGAGGCATATAGAAATATAACGGTAAAGGGACTCAGTAATTTGGCTACTTAAGTACTAAGGGACCATTTTCCTTTTATAGAGCGTATATGACCATACTGAAGGATATGTAAATGTGGAAGGATTGTTAGGAGAATAGTATGAGAGGGGATGACATGTCAGATGTGGTGTAATTGGAGAGTTTTCTGGTGATTGAATGTTTTAGTTTAGCCATGTGTTCAAAAACAACAGGTCATTGACGATCATAGTTTTAATAAGGTAAATGATCTTTGTAAGTGAGACAACTACAAGAGGGAACAATCAAAGCATTCTTAACATTTTGGTATAAAAAAGTGCTGAAAGAAAGGGAAGTTGTGTATGTGGTATGATCAGGTGTTACTACAGTTAAGAGGAATTTTAATTGTGTCAGTTTATTTTGTAGTTTAGTTAGCACATATCATGTGTAAATGTTAGGGATCATCAGAAATCTTCCATTTACAATGGACTTTTGTTACTGGAGCAGATTAAGAAAATGTGGTGGCAGTATGATGATGTGGAACCAACTGTTAAGAAGTATGTGATGGTGGCAGTATGATGATGTGGAACCAACTGTTAAGAAGTATGTGATGGTGGCAGTATGATGATGTAGAACCAACTGTTAAGAAGTATGTGATGGTGGCAGTATGATGATGTGGAACCAACTGTTAAGAAGTATGTGATAATTGATGAAATGTTACATGTAGAGTGTGCTGTTATAAATTGTGGTGGGGAGGGATAGGGAAGTATAACCTTATTGGATACTAACAGAACACCACCTTTGTTGGTAGTTATGACTAGGGGGGGGTAATGTAAGTGTGATAGTGTATATAGACAATGTTAAGGCATTTGTCAGTTGGTATGCAGATACTAACATGGTTTGGAAAAACAACTGTCTTAAAATAACATTATACTTCATGATTTTGTTAACTGGTAGAGTTTTCACATCATGTATATGTATATTGGGGAAAAGTGTGTTTACTTGCTTGCTATGTTAGGGAGAAAGTGGTTGTGCCAATATTGTGTGGCGGCAGCAAGGGTTTCCTCATCCTGCATATTGCAGGTTTTGAGTGCGTGTAATCAGAGTGTATAGTTTAGTGTCCTCTGGATTGGGATAGATTATGTTGATGTTGTATTGTGTATAAATTTTGATGTTGGGCCATATGTTGGACAACATTTGGTCGTTTGTGTAATATTGTGTATTATGTAAGTTTTTGTATAAATTATTTTATATTTATTATCACACTGGCCGATTCCCACCAAGGCAGAGTGGCCCACCAAGGCAGGGTGGCCCACCAAGGCAGGGTGGTCCACCAAGGCAGGGTGGTCCACCAAGGCAGGGTGGCCCACCAAGGCAAGGTGGTCCACCAAGGCAAGGTGGTCCACCAAGGCAGAGTGGCCCACCAAGGCAGGGTGGCCCGAAAAAGAAAAACTTTCACCATCATTCACTCCATCACTGTCTTGCCAGAAGGGTGCTTTACACTACAGTTTTTAAACTGCAACATTAACACCCCTCCTTCAGAGTGCAGGCACTGTACTTCCCATCTCCAGGACTCAAGTCCGGCCTGCCGGTTTCCCTGAACCCCTTCATAAATGTTACTTTGCTCACACTCCAACAGCACGTCAAGTATTAAAAACCATTTGTCTCCATTCACTCCTATCAAACACGCTCACGCATACCTGCTGGAAGTCCAAGCCCCTCGCACACAAAACCTCCTTTACCCCTTCTCTCCAACCTTTCCTAGGCCGACCCCTACCCCGCCTTCCTTCCACTACAGACTGATACACTCTTGAAGTCATTCTGTTTCGCTCCATTCTCTCTACATGTCCACTGCCTCCAGCCTTCTCCTCGCTGCAACATTCATCACCCATGCTTCACACCCATATAAAAGCGTTGGTAAAACTATACTCTCATACATTCCCCTCTTTGCCTCCAAGGACAAAGTTCTTTGTCTCCACAGACTCCTAAGTGCACCACTCACTCTTTTCCCCTCATCAATTCTATGATTCACCTCATCTTTCATAGACCCATTTCCCCTGACACGTCCACTCCCAAATATCTGAATACATTCACCTCCTCCATACTCTCTCCCTCCAATCTGATATTCAATCTTTCATCACCTAATCTTTTTGTTATCCTCATAACCTTACTCTTTCCTGTATTCACCTTTAATTTTCTTCTTTTGCACACCCTACAAAATTCATCCACCAATCTCTGCAACTTCTCTTCAGAATCTCCCAAGAGCACAGTGTCATCAGCAAAGAGCAGCTGTGACAACTCCCACTTTGTGTGTGATTCTTTATCTTTTAACTCCACGCCTCTTGCCAAGACCCTGCATTTACTTCTCTTACAACCCCATCTATAAATATATTAAAACAACCACCGGTGACATCACACATCCTTGTCTAAGGCCTACTTTTACTGGGAAATAATTTCCCTCTTTCCTACATACTCTAACTTGAGCCTCACTATCCTCGTAAAAACTCTTCACTGCTTTCAGTAACCTACCTCCTACACCATACACTTGCAACATCTGCCACATGCCCCCTATCCACCCTGGCATACGCCTTTCCAAATCCAAAAATGCCACAAAGACCTCTTTAGCCTTATTTAAATACTGTTAAATTTATTGTTTCACGTAAACCCCTGGTCCACCCCCCCCCCTTACCTTTACCAAAAGGGCCTTTCCTTTGTTCATTGTACCCTTTTATTCCCGTCTTATCTTTAATTTTTTTTAATTAAAATTTCCATACATTTTAAAACAGGTATTCAGAAAATTTTCCCCTATAATTTTTGGGCGTCTCTTTTAAATCCCTTTCCCTTTATACAAAGGAACTTTGCATGTTTCTTCCCAAATCCCTGGGTTTACCTTCCCTTCTTTCATACATTTAAAAAAATAATTGCGAAACCCCACTTAAAAAACTATTTCCCCAACCTCCCTTTTTAACATTTCTATCTTTACCCCACCCAACCCCGGGCTGCCTTCCCCCCTTTTTCATTTCCCTTTAGGCCTTTAAACAAAAACTTCCCCCACACTCAAAAAACGGGGTCCTTTCCTCACCCTACAAGATGTTATTCCCCTTGTCATAAAAGAAAAAGGGAAAAAATTTTTATAAAAACTGGGATGTTTAAAATGTCCCGGGGGTTTTTAGGGGTGGATGCAAGAAAACAGATGGATTGCTGTTGTTATAAATTTTGAAAAGAAGTTGGATGCCCGGGCCCCTAACCCAAAAACAAAGTTGAAGGGGGGTTGGGGGGAGTTTAAAGGGGGGGGAAAATTTAAGGGGGATTAAATTTTGGAGTATCTAAAGAGAGTTGGGTTAAAAGGGAAAGGGGGTAGGGAGAAATGTTGAATGATCGGGTAGGGAAAGGGGGAAAAGAAAATTATGAATGTTTTTAAATTCAAAAATTATGTGGTTTAAAAGGAAAAGGGTTTGGGGGAAAGGGGAAAAGGAAGGGGTGGGTCATAATAAGGTGTATGCCCCGGGAGAAGGGGGAAATTGCAGGGAGGAGAGAGAGAATTTGGGAGATATTTAATTGAATGTATGGGACCCTTTTTGAACCAAGGGGAAGAGAGTAATTGGGGTGGGGGGACCTAAATTCCCAAAAGGGTGGAGAAACTTTTAGAGGGGGTGGGGGGTAAGTTTGGGGTGCCAGGTTAAAATGATATGGGACCCTTTTTGATTAAATTTTGTTTTGAAAGGGGTTTAGTTTTAGGTAATCCCTTTTTTAAAGAAAAAGAGGATAAATAATTTAATACAAGATATAAAGAAAGGGCGAAATAAACAGTTAGTTTGTTTGGATTTGTTTGGTAGATAAAAAAATTTTGAGTAGACTTCGGGATGTACTTTGTTTTAGGGGGGCCCACAGATTTATCGATCCTTTTTTATTGTAGCAAACACTGAGAGTAAAAGTTAGAGGGGTTTCAAGGAAAATTAAAAAGCTTTGGGGAGAGAGAGGTAAAGGTTTAAAAACAAAAAGAGGGGGCATTTAGGGAAAGATAAAAAACCGCTTTTGGGGGGATTAAAATGGGCTAATGGAGCCATGGCAAATGGGGTCGAAGAGGTATGGGGTGGTTTAAAAATTTGTAGTGTTAGAGTGTTCACAGAAGTTTGTGGTTTTACGGAAAGTGGGGGGGGAAAGGGAAGAGGGGGTTTGGTGGAATGTTGATGTAAAGAGAGTAGAAGGGGAAAAATTTACATATGAGAAGTTTTTCAAAGTGGGAAGGTTGAAGGAGGGAAGAGTATATGGGAAAAGAGAGGGTTTTAAGAGAGTGGTGAAGCAATGTAAAAAAATAGAGCAAATGGAGAGTGGATGAGATGTTTTAAAAAACAAATTTTTTAAAAATAAGAAAAATTTTTGGGAGTGAGTTTAAAATTTAAGAAACCCTAGGAAAAAATGGTTTGTCAGTTAAAAATAGGAGAGGAGAGTTATTAAAGGGAGGTTAGAGGTTTTGGGAAGGTGGGGGGAAATATTTTGAAAATTTATAACAATAAATGTATTTGGGCGATGACGGGTGGATGGGGGGGGGGCAATGTGGAGATGTTGCAAGTGTATGGGTAGGAGGTAGGTTATGAAAGCGTGAAGGTTTTTACGGGTAGTGGTCTCAAGTTAGGTATGTAGGAAAAGAGGAAAAATTATTTCCCAGTAAAAGTAGGCCTTAGACAAGATGTGTGATGTCACCGGGTTGTTTAAAATTTTTTTAAAGATGGGGTTGTAAGAGAAGAAAATGCGAGGGTTTTTGGAAGGGGGTGGGTTAAAAAAAAGAATCCCCCAAACAAAGGGGGAGTTGTCACGTGTCTTTGTGATGACCTGTGTTTTGGGGAGTTCTAAAAGAGAAGTTGCGAGATTGGGGGATGAATTTTGTAGGGTGTGCAAAAAAGAAAAAAAAAAGGGAAAATACAGGAAAGAGAAAGGTTATGGGTAACAAAAAGATTAGGTGATGAAAATTGATACAGATTGGAGGGGGGGAGTATGGAGGAGGTGAATGTATTCAGATATTTGGGGTGGGGCGTGTCAGCGGTTGGTCTATAAAAGATGAGGTGAAACTAGAATTTTGAGGGGGGAAAAAGGAGTGGGCACTTAGGAGTCTGTGGAGACAAAAGAAATTTGTCCTTGGGGGCAAAAGAGGGGTTTTATGGAGGATAGTTTTACCCAACGCTCTTTTAGGGTGTTGAAGCATGGGTGTGAATGTTTTAGCAATGAGAAGGTGGAGGCAGTGGAGATGTCATGTTGAGGGGAAAGTGTGGTTTTGAATTTATGCAGGAATTCGTAGTTTGGAAGTTAGGAGGAGGGCGGGATTACCCCAAAAGTTGTCCAGAGGGCTGGGAAGGGTTGTTGAGGTGGTTCGGACTGTAGAGGAAAGGAGCGAAAAAAGAAGTTCAAAAGTTTTATCGTCTGTGTGGAAGGGAAAGGGGGGGTAGGGGTCGGCCCAGGAAAAGGGTTGGAGAGAGGGGGTAAAGGAGGTTTTGTGTGCGAGGGGCTTGGACTTCCCGCCCCCTGCGTGAGGGGTGTTTGATAAGGGGAAAGGAGGGAAATGGTTTTTAAAAACTTGAGTTGCTGTTGGAAATGTGAGCAAAAAAACATTTATGAAGGGGTTCAGGGAAACCCCGGGAGGCGGATTGAGTCCCGGAGAGGGAAGTCAGTCTGCACTTGAAGGAGGGGTGTTAAAGTTGCAGTTTAAAAACTGTAGTGTAAAGCACCCTTCTGGCAAGACAGTGATAAAATGATTGATGGTGAAAATTTTTTCTTTATCGGGCCACCCTGCCTTGGGGGGAAAAACGGCAGGGGATAATAAATATAAAAAAAAAAGTAGTTGGGAAGTGCTTTAGAATCTAAGACTTTTTTTAGTGGTTGTAAATAATCAAATGGTTGGGCAACAACTGTTTCCTT
>NC_069437.1:41517355-41557486 GCF_026875155.1 Cherax quadricarinatus | reverse complement strand
TGCCCAGTCTGTGCAGTTGTAGTAGGCCCCCTATCTAGTAAAGTTTGATGCTAATTCCCCAGCTGTACAGTTTTGAGCTAGGAGGCCTTGTCTAGTGCAGTGTTGATGATAGGAGGCGAGGTTTTTTGTGCAGGTTGTGCTAGGGGGCCTAGTTTTGTTCAGCATTGCTGTAGGGAGGTTAAAGTTTAGTGCATTTTTTCGTGGGAGGGGGCCCAGTTAGTGCAGCTTTGATGGTACAGGCTAAGACTAGTGCAGTGTTAAAAGCTAGAGGTCTTTTTCTAGTGCAGTGTTCATGTGGAGGGCTATTCTGTGCAGTGTTGATGCTATTAAGTTTGTACATGTTAATGCTAGGGGGCCTTGCCTAGTGCAGTTTGCGCAAGAGGGGCCTAGTTTATTCCGGTTTTGCTATAGGCCAGGGTTTTTGCAGTGTTGCGAAAAAGGGCCCCAGTTTAGTAGTTTGATGCTACGGCCCCCAGTTTAGTGCAGGGGGTGATTTAGGAGGCCCATTTTATTTCAAAATGTTATATAGGAGGTTTTTTGTACAGTGTTGATGCTATGGGGCTAGTTTAGTGCTGCTGTGTGGGATGTTTAGGAGGAGTTTAATGCAATTTGTGATTTTATGCTAGGAGGCCCAGTTTAATGCGCTGATGCCCAGGAGGTTTTACCGTGTTGATGCTCCAGGCCCGTCTATGCAGTGTTCTGCTACGAGGCCAGTTTTTTTTAGGTTGACGCTTTTAATAGGCCAGGTTTGTGCATGTTGACGAGGGGAAAAGGGGCCCATTTAGCACGTGTTTTATGCTAGGGGGCCTATTTTGCAGTGTTTATGGTAGGAGGCCAAGGTTTTTTTGCGCAGTGTTGATGCTGGAGGCCCAGTTTATGCAGGTTGAGCTAAGACCTGTTTGTGCAGTTGATGCTGGAGGCCAAATTCAGTGCAGTGTTGATGTGGAGGGGCCCTTTCTAGTGCAGATTGATGTGGGGGGGGTTTTCAAGTTTTGTGCATGTTATCTAGCAGGCCCGGTTTTTAATCAGTGTTGATGCTTTTGGATCCCAGTCTAGTGCAGTGTTTAATTCTATGAGGTCTAGCTAGTTCTGTTGATGCTAGGGGGGCCTGTTAGTCAGTGTTTATGCATGAGGGCTAGTCATTCGTGTTTTGATGCTAGGGAGGCCTAGCTAGGCATTTTGGGGCTAGGAAGTTAGTGCAAGTCTGGCTGCGGCCTTCTTTAGTGCAGGTTGAGTTAGGGGGTAGTTAGTAGAGTTGTGATGTGGAGCTTTTTCAGTGCGTTGTGATGTAGGAGGCCTAGTTTTTACAGTTGTGATGCGGAAGGGGGCGTTTTCTAGGACGTTGTGATGCAGGGAAGCCTAGTTTAATGCAGTTGTATTTTAGCAGGCCTAGTCAATGCGTTTTATGCTAGGGGGCCTAGTCTGTACAGTTGTGAACAGGAGGCTTAATTAGTGTGTTGTATCTAGGGGGCCTAGTTTAGTAAGTTGTATGCTGGAGGCTTTTTAGAACTTTTGATGCTAGGAGGCCCATTTAGTACAGTTGTTTTGCAGGATTTTAGTCTAGTTATTGTAAGTAGGGCCTATTTATACAGTTTTATGCTAGGAGGCAGTTAGTGCAGTTGTGAGGCTAGGGGGGCCTAGTCTAGTACAGTTGTGATCTAGGGGGGGGGGTTAGTCTGTACTTGTGATGTAGAGGAATCTTGTACAGTTGTGAGCAGGAATCTAGTCAGAAAATTGTGATGCTAAAGGCGCTAGCGCAGTGTGATTTAAAGGAGGCCAGTCTACACAGTTGTATGCTGAAGGCTAGTTTGTCCATTTGCATGGGGAGGCCTGTCTGGCACAGCTGGCGATCTTGACTCACAAAACCGAGACTTGAAAAAATAATTTAAAATAAATTTCGCCCCGACTGGGGAAGTATCAAGCCAAAACATTTTCTCAAAATTCGTCACCCGAATGATAGGTTTTGTTTCTGTTTACCTTGGTTGCAGGAGGTTAGGCACCATGGTAGGGTGCTAGGGGGCAGGCACCATGGCTAGGTGCAGGAGGGGACACCATGGCTGACTCCCCAGGGGGCGTTGCAGAATGGTTTTTGTCTGTTTAAACCCTTTCCCACAGGATCCACTCCTCCCTGTAGGATTGAATTAGTTTTTTAATTTTTTTGGTGGGTGTGTGTGTTGTACTTACCCAGATGTGGTTTTTAGCTGTCATTCACAGCTCCTGGCCCCGCCTATTCACAGTCGTACTAGGTCACTCTCTCCTGACTTTTTCTACCTTCTTACAGCAAAATATAATCCCGTCTCCACTACATCACTTCACACTATTCCACTTCCTGACACTCGGACTGAAGAAAACTTCCTAACATCCCCGGGCTCCCTTGCGTGTCCCCTCCTTTGGGAAAATTCTGCCCCTTCCCCTTTTTGATTCCCTCGCATTTCGTATGTCGTTATCATATCCCCCCTATCCTCATGCCTCCAGACTCAGTCAGGTCGATTACCCTTAAACTCTACTCGTAGACATTCTCCTTACCTCCTGACTCGTTCCCTCGTTGCAAACCTTGCACTTTCTCTAATTTTTCTTAGTGTGCTTCACCAGGTGTGCGCTTTAAACTGTGCTGCATACTCGAATAAGAGCTTGGCATACAGGGTGTACAGGCCCCTAAACGATTTCCTTACTGAATGTCGGAATGCCATTCTTAGGTTTTGCTAGCGCCCATATTTGCAGCAGTTATTTGGTTTGATGTGCGCTTCAGAGATGTGCTCGGTTTATTACCCCCCCCCCAAGACCCTTTTCCTCGTTGAGGTTTGTAGTCTTTGGCCACCCATCTACTGAACCCCTGTCTGCGTGTCTTCTTTGTTTCTTCCCCAATCTTCATGACTTTGCACTTTGTGGGTTGAGCTCCATAGCTAGAATCTGACCATGCCCCCTGCGCCTGTGCAGATCCCTTTCTAGTCCTGCCTGGTCCTTCTTGGTTGAATTGTCCTCATTAACTTCACATCGTCTACAAACAGGATCCTTCTGAGTCTACTCCTTCGTTCTGTCGTTCACATATAACAGAAACAAAACCGGTCTAGGATGACTCCTGTGGAACCCCGCTGGTCATCAGTGCCCACTCTGACACCTCGCCACTACCATGACTCGCTGCAGTCTTTCCTGAAAAGTATTCCCTTACACATGTAGTGCCTTCCTTCCCTGTTATCCCCTGCTTGTCCTCCAGTTTTTACACTAATCTGTTTGTGTGGAACTGAGTCAAAATATCTTACAGTCGCAAGAAAAATGCAATCTACAACCCGCCCCTGTCTCTCCTCTCCTCTTGTGTTACTGCTGTCAACCCGTCCATAAGAACTCCAGTAGGTTGTGAAAACAGATTTCCTGTCCCTGCTGGCTGTCGTTGACGAGATCATTCCTTCTAGGTGCTCCACCAATGGTGGATAATCTTCTTCATCACTTTGCATACTATACATGTCAGTGACACTGTTTGTAGTTTAATACTGTGTCTGTCTCTTCTTTTTTTAAAAGATTGGTGTCATGGTGATTGGTGGTGGTGGTCCATAGTGGTGGTGTCATAGTGGTGGTGGTGGTCATTGTGGTGGTGGTGGTTGTGGTCATGGTGGTGGTGGTCATGGTGGTGGTGGTGGTGGTCATAGTGGTGGTGGTGGGTTGGGTGGTGACAAGGTGGTGTGTTGGGGTCATAGTGGTGGTGGTGGTCATGGTGGATGTTGGTCACAGTGGTGGGAGGTGGTGGTTGGTGTCATGTGGTGGTGGTGGTGGTAATGTGGTGTGTGGTGTTGGTGGTGGTGGTGGTGTTGGGGTGGTGGTGGTGTGGTGAGTGGTGGTGGTTGTATGGTGGTGGTGGTGGTGGTCATGGTGTGTGGTGTGGTGGTGGTGGTGTCCATAGTGGTGGTGGTGGCCATTGTTGTGGTGGTGTTGGTGTGGTGGTCATGGTGGTGGTGGTGGTGGTGTTCATGGTGTGGTGGTGGTGGTCATGGTGGTGGTGGTCATAGTGATGGTGGGTGGTGGTGGTGGTGTCATGGTGGTGGTGGAAGTGGTCAAGTGGTGGTGGTGGTGGTCATAGTGGTGGTGGTGGTCATGGTGGTAGTGGTGTGGTGATGGAGGTGGTGGTCATGGTGTGTTGGTGTGGTGGTGGGTGATGGTGGTGGTGGTCCTGGTGTGGTGGTGTGGTCATGGTGGTTTGTGGTGGGGTGGGTGTGGTGTGGTGGTCATAAGTGGCGTGGTGGTCATGGTGGTGGTGGTGGTGGTCATGGTGGTGGTGGTTCATAGTGATGGTGGTGGTGGTGGTGGTGGTCCTGGTGGAAGTGGTCATAGTGGTGCGTGGAGGTTGGTGGTGTGGTGGTCTTGGTGTTGGTGGTGGTGGTGGTCATGCTGGTGGTGGTGGTCA
Source organism: Cherax quadricarinatus (assembly GCF_026875155.1). NCBI lineage: Eukaryota > Metazoa > Arthropoda > Malacostraca > Decapoda > Parastacidae > Cherax > Cherax quadricarinatus. The sequence goes on along the minus strand of NC_069437.1, from coordinate 41,553,090 downwards.
TAGTGGTGGTGTGGTCAATGGTGGTGGTGTGGTGTTGGTGGTGGTGGTGTGGTGATGGAGGTGGTGGGTGGTCATGGTGGTGGTGGTCATAGTGGTAGTGGTGGGTCATGGGGTGGTGGTGGTGTTCATGGTGGTGGTGGTGAGTGTTGGGGTGGTGGGGTGGTGGTGGTGTCATAGTTGTGTGGTGGTGGTGGTCCCAGCTGGTGTGGTGTCCTAGTGGTGGTGTTGGTGGTGGTGGTGTGGTGGTGGTGGTGGTGGTGGTGGTGGTGTGGTGTGGTGGGTGGTGGTGTGGTGGGGGTGGTGATGGGTGGTGGTTGGTGGTCCTGGTGGTGGTGTGGTGGTCATAGTGGTAGTGGTGGTATGGTGGTGTGATGGTGGTCATGGTGGTGGTGGTGGCGGCGGTGGTGGAGGTGGTGGTCCTAGTTGTGGTGGTGGTGGTCATATGATGGTGGTGGTGGTGGTGAACATGGTGGTGGTGGTGGTCTTAGTGGTGGTGGTGGTCATGGTGGGGTGTGGTGGTCATGGTGGTGGAGTGGGTGGTGGTCATGGTGGTGGTGGTGGGTGGTGGTGGTTGGTGTGGTCATGGTGGTTGGTGGTGGGTGGTGGTGGTGGTGGTGGTGGTGGTGGTGGTGGTGGTCCATAGTTGCGGTGGTGGTGTCATGATGGTGGGGGTGGTGGTGATCATGGTGTGGTGGTGTCATGGTGGTGTGGTGGGTGGTCATGGGTGGTGGTGGTGGTCATGGGTGGTGGTGGGGTGGTGGTGGTGGTGGTGGTGGTGGATGGTGGTGGTCAAGGTGGTGGATGTGGTGTTGGTGGTAGTGGTCATGGTGGTGGTGTCAAGGTGGTTGTGGTGGTGGATGTTGGTGGTGGTGGTCATGGTGGTGGTGGTGTTGGTGGTGGTGAGGTAGCAAGTGGTGGTGGTGGTGGTGGTGTTTGGTGGTGGTGGTCAATAGTGGTGGTTGGTGGTTGTGGTGGTGGTGGTGGTGGTGGTGGTGGTGGTGGTGGTGGTGGTGGTGTGGTGGTGGGGGTGGTGGTGGTGTTGGTGGGGGGGTGGTGGTGGGTGGTGGTGGTGGTGGTGTGGTGGTGGTGATGGTGTTGGTGGTGGTGTGTGGTGGTAGTGTGTTGGTGGTGGTTGATCATGGGTGGTGGTGGTGGTGGTGTTGGTGGTGGTCATTGGTGGTGGTGGTTATGGTGGTGGTGGTGGTGGTTGGGTGGTGGTGTGGTGGGTGGTGGTGGTGGTGTTGGTGGTGGTGTGGTTGTGGTGGTGGTGTTGGTGGTGGTGGTGGTGGTGGTGGTGGTGGAGGTGGTGGTGGTGCTGGTGGTGGTGGTGGTTGTTGGTGGTGGTGTTGGTGTGGCGGTGGTGGTGGCATAGCGGTGGTGGTGGTCATGGTGGAGGTGGTCCAGTGGCGGTGGTGTTGTGTGGTGGTGGTGTGTTGGTGGGGTGGGGTGGTGGTGGTGGTGGTGTTGGTGGTGGGGTGGTCATAGTGTGGTGTGGGGTGTTGGTGTGTGGTGGTCATAGTGGTGGTGGTCATAGTGGTGGTGTGTGTGATGTTGGTGGTGGTGGTTCATGTGGTGGTGGTGGTGGTCATGGTGGTTGGTGGTGGTGGTCTTGGTGTGGTCGTCATAGTGATGGTGGTGGTCATGGTGGTGTGGAAGTGGTCATAGTGGTTGGTGGGGGTGGTGGTGGTGGTGGTGGTGGGGTGGTCATGGTGGTGGTGGTGGTGGTCATAGTGGTGGTGGTTGGTCATGGTGGTGGTGGTGGTGGTGGTGGTGGTGATGGTGGTGGTGGTGGTGGTCCATGGTGGTGGTGGTGTGGTCCATGGTGGTGGTGGTAGGTGGTGCATAGTGGTGGTGGTGGTCAGTGTGGTGTGGTGTGGTGGTGGTGGTGGTAGTGGTGGTCAAGGTGTGGTGTTCCATAGTGATTGTGGTGTGGTAGTGGTGGTTGGTCATGGTGTGTTGGAAGTGGTCATAGCTGTGGTGGTTGTGGTGGTCGTGGTGGTGGTCATAGTCGTGGTGGTGGTCATGGTGGTGGTGGTGGTGGTGTTGTGGTGGTGTGTGGTGTTGGTGGTTGGGTGGTCATGTGAGGTGGTCATGGTGGTGGTGGGTGGGTGGTCATGGTGTGTGGTGCTGGGTTCATAGTGGTAGTGGTTGGTCATTGGTGGTGTGTGGTGGTGGTGGTGGTCATAGTGTGGTGTGGTGTTCTAATAGTTGTGGTGGTGGTGGTCATGATGGTGGTGGTGGTCATGGTGGGTGGTGGTGGTCATGTGGTGGGTGGTCATGGGTGGTGGGTGGTCATGGTGGTGGTGGTGGTGGTGGTGGTGTGGTGATGGTTGGTGGTGGTGGTGGTGTCATAGTTGATGGTGGTGGTGGTGGTGGTAGTCATGGTGGTGGTGGAAGTGGTCATAACTGGTGGAGGTGTGGTGGTCAAGTGGTTGTTTTGGTGTGTTGGTGGTGGTGGCATGGTGGTGGTGGTTGTGGTGTTGGTGGTAGTGGTGTGGTGGTTTGTGATCATGGTGTTGGTGGTGGGGTGGTTGGTGGTGGTGATCATGGTGGTGGTGTCTGGTGGTGGTGGTGTTGGTGGTGGTGGTGTTGTGTTGTGGTGGTGGTGGTGGTAGTGGTGTTGGTGGTGTGATCATGGTGGTGGTGGTGGGTGGAGTTGGTGGTGTCATGGTGGTGGTGGTCATGGTGGTGGTGGTTGTGTGTGGAGTTTGTGATGGTGGTTGTGTGGTGTTGGTGGATTGGGCTGGTGATGGTGTGTGTTTGGTGTGGTGTTGGCGGTGGTGGTGGTGGTGGTCATGGTGGTGTGGTCATAGTGGTGGTGGTTTTGGTGTTGGTGGTGTTGGTGGTGGTGGTAGTGGTGGTGGAGGTGGTTGGGGTGGTGTGGCATATGGCGGTGGTGGTGGTGGTGTGGTTGGTGGTCACAGTGGTGGGTGGTGATGGTGTTGGTGTGTGTTGGGTGAGGTGGTGAGGTGGTGTGGAGGTGGTGGTGGTGGTGGTGGTGGGGTGGTGGTGGTGTGTTGGTTATGGTGGTTTTGGTGGTTATGGTGGTTATTAGGTGGTGGGTGGTGGTGGTGGTGGTGGTGGTGTTGGTGGTCATGGTGGTGGTGGTGGTGGTCACAGTGGTGTACAGGTGGTTTTGGGTGGTGGTGTGGTTTGTGGTCATGGTGGTGTGGTGGTGGACGTGGTGGTGGTCATAGTGGTGGTGGTGGTTGGTGGTCATAGTGGTGGTGGTGTGGAGGTCACAGTGGTGGTGGTGAGGGTGGTGTCATAGTGGTGGTGGTGGTGGTGTCCATAGTGGTGGTGGTGGTGGTGGTGGTCATAGTGGTGGTGGTGTCCATAGTGGTGGTGGTGTGGTGGTCATGGTGGGAGGTGGTTTGTCATGGTATTGGTGGTGGTGGTGTCATGGTGGTGGTGGGATGGATGGTCATGATGGTGGTGCTGGTGGTGGTGGTGATTGTGATGGGGTAGTGGTTATGGTGGTGGTGGTGGTGGTGGTGATGGCATGATGGTGGTGGTGGTGTGGTGTGTGGTGTGATGATGTGGATGGTGGTTGTGGTGTGGTGGTTATAGAGTGGTAGTCATGGCGGTTGCGGTGGCAGTGATCGGTGATGGTGGCGGGTGGCGGTGGCGGTGAGGTGAAGGTGAACGGTGACAAGTGGCGGTAGTGGTGATGGTATGGCAATGGAATGTGGTGGTGTGGTAGTGCATTACTTTCACAAAGGGAAGCGCTAAACCCTTAGGGTTCATACACCTGCCCTGTGGAAAGTGTGAGGCATCAGCTTCGAACGAGGAAAGTGAGGACTTATAAACTGCAGACAGGTGAGGTGAAGCAGTCGTAGCATTCACCTTAATAATAATAATCATATTCCTTATCTCCACCAAACATGATACAACTTATACAGACCATAGCTGACATCAGTGACAGGGGACAGCAGGTTGTCTTAAGGAAACACGCCTATATGTTTTCAACCGTAACCGGGGATCCCAACCATGGACCTCAGAGTGGAGTGAGGTTAGTGTGAAGTATACATGTCCAGACACAGCAACATCTGTGGGATCTTGACACAGGGAATCCCCCGCTTGTTTTAACCAAAAAAAATTAACCTGCTTCACCTGTGTGTTTGTCAAGGTGACGCCGCCTACTACTGCGTCACCTCCCGTAGTATATAAGTCCTTCTCCCTGATATTTTCTAAATATGAATCAACAATGATGGACGAAAACATCGACTCCAGGATGAACAACTAAACTGATGGAAGATGTTCCCGATCTATCTTGGACTATTGAACTAGCCACAGTGTAACTAGTTAATGGTCCAGTGTAACTAGTTTTATGGTTACAGTGTAACTAGTTAATGGGTTACCAGTGTAAACCATTAATTGTTTACAGTGTAAACTAGTTTATGGTTACAGTGTAACTAGTTAATGGTCACAGTGGTAACTAAGTTAGTGGTTTACAGTGTAACTAGTTTTATGGCCGACAGTGTAACTTACTAATGGTACCAGTGAAACTAGTTAATGGTTACAGTGGTAACTACTTAAGGTTACAGTGGAACTAGTTATGATTACAGTGTAACCATTAATGATACAGTGTAACTAGTTAATGGTTTACAGTGTAACCAGTTAATGGTTACAGTGTAAACTAGTTAATGGTTATCAGTGTAACCATTAATGGTTACAGTGTAACCAGTTAATGGTACCGTTGTAAACCAGTTAATGGTTACAGTGTAACCAAGTTAATGTCACAGTTAACTATTTAGTGGTTACAGTGTAACTAGTTAATGGTTACAGTGTAACCAGTTAATGGTCCCATTGTAACTAGTTAATGGTTACAGTGTAACTAGTTAATGGCCACAGGTCTATCTAGTTAATGGTTACAGTGTAACTAGTTAAGGCCACAGTCTAACTAGTTAATGGTTACAGTGTAAGCAGTTAATGGTTACAGTGTAACTAGTTAATGGTTTCAGTGTAACTAGTTAATGGTCACAGTGTAACTAGTTAGTGTTACAGTGTAACTAGGTTATGGCCACAGTGTAACTTACTTAATGGTCACAGTGTAACTAGTTAATGGTTGCAGTGTAACTACTTAATGGTTACAGTGTAACTAGTTAATGATTACAGTGTAACTAGTTAATGGTTACGGTGTAACTAGTTAATGGTCACAGTGTAACTAATTAATGGCCACAGTGTAGCTAGTTAATGGCCACAGTCTAACTAGTTAATGGTCACAGTGTATCTAGTTAATGAATACAATGTAACTAGTTAATGGCAACAGTGTAACTAGTTAATGGTCACAATGTAATTAGTTAATGATTACAGTGTAACTAGTTAATGGTCACAATGTAACCAGTTAATGGTCACAGTGTTACGAGTTAATGGGCACAATGTAACTAGTTAATGGTCACAATGTAACTAATTAATGGTCACAATGTTACTAGTTAATGGTCACAGTGTAACTAGTTAATGGTCACAATGTAACCAGTTTATAGTCACAATGTTACTAGCTAATGGTCACAATGTAACCAGTTAATGGTAACAATGTACTAGTTAAGTCAAGGGGGGGGGGGGGGTGTGGGTGGGGGGGTGGTAAAAACAAATGTTAACCAGTTAATGGTCACAATGTTAATCCAGTTTATATTCACAATGTTACTAGCTAATGGTCACAATGTAACCAGTTTATAGTCACAATGTTGCTAGCTAATGGTCACAATGTAACCAGTTAATGATCACAATGTAACCAGTTAATGGTCACAATGTAGCCAGTTAATGGTCACAATGTAATCAGTTAATGGTCACAATGTTACTAGTTAATGGTCACAATGTAACCAGTTAATGTTCACAATGTAACCAGTTAATGGTCACAATGTAACCAGTTAATGGTCACAATGTAGCCAGTTAATGGTCACAATGTAACCAGTTAATGATCACAATGTAACCAGTTAATGATCACAATGTAACCAGTTAATGGTCACAATGTAACCAGTTAATGGTCACAATATAACCAGTTAATGGTCACAGTGTTACCAGTTAATGGTCACAATATAAGCAGATTAATGGTCACAGTGTTACCAGTTAATGGTCACAATATAAGCAGTTAATGATCACAGTGTTACCAGTTAATGGTCACAATAATAAGCATTAATTGTCACGTGCATACCAGTTAAATGGTCACAATATAAGCTGTTTAATGATCAAAGTGTTACCAGTTAATGGTCACAATATAAGCAGTTAATGGTCACAGTGTTACCAGTTAATGGTCACAATATAAGCAGTTAATGGACACAGTGCTACCAGTTAATGGTCACAATATAACCAGTTAATGGTCACAGTGCAAGACCGAGTTAAGGTCACAATAAACCAGTTTAATGGTCACAGTGCTACCAGTTAATGGTCACAGTGCTACCAGTTAATGGTCAGAGTGCTACCAGTTAATGGTCACAGTGCTACCAGTTAATGGTCACAGTGCTGACCAGTTAAATGGTCACAGTGCTACCAGTTAATGGTCACAGTGCTACCAGTTAATGGTCACAGTGCTACCAGTTAATGGTCACAGTGCTACCAGTTAATGGTCACAGTGCTACCAGTTTAATGGTGCACAATATAACCCGCAGTTAATGGTCACAGTGCTACCAGTAATTGTCATAGTGCTACCAGTTAATGGTCACATGCTACCAGTTAATGGTCAGAGTGTACCAATTAATGGTCACAGTGCTACCTGGTGCGAGTTAATGGTCACAATAGTGCTACCAGTTAAATGTCACAGTTCTACCATTAATGGGTCACAGTGCTTACCAGTAAATGCATAAAGTGCTACCATTAATGGTCACAGTGCTACATTTAATGTCACAATATAACCAGTTATGGTCACAGTGCTCTCACTACCAGTTAATGGTCACAGTGCTACCAGTATTGGTCACAGTGCTACCAGTTTATGTCACAGTGCTACCAGTTAATGGCACAGTGGCTACAGTTAATGGTCACAGTGCTACCAGTTAATGGTCACAGTGCTACCAGTTAATGGTCACAGTGCTACCAGTTAATGGTCACAGTGCTACCAGTTAATGGTCACAGTGCTACCAGTTAATGGTCACAGTGCTACCAGTTAATGGGGGTCACAGTGCTAAACCCAGTTAATGGTCCTCAATATAACCAGTTAATGGTCACAGTGGGGGCCCCTACCAGTTAATGGTCAAAGTGCTACCATTTAATGGTCACAGTGCTACCAGTTAATGGTCACAGTGCTACCAGTTAATGGTCACAGTGCTACCAGTTAATGGTCACAGTGCTACCAGTTAATGGTCACAATATAACCAGTTAATGGTCACAGTGCTACCAGTTAATGGTCACAGTGCTACCAGTTAAGGTCACAGTGCTACACAAGTTAATGGTCACAGTGCACAGTTTTAATGTCACAGTGCTACCAGTTAAAGGTCACAGTGCTACCACAGTTCAATGGTCACAGTGCTACCAGTTAATGGTCACAATATAACCAGTTAATGGTCACAGTGCTACCAGTTAATGGTCACAGTGCTACCAGTTAATGGTCACAGTGCTACAAGTTAATGGTCACAATATAACCAGTTTACTGGTCACAGTGCTAACCAGTTTAATGGTCACAGTGCTACCAGTTAATGGTCACAGTGCTACCAGTTAATGGTCACAGTGCTACCAGTTAATGGTCCTTCTTGCCTGACATATTTACAAACATTCTTTAATAAATTCTTTGAGGCAGTAGATAATGATGAAGATTATTGTGTAGCTTATTAGTGTTATTGTACAAGACTCTTAAGTGGCAGGAGGTAAAGTGACGCCCATGGTATAGGAGGTAAAGTGGCACCCATGGTATAGGAGGTAAAGTGGCAGCCATGGTATAGGAGGTAAAGTGGCAGCCATGGTATAGGAGGTAAAGTGGCAGCCATGGTATAGGAGGTAAAGTGGCAGCCATGATATAGGAGGTAAAGTGGCAGCCATGATATAGGAGGTAAAGTGGCAGCCATGATATAGGAGTAAAGTTGGCAGCCATGATATAGGAGGTAAAGTGGCAGCCATGATATAGGAGGTAAAGTGGCAGCCATGATATAGGAGGTAAAGTGGCAGCCATGATATAGGAGGTAAAAGTGGCGCATGATATAGGAGTAAAGTGGCAGCCCATGGTATAGGAGGAAAGTGGCCAGTCATAGTATACGGAGGTAAAAGTGAAGCCATATATAGGCAGGTAAAGTGCATCCATGGTATAGGAGGTAAAGTGGCAGTCATGGTATAGGAGGTTAAAGTGGCAGTCATGGTAATAGTATGAAAGTGGCATCCCTTGGTATAGGAGGTAAAGTGTCGTCCATGGTATAATACATGTTTAAATAAATGGGGGGGGGGGGGGGGGGGAAAGGAGGTAAAGTGGCAGTCATGGTATAGGAGGAAAGTGGCAGCCATGGTATAGGAGGTAAAGTGGCACCATGGTATAGAGGTTAAAGTGGCAGTCCCATGGTATAGGAGGTTAAGTGCAGTCATGGTGTAGGATATAAAGTGGCAGCCAAGGTATAGGAGGTAAAGTGCAGCCATGGTATAGGAGGTAAAGTGGCAGCCGAGGTATAGGAGGTAAAAGTGGCAGTCATGGGTGTGATATAAAGTGGCAAGCCATGTATAGGAGGTAAAGTGGCAGCCATGGTATAGGAGTAAAGTGGCAGTCATGGGAACAAGTCTTAATGGTGACTGGTGACTAGTGGCTTCCTCAAGGATCAGTTTCGGGTCAGTGTTTTTCATAATTTACATTAATGACCTTAATGAAAGATAACGAGTGACCATTGAGAAGATTAGCTTATGGACACAAAAATAAGCTTAATAATATATTCTGTTTGGTAAAGGAGCGAATGCGAACATTGTAGGAATCGAAACAGCTTTCTGCCGTATATTTTTGTAGGGAGTTGGGTCAGGTAACTGTTGTGGCTGGCTAGAAACTTCAGTTAATGGGTGGGGGCAATTAAGAGCTCCCTGCGTGCCATAGACTTTAGAGTAAGGGGGGTGTCTGAGGTTGTAAAGAGAGCATTCTGACATTGTGACAGAAGTCTTGTATATTCCTGGGGATTGAAGGAAAAGGTGGGGGGATTAGGGGTAAGGGCAATTGCAGCACGGAGGGGTTGGGTTTGTTTATCGTGCAGCAGTCTGTAGAAAATAAACTCATTTATGGTAAAAGGGTGGACAACTGCCGTTCCCGGAGGCATAAGAAATATAACGGTATAGGGGACTCAGTAATTTGGCTAATTAATACTAAAAGGGACCATTTTTCCTTTTATAGAGCGTATATGACCATACTGAAGGGATATGTAAATGTGGAAGGATTGTTTAGGAGAATAGTATGAAGGGGATGAACATGTCAGATGTGGAGTAATTGGAGAGTTTTTCCTGGTAAATTGAATGTTTTTAGTTTAGCCATGTGTTCAAAAACAACAGGTCATTGACGATCATAGTTTTAATAAAGAGTAAATGATCTTTGTAAGTGAGACAACTAAAAGAGGGACAATCAAATCATTCTTAACATTTTGTATAAAAAAGTGCTGAAAGAAAGGAAGTTTGTGTTATGTGGTAATGATCAGGTGTACTACAGTTAAGAGAATATTAATTGTGTCAGTTTATTTTGTTAGTTTAGTTACACATATCATGTGTAAATGATAGGGGATCATCAGAAATCTTCCATTTACAATGACTTTTGTTACTGGAGCAGATAAGAAAATGTGGTGGCAGTATTGATGATGTTGGAACCAACTGTTAAGAAGTATGTGATTGGTGGCAGTATGAATGATGTGGAACCAAACTGGTTTAAGAAGTATGGTTATGTGGCAGTATGAATGATGTGGAACCAACTGTTAGAAGTATGTGAATGGTGGCAGTATATGATTGTAGAACCAACTGTTCATAAGTATGTGATGGTGGCAGTTATGATGATGTTAGGAACCAACTGTTAAGAAGTAGTTGATAATTGATGAAAAGTTACATTAGAAGTGTGCTGTAAAATTGTGGTGGGAGGGATAAGGGAAGTATAACCTTATTGGATACTAACAGAACACCACCTTTGTTGGTAGTTAGACAGGGGGTGGTAATGTAAGTGTGATATGTATATAGACAATGTTGAGGCATTTGTCAGTTGGTATGCAGATACTAACATGGTTGAAAAACAACTGTCTTAAATATAACTTTAAATTACTCTTCATGATTTTGTTAACTGGTAGAGTTTTCACATCATGTAATAATGTAATATTGTGGAAAAGTGTGTTTAGTTGCTTGCTAGTTAGGGAGAAAGTGGTTGTGCCGATATGGTGTGGCGGCAGCAAGGGTTTCCTTCCTCATCCTGCATATTGGCAGTTTTTGAGTGTGTGTAATCAGAGTGTATAGTTTTATTAGTGTCCCACTGGATTGGGAATAGATTATGTTGATGTTGTATTGTGTATAATTTTGATTGTGGGCATATGTGGACAACATTTGGACGTTTTGTTAATATTGTGTATTATGTAAGTTTTTGTATAAATAATTTAATATTATTATCACACTGGGCCGATTCCCACCAAGGCCAGAGTGGCCCACCAGGAGGCAGGGTGGCCCACCAAAAAAAGGGGCAGGGTGGTCCACCAAGCAGAGTGTCCACCAAGGCAGAGTGGTCCACCAAGGGCAGAGTGGCCCACCAAGGCAGGGTGGTCCACCAAGGCAGGGTGGCCCACCAAGGCAAGGTGGTCCACCAAGGCAGGGTGGTCCACCAAGGCAGGGTGGCCCACCAAGGAAGGTGGTCCACCAAGGCAAGTGGCCCACCAAGGCAGGGTGGCCCGAAAAGAAAAACTTTCAACCATCATTCCACTCCAATCACTGTCTTGCCAGAAGGGTGCTTTACACTACAGTTTTTAAACTGCAACATTACGCCCCTCCTTCAGAGTGCAGGCACTGTCTTCCATCTCCAGGACTCAAGCCGGCCTGCCGGTTTCCCTGAACCCCCTTCATAAATGTTACTTTGGCACACACCATCCAACAGCACGTCAAGTATTAGAAAACCATTTGTCTCCATGCACTCCAATCAAACACGCTCTACGCATACCTGTCTGGAAGTCCCAAGCCCCTCGCACACAAAACTTCCTTACCCCCTTCTCTTCCAACCTTTCCTTAGGCCGACCCTACCCCGCCTTCTCCTTCCACTACAGACTGATACACTCTAAAGTCATTCTGTTTCGCTCCATTCACTCTACATGTCCACCTGCCTCCACCTTTCCTCGCTGCAACATTCATCACCCATGCTCACGACCCATATAAAACGTAGGTAAAACTATACTCCTATACATTCCCCCTTTGCCTCCAAGGACATAAGTTCTTTGTCTCTACAGACTCCTAAGGTGCACCACTCACCTTTTCCCCTCATCAATTCTATGATTCACCTCATCATTTCATAGACCCATCCGCTGACACGTCACTCCAAATATCTGAATACATTCACCTCCTCCAATACTCTCTTCTCTCGCCCTCAATCTGATATTCAACTTTCATCACACTAATCTTTTTGTTATCCTCCATAACCTACTCTTTCCTGTATTCCCTTTAATTTTCTTCTTCTTTTTGCACACCCTACAAAATTCATCCACCAATCTCTGCAACTTATCTTCAGAATCTCCAAGAGCACAGGTCATCAGCAAATAAGAGCAGCTGTGACAACTCCCACTTTGTGTGTGATTCTTTAATCTTTTAAATCCACGCCTCTTGCCAGACCCTCGCATTTACTTCTCTTACAACCCATCTATAAATATATTAACCAACACACAGGTGACACACACATCTTGTCTAAGGCCTACTTTACTGGCAAATAAATTCCCTCTTTCCTACATACTCTAACTTGAGCCACACTATCCTCGTAAAAACTCTTCACTGCTTTCAGTAACCTACCTCCTACACCATACACTTGCAACATCTGCCACATTGCCCCCTATCCACCCTGTCATACGCCTTTTCCAAATCCATAAATGCCACAAAGACCTCTTTAGCCTTATCTAAATACTGTTCACTTATATGTTTCACTGTAAACACCTGGTTTCCACACACCCCCTACCTTACCTAAAGCCTCCTTGTTCATCTGCTATCCTATTCTCCGTCTTACTCTTAATTCTTTCAATAATAACTCTACCATACACTTTACCAGGTATACTCAGCAGACTTATCCCCCTATAATTTTTGCACTCTCTTTTATCCCCTTTGCCTTTATACAAAGGAACTATGCATGCTCTCTGCCAATCCCTAGGTACCTTACCCTCTTTCATACATTTATTAAATAATTGCGCCATCCACTTCAAAACTATATCCCCACCTGCTTTTAACATTTCTATCTTTATCCCATCAATCCCGGCTGCCTTACCCCCTTTCATTTTACCTACTGCCTCACGAACTTCCCCCACACTCACAACTGGCTCTTCCTCACTCCTACAAGATGTTATTCCTCCTTGTCCTATAAGAGAAGAAGAAAAACTTTATAAAACTGGGATGCTTAAATGTGCGTGGATGTAGTGTGGATGACAAGAAACAGATGATTGCTGATGTTATGAATGAAAAGAAGTTGGATGTCCTGGCCCTAAGCGAAACAAAGCTGAAGGGGGTAGGGGAGTTTCAGTGGGGGGAAATAAATGGGATTAAATCTGGAGTATCTGAGAGAGTTAGAGCAAAGGAAGGGGTAGCAGTAATGTTGAATGATCAGTTATGGAAGGAGAAACGAGAATATGAATGTTGTAAATTCAAGAATTATGTGGATTAAAGTAAAGGTTGGATGCGAGAAGTGGGTCATAATAAGCGTGTATGCATCTGGAGAAGAGAGGAATGCAGAGGAGAGAGAGAGATTTTGGGAGATATTAAGTGAATGTATAGGAGCCTTTGAACCAAGTGAGAGAGTAATTGTGGTAGGGGACCTGAATGCTAAAGTAGGAGAAACTTTTAGAGAGGGTGTGGTAGGTAAGTTTGGGGTGCCAGGTATAAATGATAATGGGAGCCCTTTGATTGAACTTTGTATAGAAAGGGGTTTAGTTATAGGTAATACATATTTTAAGAAAAAGAGGATAAATAAGTATACAAGATATGATGTAGGGCGAAATGACAGTAGTTTGTTGGATTATGTATTGGTAGATAAAAGACTGTTGAGTAGACTTCAGGATGACATGTTTATAGAGGGGCCCCAGATATATCAGATCACTTTTTTAGTTGGAATGTTTAAAACTAAAAGAGGGGGGCATTTTGGGGTAAGATAAAAACAATTGGAGGATAGATGGGCTAATGAGAGCAAGGGCAAGGGGTGAAGAGGTAGGGGGTAGGTTTAAAAATGTAGTTTTAAGTTTCAGCAAAGTTTGTGGTTACAGGAAAGGGGGTGGGGGAGGGAAGGGGCGATTGGGGAATGAGATTAAAGAAAAGTAAGGGAAAAAAGAGCATATGAGAATTTTTAAAAAAGTAAAGTGATGCAAGGGGGGAAGATATATGGAGAAAAAGAAGAGGTTAAGAAGTGGAAAAGCAATGAAAAAAAGAAGCAAATAAGAGGGATGAGATTTTTACAACAAATTTTGTTGAAAATAAGAAAAGTTTTGGAGGAGATTAAAAAGTTAAAAAAACCTAAGAACAAAGGTTTTGTCTTAAAAATAGGGGGAGGAGAGTTATTAAAGGGAGAGTTAGAGTTTTGGGAAGATGGGGGGAATTTTTTGAATAAATTATAACAATAAATGTAGTTGGGCGTATGACAGGGGGGGATAGGGGAGCAATGTGGCAGAGTTGCAATTTATGGGGGGAGGTAGGTTACTGAAACATGAAGATTTTTTTACAGGATAGTGATCTCAAGTTAGAGTTTTGGGGAAAAGAGGAAATTATTTCCAGTAAAGTGGGCCCTTTAGACAAGGATGGTGATGTCACCGGGTTGTTTAATATTTTTATAGAGGGGGTTGTAAGAGAAGAAAATCGGGGTTTGCAAGAGGCGGGGTTAAAAGAAAAAAGAATCACACACAAAGGGGGAGTTGTCACAGCTCCCTTTTTGCTGATGACACTGTGCTTTTGGGGATTCTGAAGAAATTGCAAGATTGGGGGATGAATTGGTAGGGTGTGCAAAAAGAAAAAAATTTAAAGGGTGAATACAAAAGAGTAAGGTTTATAGGAAAACAAAAAGATTGGTGATGAAAGATTAATATCAGATTGGAGGGGGAAGTATGAAAAAGGTGAATTATTCGATATTTTGGGATGGACGTGTCACGGGTTGGTCATGAAAGATAGGTGAAAATAGAATTGATAGGGGAAAAGATGGTGGTCCTTTGGGGTCTGTGGAGACAAAAAACTTTTTCCTTTGGGGGCAAAGAGGGGAATGTATGAGAGTATAGTTTTACCAACGCTCTTAATGGGGGGTGAACATGGTGATGAATTTTAGCAATGAAAGGCGGGGGCAGTTGAGATGTCATGTCTGAGGCAATTTGGTGTGAAATAATGCAGAGAAATTTGTAGTTTGGAAGTTAGGAGGAGGTGCGGGATTCCAAAACTGTTTGCCGAGGCTGAGGGAAGGGTTGTTGAGGTGGTTTTGGACATGTAGAGGAATGGAGCAAACAGAATGACTTCAAGAGTGTATCAGCTTATGGAAGGGAAAGGGGGGGTAGGGTCGGCCTAGGGAAAGGTTGAGAGAGGGGGTAAAGGGGGTTTTTGCGAGGGCTTTTGGACTTTCCCGCAGGGATGCGGAGCGTGTTTTGATAGGAGTGAAGGAGACAAATGGTTTTTTAAACTTGACTTTCGTTTGGAGTGTGACAAAGTAAATTTATGAAGGGGTTCAGGGGAAAACCGGCAGCCGGGCTTGAGCCTGAATGGGGAATACAGTGCCTGCACCTGAAGAGGGGGTGTTAATTTGCAGTTTAAAAACTGTAGTGTAAAACACCCTTCTGGCAAACAGTGAGGATGAAAATGGTGAAAGTTTTTTTTTTTCTGGAAGCCTTTGGTGGGAATCGGCCATGTGATAAAAAATATAAAAAAAAATGTAGTTTTGGGATGTGCATATAGAAACTAAGACTTTTTTTTATTGGTTGTAAATAATCCAATGGGGGCAACAACTGTCTTTCAAGAACCCTTATACTTAAAGATTTATTTTTTTTTTGAGATTTCATATCATGATCTTATATATTTGGGGAAAAGTTTTTTTTTTTAGTTTCCAACAAGTTAGGTGAAGGTGGTTGTGGCACTATTGTGTGGCACCAAGGGGGGCCCATCCTGCACTTTGCAGGTTTTGAGGGGGTGTTATCAGTGTGGTGGGTTTTTGTGTTTTCCGGATGGTATGGATTGGTTATGTTTTAATTTGTGTAAGTTTTTACAATGGCCTTATGTTGGACAACATTTTTTGTTTTTTTTCATTTTTTTATTCTGTAATTTTTTAAAATGAAATAAAAAAAAAATAATAAATATATTGTGAAGAGGACAAACTGTGTACATCAGGAAGATTTTGAAACAAATTAATGTTAAGGTTTGAAATGGGCAGATTGAAGTGAGATGAGGACAAGTGTCAAAGTACTAGTTGTTGGCAACGAAAATAACTCTCCCGTAATGGATGGAGCTTGATAATGTACAATGTAGAAAAACACTTGGGAATTCATGTATGTATAAACATGAAGGGCAGGAAACAAGAGTGCTAAGTGTCCCAATATGAGTAACTAAATGGTGCCCAATAAGAGTGTCTAAGTGTGCCCAATAAGAGTGTCTAAGTGTGCCCAATAAGAGTGTCTAAGTGTGCCCAATAAGAGTGTCTAAGTGTGCCCAATAAGAGTGTCTAAGTGTGCCTAAGTAAGGCTAACAGAAGTTATTTTACAGCTGTATACTTCACTAGTTCGGCTTCACTTGGATTATGCTGCTCAGTGACCTCCTTACTACAAGATGAATATACATTAAGTGGAGAACATAGAGTGAAGTATGAACACTGACTTAGAGCCTTGAAGCTTCACTCTCTGGAGAGACGTAGAATGATAGGATGTGGTGGTGGAGTTAATGTTGGAGGTGGTGGTGTGGTATGTTAATTTGGAGTGGTGGTGGTGAGATGTTGTTAATGTTGAGGTTGTGGTGGTGTGGTGTTAATGTTGGAGGTGGTGGTGGTGGTGGTGGGGTTAATGTTTGGAGGTGTGTGATGGTGGTGTTAATGTTGGGAGGTGTGGTGTGTAATGTTAGGAGGTGGTGGTGGATGGTGGTGTTAATTTAGGAGGTGGTGGTGGGGGTTGGTGTTAATGTTGAGGTGATGGTGGTGTGGTGTTAAAGTTGGAGTGGTGGTGATGGTGGTGTTAAATGTTGGAGGTGGTGGTGATGGTGGTGGGGTTAATGTTGGAGGTGTGGTGATGGTGGTGTTAATGTTGAGGTGGTGGGTGAAGGTGGTGTTAATGTTGGAGGTGTGTGGTGATGGTGGTTTTAATGTTGGAGTGTGGTGAATGGTGGTGTTAATGTTGAGGTGTGGTGAGGTAGTGGTTAATGTTGGAGTTGTGAGTGATGGTGTGTTAATGTTGGAGGTGGTGGTGGTGGTGGTGTTAATGTTTGGAGTTGTGGTGGTGGTGGTGTTTAATGTTTGAGTGGTGTGATGGTGGTGTTAATGTTTGGAGGTGGTGTTGGTGTTATTGTTGTAGGTGGTGGTGATGGTTAGTGTTACTGTTGAGGGGTGTGGTGGTAGTGTTAGAATGTTGGAGTGGTGGTGATTAGTGGCGTAATGTTGGAGGTGGTGGTGATGGTGGTGGTTTTAATGTTGGAGGTGGTGGTGAATGGTGGTGTTAATGTTTGGAGTGGGGTGGTGGAGGGTTAATGTTGGAGGTGGTGGTGATGGTGGTGTTAATGTTGGGAGGTGGTGGTGATGTGGTTGTTAAGTTGGAGGTTGAGGTGGTGTACGTTAATGTTGGAGGTGGATGGTGGATGGTGGTGTTAATGTGGAGGTGTGGTGTGGTGGTGTTAAATGTTGGAGTGGTGGTGGTGGTGGTGTTAAATGTATGGAGTTGGTGGTGGTGGTGGTGCTAATGTTCGAGGTGGGTGGTGATGGTGGTGTTAAGTGTTTGGAAGGTGGTGGTGGTGGTGTTAATAGTTGGAAGGTGGTGGTGGTGTTTAATGTTGGAGGTGGTGGTGGTTGTGTTTAAGTTGGAGGTGGTGGTGTGGGGTGTTTAATGTAGGAGGGTGGTGGGGAGGTGTTAATGTTGGAGGTGGGGTTGGAGGTGGTGTTAATGTTGGAGGTGTGGGTGGTGTGTGGTGTTAATGTTAGGAGGTGTGGTGACGTGGTGTTAATGTTGGCGGTGGTGGAGGTGGAGGATGTTAATGATGGAGTAGTGGGTGATTGTGGAGTTAAATGATGGAGGAGGTGGTGTGATGAGGATTCATGTAGGAGGTGGTGGAGGTTAATGTTGGAGGTGGAGTGATTGTGTGTACTGTTGGCGGTGGTGGAGGTGTTGGTGTTAACTGTTGGAGATGGTGTGATGGTGTGTTTAATGTTGGATGTGGAGGTGACGAGGAGTAATGTTGCAGGAGGGGGTGGTGAATGGTTTGTGTAAAATGTTGGAGATAGGTGATGGTGGTGTTAATGTTGGAGGTGTGGTGGTGGTGTGGGTTATGTTGGAGGTGGAGGTGTGTTAATGTTGGAGGTGGTGGTGATGGTGGTGTTAATGTGGAAGGTGGTGGTGGTGTTAATGTTGGATGTGGTGGGATGGTAGTGTTAATGTGGAGTGTGTGGTGGTGGTAGTGTAAATGTTGGAGTGTGAGGTGATGGAGGAGTTAATGTTGGAGTGGTGGTGATGGAGGTGTGTAAATGTTGAGGAGGTGTGGGGAGGTGAGTGTACATGAATGAGGAGGAGGAGGTGAGTGTTTATGTTGGAGGTGGTGGTGATGGTGGTGGTTAATGTTGAGGTGTTGGTGAAGTGGTGTTAATGTTGGAGTGATGGTGGTGGAGGTAGTGTATAATGTAGGAGGTGGTGTTGATGTGTGGTGTTAATGTAGGAGGTGTGGAGCTGGTGGTGTTAATGTTGGAGGTGTGGTGGTTGACTTGTTAAATGTGGAGGTGAGTGGTGGAAAGTGGAGTTAAAGTATGGATGTGGTGGGAGGTGTGGATGGTGGGTGTTAATGTTGGAGGTGGTGGTGGGGTGGTGTTAAAGGTTTGAGATGAGGTGAAGGATTATATCCATAAGTCTTATCATTAGATTACCATAATTCTATGATTTTCATTACGATAACCATAAAAGTCTTAGGGAGGATGATTACGATAACCATAATTCTTATTATTATCATGTATTAGAACCAGAATTCTTATTATTATCATTTATTATAACATAAATGCTATTATTATGCATTATTATAACCATAACTTCTGATTTTTATTATTTAACTATAACCATAATTCTTATTATTATCATTAGTATAACCATAATTCTTATTATTATTCTTATTATAACCATAATTCTTATTATTATATATTTATATGCTATAACCATAATTCTTATTTTAAATCATTATTTAAACCATAGATTCTTATTATTATTATTACATAACCATAATTCTTATTATTATTATTATTATAACCATAATTCTATATATTATTATTATAACCATATTCTTATTATTATCATATATATAACCAATTGAATTCTTATTATTATTATTATTACTATAATTCTTATTAGTATTATTATTATTATAACCATAATTCTTCTTATTATTAATATAACCATAAATTCTTATTATTATTATTATTATAAACCATAATTCTTATTATTATTATTCTTATAAAACCATAAATTCTATTATTATTATCTTATTATAACCATAATATCTTATTATTATTTTATTATAACCATAATTCTTATTATTATCCTTATATAACCCATAATTCTTATTATTAGTATTATTATAACCCTAAATTGACTTATTGATTATCATTATTATAACCATAATTTCTTATTATTAATTATAACCATAATTCTTATATAGTATATAACACATATCTATTATATTCGAACCCAATACTTCTTATTATAATCATTAATTATAACCATATTTGCTTATTATTATCAATATTATAACCATTATTCTTATTATTATCATTATTATAACCATAAGTTCTATATGTTATCATTATTATAACCATAATCTTATTTAATTATCATTATATTACCCATAATCTTATTATTATCATTATTATAACCATAATTCTATTATTTTTATAACCATAATTCTTATTATTATTATTCTTATAACCATAATCTTATTATATTATTATTATAACCAATAATTCTTATTAGATTATTATAATTATAACCATAAATTCTTATTATATCACTATTATACCCATAATTCTATTATTATCATTATTAAACCATAATTCTTATATTATTATACTATAGACCATAATTCTAATTATTATCATTATTATACCATAATTCTTATTTATTTCATTATATAACCAAATTCTTATTATTATCATTATTATTAACCATAATTCTTGATTATTATTATTACTATAACCATAATTCTTATTATTATTATTATTATAACCATAATCTTATATTATTATTATTATACCAATTCTTATTAGTTATCATTAGTATAACCATTAATTCTTATTAGTATTATTATAAACCATAATTCTAATTATTATTATTATATATAACCATAATTCTTATTATTATTAATTATATAACCATAATGCTTATTATTATTATTATTATAACCATAATTCTTATTATTATTATTCTTATAACCATAATTCTTCTTATATTATTATTATAACCATAATTCTATTATTATTATAATTATAACCATATTCTTATTATGATCCTTATTATAAACCATAATTCTTATTGATTTATTAGTTGATTATAAGCCATAATTCATTATTATTATCAATTATTATAAAACCATAATTCTATTATTATTATAACCTTAATTTCGTTATTAATTATTATTATAAACCAGTAATGCTTTCGTCTATTATTATAAACCAATAATTCTATATTATCCTTATTATAACCAATAATTCTATTATTTTATCATTATTATAACGCATAATTCTGACTATATTAATTATTATAACCAGACTACTTATTATTATCATATTATTAACATAATTCTTATTATTGATCATTATTATAACCATAATTCTTACTATTAATTATTATTATAACCCATAATCTTATATTATAATAACCATAATTGCTAATTATTATATATTACTATAACATAATTCTTTTATTGATCATGTAGTTAGTAACCATAATTCTAATTATCTCTTATTATAACCATAAATTCTTATTATATATACTCTGGGGTATAACAAGTAATTCTTATGATTACATTATTATAACCATAATTCTTATTAATTATCATTATTATAAGACCATAAATTCCTTATTATTATATAACATAATTCTTATTATTATATTATTATAACCATAAATTCTTATTATTATGATTATTTATAAACCATAATTCTTATTATTATTATTATTATAAACCATAATTGCCTTATTATTATCACTAATTATAACACATAATTCTTATATTATCCATTATTTAACCATAATTCTCATGATATTATTACTATAACCAATAATTCTATTATTATCACTTATTCATTACCATAATTCTCTTATTATTATCATTATTATAAACCATAATTCTTATTATTATCATATTATACCATAATTCTTATTATGATTAGTACTATAACGCACAATTTTCTTATTATTATGGTATAACCCATAATTCTTATTATATCATTATATAAACCATAATTCTTATCCATATTATTACTATTAACCCATAATTCCTATTATTTATCATTATATAAACCATAATTCTTATTATTATCATTTTATAACCCATAATTCTTACAATTATCATTATTATAACCATAAAATTCTATTATTATCATTATGATAAGCCATAATTCTTATGTTGATATTATTATGTATTACCTATAACCATAATACTTATATTATCATTATTATAACCATAATTCTTATTACTTATTTATTATTATTACTATAACCATAAATTTCTTATTATTATTCTTATTATAACCATAATTCTCTTTGATTATTATCATTATTATAACGCATGAATTCTTATTATATCATTATTATAACCATAATTCTATTATTATTAGTACCAATAACCACAATTTCTTATATTTTATAACCATAAATTCTTATATATCAATTATTATAACCATATACCTTAATCATATTATTTACTTATAACCATAATTCCTATTATTATCATTATTATAACCATAATTTCTTATATATCATTATTATAAATCCATAATTCTTACAATTATCATTATTATAAACCATAAAATTCTTATTATATATCATTATTATAACCATAATTCTTATTATTATTATTATTATTATTATTACTATAGACGCATAATTCTTATTAGTATCATTATTATAACCATACATTCTTATTATTATTTTTATTATTACTATAACCATATTCTTATATTATCAGTTATTATAACCATAATTCGTTTTGGTGGTGGGGTTTTAATGTTGGGGTGTGGGGGTGTGGTGTTAATGTTGGAGGTGGTGGTGATGGTGGTGTTAATGTTGGAGGTGGTGGTGATGGTGGTGTTAATGTTGGAGGTGGTGGGGGGGTGTTGTTAATGTTGGAGGTGGTGGTTTGGAGGTGGGTGTTAATGTTGGGGTGGTGGTGGTGTTAATGTTGGAGGTGGGGTGGTGTGGTGGTGGTGGTGGTGTTAATGTTGGAGGTGGTGGTGGGTTAATGTTGGAGGTGGTGGTGGTGTTAATGTTGGAGGTGGTGGTGGTGTTAATGTTGGAGGTGGTGGTGGCGGGTTTATCAATGAAGGTCTCACAGTACTGTTGATAGTACTGGTAATAGTGGTTGTGCTGGTGATAGTGGTAGATAATAGTAGTAGAGGTAAGAGTGGTTGAGGTGATAATAGTGGTACAACACTTGTGTCTTTATTGAGGAAACGTTTCGCCCCACAGTGACTTCATCAGTCCACACAGAGGAAAATGTTGAAGTACAGGAAGAGTTTGCCTGGAGTTTACCTGGAGAGAGTTCCGGGGGTCAACGCCCCCGCGACCCGGTCTGTGACCAGGCCTCCTGGTGGATCAGAGCCTGATCAACCAGGCTGTTACTGATGGCTGCACGCAATCCAACGTACTAGCCACAGCCCGGCTGGTCAGGTACTGACTTTAGGTGCTTGTCCAGTGCCAGCTTGAAGACTGCCAGGGGTCTGTTGGTAATCCCCCTTATGTATGCTGGGAGGCAGTTGAACAGTCTCGGGCCCCTGACACTTACTATATTGTCTCTTAACGTGCTAGTGACACCCCTGCTTTTCAATGGGGGGATGTTGCATCGTCTTTTGCTTTCGTTGTGAGTGAATTTCGTGTGCAAGTTCGGTACTAGTCCCTCCAGGCTTTTCCAGGTAATCAGTCCCTCAGCCTTGAGTCGATGTGGTCAGTCCATCAATCTTGAAAAGAATACAGCATATCTGTGGAGAAGTAGCTTATATACCGTAGGCAGGAGAAGTGCAGCAGTCGTGACACCACCTACGACTGCTGCACCTCTCCTGCCAACGGTTTATAAGCTACTTCTCCACACATATGCTCTATTCTATTCAAGATTGATGGACTGACCACATCGACTCAAGGTTGAGGGACTGATTACCTGAAACTCCTTCTGTTCTTCAACATTCTCCTTTGTATGGACTGATGAAGCCACTGTGTGGCGAAACGTTTCCTCATTAAAGATACCCAAGTGTTGCACATGTATCTAATTTATCAACTTGTCGGCTTTCTGAGCCATTCATCTACAATAGTGGCAGTGTTAATAGTGGTTGTACCTGGAGGAAGATGAGGGCGATGAAGAGGTTGAGTATGAGGTTGATGATGATCTTGCTGGTCATTCTACCTCTGAACTTGTTGAGGTTTGATAGACTGTTTTCACCCTTGCCGGCCTTTTACGTATTTGTCGACCTGTCGCTCAATTCAATGGACACATTGGTTTACCGTCGACGTGATGCTCACTCTTGTGGACCTGTTGAGGAAAATACCTGCTGAAGGAATAACTGGCCAAGTGGGCAGATGGATCTCCATTTTTCTAACTAATCCAGCACAAAGACTAGTGGTACACAGAGTTAAATCGGAAGCTGCCAGAGCGAAACGCTCTGTTCCACAAGGCACAGTACTCGCCCCTAACCTGTTCCTCATCCTTATATCAGACATAGACAGAGATGTAAACCATAGTACCGTGTCATCCTTTGCAAACGATACTAGGATCTGCATGAGGCTGTCATCCACTGAAGACACGGTAAATCTCCTAGCAGATATAAACCAACTTTTCCAATGGACAACGGAAATCAGTATGATGTTCAATGAGGATAAATTTTAACTACTCCATTACGGAAAATTCGAGGAAATAATATCTAGAAGCGAGTATACTACAAACTTTAATCACACAATTGAGCGGAAAAGTAGTGTGAAGGACCTGGGAGTGTTCATGTCAGAGGATCTCACCTTCACGGATCACAACAATATCACTGTCACATGTGTGTGGAAAATTGTAAGACGGATAATGAGAACCTTCAAAACAAGAGATGCCAAACCAATGAGGATCCTTTTAAATCACTTGTTCTCAATAGGTTGGAATACTGCTATACACTAACAGCTCCATTCAAGGCAGATGAAATTGCAGATCTAGAGAAGGTGCATAGAACCTTACTGTACTTATAAGTTCAGTAAAGCACCTTGTTACAAAAAAACGCGATTTCTAATAAGCTTAGAGATCTCCAGTGAGTACTAGAAAGGACTGCCCTTCTAGCATCCAGCCTGTTACTGGGTTTTTGTAACAAGTAGTCAGTATCCTGGTCCAATTATCCATTAGAATTTAGTAAGATTCAACAATGCTTCAGGATTACAACTGGTAGGCTACTAACTAAAGAAATTAACATTTAATAAGTTTATTAATAAAGTTGTCTAGGCGTATATTATCAAATTAAATTAATCAATATAAACATAATAATAATAATCTCTTCTCTCGTGTACAGTAGTATTGTGCTGATGGCACATATCACATCTTTATGGCTTATAAGTACCGTCTGGTACATTATTAGAATTTGACAACATAATACAAATATATACAAGTTTGTGTGTATGTGTGTAAGTGCTCTAGTAGTTCACTATATCTCAAGACTCAAGTAGACTTAACCTGTGGCTGACTAAAAGTCCTCACCTAAACTAACTTCTTGACCAACCTGACAATCAGAACAGCTAGCTTGAACAATAAAACGACTGCTATGCCGAACAGCAATATAATAAGCAACTGCAACACAGAATCAGGAACACCTGGAGTTTACCTGGAGAGAGTTCCGGGGTCAACGCCCCCGCGGCCCGGTCTGTGACCAGGCCTCCTTAGGTCAGTGTCCCAGGATGCGACCCACACCAGTCGACTAACACCCAGGTACCCATTCTACTGATGGGGAACATAGACAACAGGTCGAAAGAAACACGTCCAATGTTTCTACTCTGGCTGGGAATCGAACCCAGACCCTCACCGTGTGAAGCGAGAGCGTTAACCACCAGGCCACCAAGGAGATAATATGACCACACTAAGTAGGGACCATCAGCAGATCCTCCACAAAGTCACAAAACTCCCATACTACTGAATCTAAGTTCAGCATAAGAAAACCCCCGACTGTGACAGCACACAGATACCAGTACAAATTAGGTCAGAAGCTACAGCTCAGGACCTGAGTTGCTCAGAGTGTCTATGCGACACATAACCTCAGTACAACGTCGAAAATCACTAAGTCTAGGCTATGTTCTGTGAACAGAGTTCCACAGAACCAACAACAAGAAAGTGACAGAGACGATCTTCCAACAAGGGCCCACAAGGGAGAGGAGTGTTGGGCGTCTTGCTAGAAGCATGTCCAACCAACAAGAGAGAGCAGCCCCTACAGACTACTCCCGGCGAGGTGTGATCACCCCTCCCCCTTATCACATGATTGCTCCGTGGACTGCTGCTGCCCAGCAACACAGAAGCCGGCAGAGTAACGAGCAACGAGAGATAATTACAGTAGTTAGACAATTAACACTCGAACTATGAGCACTGAATATTATATATAAAAAAAAAACTAGAAAAGCTAGATACAGCGATTGATAAACAAGGGTTGAGGCTCGACCGTTCGTCATTGTAGGAGCTGCCAGCAGTCACCGGTTCTTCAACACGCAAGTTATACTTTTGTATCAATCAAATCACATATTACTCGGGTAGATAATTTCCAGTAGATCCTTCATGTGTTAGCCCAAATCATCGACCAGTATGTTTTAAATAAGTGACCCACTGATCAGATCAGACTGGCTCCGAACCCTCGACTGGTCCGAACCCTCGACTGGTCAGAACCCTTGATCGGTTTCAAACGGATTCGTTGGACAATAAAGCAGACTGAAAATGGATGGGGTTGTAGGCGCCCTTATCAAACAAACAATAAATATAAATCAGGAACGTACACGGTAAGCTGTCCAATATACAAGTACAGTTAGAAATAGAAATACAAATAGCTAGAGCTTCATTTAAGGAGGTTATTAATAGAGTATTCAAGAGGTTGCTAGTAGAATTACAGTAAATCAACCATTCAAATCATTATGAAGCTCTGTGTAGTCTGCAATCAATCAAACAAACGGGCTTCCACATGGATAAATTGTAATTTTTGAGGAAATTGGTGTCACGCCCCTTGTGCAGTGTTACAAAACTCGTCTTCTTAACCTTCTCCAATGATATGGTAGAGTGTTAAGGCAGCCTTCTTGTTGAACATATGGCCTGTTTACGGTTTTGCAACAATAACTTAAGAATTCAGGATTACGAAACAAATAACTAAAACTTAGAATCTTTACTAGTAGAGTTTTAGCTTAATATGTGATATGTTATGATTAACATAAAATAAAGAGTTTAACTCTTACATTTCTCTTGGTATGTACCAGTACATTGATATGAATAAATGAACCTCTTGAGGTTGAACTTTGTACTAAAATCACCAATAATATGCACCAATAAGGCTTATTAAGACCTAGCCACAAAGTAACTTACAATGCTTTTTTAAAGGGCTTATCTAACTATCAACTCAGAGTATACAAGAACTCGTAAGTGACGGACTTAGTCTCATTTCCATCCAACATGACTAAGAATAGCTTAGACCACAAATTAACATCAAGGCCGACAAGACTTATTCAGTCACCTGAAAGATTAATTCGCTAGATTATAAATAACTCGAAAGTGACAAGCTTAAGAAAGGAACTCAATCATGAAAGAAAAACGACCACAAGAGAGAACTTGACATGTCTCTTATGAGAGGTCAATGAGTGAGGTATGCTCCCTTGGCTATGCAAGCCCAGACTAGAAGTGGGAATGCTAGTCAGAGTGAGTGTGAAGGACATACTCTCAGCGAGTGCTGTAAAACTACTCAGAGCAAGGGTTGTGAACCTTCTCTGAGCAGGTGCTGTGAACCTACTGACGGTACCACTGAGTGGCAAGCCAATGTCAGGTTGGTCACGTGACTGAGGGAGACCTCAGTACCTGAACTGCTAACCGGCACTTAAACCTAGTGGTTTCCCACTACATGGAAATAATATTAAAGCGTAACAAAACATAATATAATATAATATTAGCATTAATATTAGCCTTAACATGTACATTATAAAATAAAGGGGCATATCCAATTATAAAATATAACGGGTATGGCCATACTCGTAACATGCAGATATCCAAGAACTAGCTACAAGCAGTATTAAAACAGGGAAGTGCTTTTGGGTATGCCCAAATGAGATAAATCTGTGGACTAAAATCACAAGGGTATTAAAAGAGGATAACACCAAAGCTGCTTTCATAGACAACCTGGAAGCTTTCTGCAACAGATGGGAATATAAAAAGTCTGGGCTGAATGGTACTGCCCTTGATACTGGCCATGTAGTCAGAAACTGTAAGGCTGGAGTTGATGTCCTGGTAGTCAGTAAATGTGGGGCTGATAGTGCTGTCCTGGGAGACAGTAATGGTGAAGCTGGAGGTGCTGTCCTGGGAGACAGTAATGGTGAAGCTGGAGATGCTGTCCTGGGAGACAGTAATGGTGAAGCTGGAGGTGCTGTCCTGGGAGACAGTAATGGTGAAGCTGGAGATTTTGTCCAGGTAGTCGGGAATTATACGCAGGAAGGAATGCATATAAATGACCTCATAGGGGACAGGAGCCGTAGTAGGGAAACAAGTGTAGTCGAAGATAAGATAAAACCAATATTGCAAACTAGAAATACCACAAGAAATAGCAAACAAGAGGACTCCACTAGCAATAGTGAGGATATATTATCAAAAGCAACTGGTGGGAGCTCCATTGTTGGTGCTAGGGAGGAAAGGAATTAGACAGGTAAACATGCACCAACAGGGAATACAGTCACAGAAACCCAAGGCAAACGGAAACCAAGCCTGTGCACATACTATGCACTCGGTATCTGCTAGCATGGGAAATCTGGAAAAACAGATGGGACGTGCAACTATGACCACCCTAGAAAATGCCATGCCCATATGACAACAGGAAAATGCAAACTCCCTTCTTGTAACCTTTTTCACCCTGAAATGTGTACCTCTTCAGCACAAGAAAGACTGTGCTATAATATAAATTGCCAGGCACACCATCTAAAGGGGACAAAAAGATACAAAACATCCAGGCCATGGGAAAACCTGGGTAGCCACAGCCACTCAAGAGGGAGAGGTTTTTTAGTGCCAGGAAGGAAAAAAAACTGGCAGGAAATGGCAGAAATTGTACACCAAATCCAGTCATTCCTGGAGTGGAACCACAGTCGATGGCCTCCACTCCAAACCAACAGATACAGATACTAATGCCGGAAAAAATCCCCCCCCCCCAGTACCAACAATACCACCAGTCCGATGACATTCTTCTTTGCAAATATACAGGGTCTAAAGCCAGCAACAAACAACAAAATACCTTTCATCTGTGGACTGCTTGCAGAGGCAAAGGCAATGTTCGCGGCTTTCACTGAGACCCACATAAAGGATCACTTGGATAACGAAATATGGATCCCAGGTTACAACCTATACAGATGTGACAGAGTGAACAGGCAAAAGGGGAGGGTTGGCCTGTACATTGCAGAGTCACTTGTTTGCACAGAACTGCTTAATGCCTCAAATGATGTAGTGGAAGTTTTAGCAGTAAAGATCGACAACCAAAACCTAGTCATTGTGGTAGTCTACAAGCCTCCGGATGCAACATCCCAGCAATTCCAGGAACAGCTGTTAAAAATTGACCACTGTCTAGAAAATCTTCCAGATCCTGCACCCAACATCTTGCTCCTGGGGGATTTCAACTTAAGGCACCTAAAATGGAGGAATATAGCAAATAACATTGTTGCAGAAATAACACCAGGAGGCAGCTCTGATGAAAACTCACACTCACACGAGCTTTTAAATCTCTGCACAAAATTCAATTTAAACCAGCAAATAATAGAGCCTACTAGACTGGAGAATACACTAGACCTCATCTTCACTAACAATGATGATCTGATAAGAAATGTCACCATATCAAAAACAATATACTCAGATTAGAACATAATTGAGGTTCAGACATGTATGCGCGGAGCCCCAGACCGACATAATGAAATTAGTCACGAGGGAGCATTCACCAAATTCAACTTCAATAACAAAAACATAAAGTGGGACCAAGTAAACCAAGTCCTAACCGATATAAGCTGGGAAGATATACTAAGCAACACAAACCCCAACTAATGCCTAGAACAGATTAACTCGGTGGCACTCGATGTATGCACAAGGCTTATTCCTCTAAGAAAAAGGAGGAGTAGATGTAAAATAGAAAGAGACAGGCGCTCCCTTTACAGGCGACGGAAAAGAATAACAGAGCGGCTAAAAGAGGTCAATATATCTGAAATGCGTAGGGAGACACTGGTCAGAGAAATAGCAAACATCGAACTTAAGCTGAAGGAATCTTATAGGAGTCAGGAATCGCGGGAAGAACTAAAAGCCATAAATGAAATCGAAAGAAACCCAAAGTATTTCTTCTCCTATGCCAAATCAAAGTCGAGAACAACGTCCAGTATAGGACCCTTACTTAAACAAGATGGGTCCTACACAGATGACAGCAAGGAAATGAGTGAGCTACTCAAGTCCCAATATGACTTAGTTTTTAGCAAGCCACTAACCAGACTGAGAGTCGAAGATCAAAATGAATTTTTTATGAGAGAGCCACAGAATTTGGTTAACACAAGCCTATCTGATGTTATCCTGACGCCAAATGACTTCGAACAGGCGATAAATGACATGCCCATGCACTCTGCCCCAGGACCAGACTCATGGAACTCTGTGTTCATCAAGAACTGCAAGAAGCCCCTATCACGAGCCTTTACCATCCTATGGAGAGGGAGCATGGACACGGGGGTCGTCCCACAGTTACTAAAAACAACAGACATAGCCCCACTCCACATAGCGGGCAGTAAAGCAACAGCAAAGAACTACAAACCGATAGCACTAACATCCCATATCATAAAAATCTTTGAAAGGGTCCTAAGAAGCAAGATCACCACCCATCTAGAAACACATCAGTTACACAGCCCAGGGCAACATGGGTTTAGAACAGGTCGCTCCTGTCTGTCTCAACTATTGGATCACTAAGACAAGGTCCTTGATGCACTAGAAAACAAAAAGAATGCAGATGTAATATATACAGACTTTGCAAAAGCCTTCGACAAGTGTGACCATGGCGTAATAACACACAAAATGCGTGCTAAAGGAATAACAGGAAAAGTCGGTCGATGGATCTATAATTTCCTCACTAACAGAACACAGAGAGTAGTAGTCAACAGAGTAAAGTCTGAGGCAGCCACGGTGAAAAGCTCTGTTCCACAAGGCACAGTACTCGCTCCCATCTTGTTCTTCATCCTCATATCTGGGATACACAAGGATGTCATCCACAGCACCGTGTCTTCCTTTGCAGATGACACCCGAATCTGCATGACAGTGTCTTCCATTGCAGACACTGCAAGGCTCCAGGCGGACATCAACCAAATCTTTCAGTGGGCTGCAGAAAACAATATGAAGTTCAACGATGAGAAATTTCAATTACTCAGATATGGTAAACACGAGGAAATTAAATCTTCATCAGAGTACAAAACAAATTCTGGCCACAAAATAGAGCGTAACACCAACGTCAAAGACCTGGGAGTGATCATGTCGGAGGATCTCACCTTCAAGGACCATAACATTGTATCAATCGCATCTGCTAGAAAAATGACAGGATGGATAATGAGAACCTTCAAAACTAGGGAGGCCAAGCCCATGATGACACTCTTCAGGTCACTTGTTCTATCTAGGCTGGAATATTGCTGCACACTAACAGCACCTTTCAAGGCAGGTGAAATTGCTGACCTAGAAAATGTACAGAGAACTTTCACGGCGCGCATAACGGAGATAAAACACCTCAATTACTGGGAGCGCTTGAGGTTCCTGAACCTGTATTCCCTGGAACGCAGGAGGGAGAGATACATGATTATATACACCTGGAAAATTCTAGAGGGACTAGTACCGAACTTGCACACGAAAATCACTCACTACGAAAGCAAAAGACTTGGCAGACGATGCAACATCCCCCCAATGAAATGCAGGGGTGTCACTAGCACGTTAAGAGACCATACAATAAGTGTCAGGGGCCCAAGACTGTTCAACTGCCTCCCAGCATATATAAGGGGGATTACCAACAGACCCCTGGCAGTCTTCAAGCTGGCACTGGACAAGCACCTAAAGTCGGTTCCTGCTCAGCCGGGCTGTGGCTCGTACGTTGGTTTGCATGCAGCCAGCAGTAACAGCCTGGTTGATCAGGCTCTGATCCACCAGGAGGCCTGGTCACAGACCGGGTCGCGGGGGCGTTGACCCCCGGAACTCTCTCCAGGTAAACTACCTAATAAATATAACTAAGTCAAATAATAATATAAAGCAATATATTTACGATTTAGCTATTATCGCAAATATAAGCAATATAAAATTATATGAAAAGGTAATATACATTATATTCATTGTGACACATTCAGGGGTCGCAATACACCTTAATTACTAGGAACATTTGGAGTCACTTGATCTGTGCACCTTGGAATGCAGGTGAGAGAGATACGTCAAAACCACACCTGGAAAATCCTAGAGGGATTGGTTCCAAATCTACACACATAAATCACTCCCTACAAATGCAAAAGACTGGGCAGATTGTGCAACATCCCCCTAAAGATAAGCATGTAAAATCTGTGTAGTGTCCAGAGTATCTTGCTGCTGAGTTTGTAAAAGCTGGGAGTCATAGCAAGTGTAGTAGTAGAGGAAGTTAACACAACTTTGTAGTACCCACAGTCAGTGGTCAGGCCCCAAACACATTTATTGTACAGCAATGAAGAAGTGGAACAGACTACCTGCACATGACAAAGCCAGTCATAGCATGAGCCAGTTCGAGACGAGAACCAAAAGGTACATAATGAAGAACCACAGGGAAGTGTCCTTGGTCCCCTGCTCTTCCTCTTATACATTTACAGAACCATAAACTCTAATATTAACCCTGAACTAAAACACTTTCTTGATAGTTGCAACAGATCCATAGACACGACACCAGACACAAAAATCTCTATGACATTCTCCGTGTCCTGCTAAACCTCTACAAAAATTCGATGTACATAAAAGGGCTTAAAATCTGGAACTTCTGCCTGAAAACTCTAGAACTACAGACCACAATTTTCAAAACTACCATTAAAAACGCTTCGTCTCCCTAACACACCCATCATCAGCTAACCAAATAAAAACCACCTAATTCTCATTTTTGTATCATGAACACATCCACAACAATATAGTCTTATTCTCATTATCTGTAATTCCCCCATAATTTACACTTACACTCATCCAAACATCTGTAAACATAAAATTCCTAATATAGACAGTGTCTATTAAATCTTAAGTTAGTTAAGTTTGCCTAAGATGCTCTTCCAATATATGAACCTTAATAGAGTGTATCATGTCAAGACAAATACAATCCCATTACTAAATCTACCATATGTAATATTATATGATTTGTACTACCTAACTATTTTATATCTAATTATGTATGTACCTAATTAAGTATGAATATCAAAATGGTGTGTAATACCGAGAGGTTGCTAAGTAACACACATAGGCAACAGTTAGACATCTTTAATCTGAACCGTTTCGCCTACGCACTAGGCTTCTTCAGTCGAGTACATAAAGTAGACAGGAGCAGTAGAGATGTGAAGACGATGTAATCAGTCCATCACCCTTGAAGTCATAAATCTGAGGTTGTCAGTCCCTCAGCCTGCAGAAGACTTCTGTTCCATAGTCTGAAACAATCTGTTGATCAAGCGACAGTGTTGAGACTTATATACTGTGGGGAGGAGAGGTACAGAGTAGTAGTTTACCTGGAGTTTACCTGGAGAGAGTTCCGGAGGTCAACACCCCCGCGGCCCGGTCTGTGACCAGACCTCCTGGTGGATCAGAGCACCTCTCCTTCCGACTATACAAGTCTCGACACTGTTGCTTGACTTCCACATGGAACAGAACTTTTCTCCAGGCTGAGGGACTGACAATCTCAAATCTTCAAATTCCTCGACCTTAAGGGTGATGGACTGATTACATCGTCTTCACATCTCTACTGTTCCTGCCTACTTCCTGTACTCGACTGAAGAAGCCTACTGTGTAGGCGAAACGTTTCGGAATAAACATGCCTAAATGTTGCCTATGTGTCTTACTTACCTAATTAAATATGTATCTAATTATGTATGTTCAAATGCACTGCTCCATAACCTATATCAATAAGATAAGATAAGATTTCGTTCGGATTTTTAACCCCGGAGGGTTAGCCACCCAGGATAACCCAAGAAAGTCAGTGCGTCATCGAGGACTGTCTAACTTATTTCCATTGTGGTCCTTAATCTTGTCCCCCAGGATGCCACCCACACCAGTCCACTAACACCCAGGTACCTATTTGCTGCTAGGTGAACAGGACAACAGGTGTAAGGAAACGTGTCGAATGTTTCCACCCGCCGGGAATCAAACCCGGGCCCTCCGTGTGTGAAGCGGGAGCTTATGCCACCAATGTAGAGTAAGAATTAGTATTAGTCTGCCAGACACGCCTGGGCCAGACACGCCTGGGCCAGACACGCCTGGGCCAGATACGCCTGGGCCAGACACGCCTGGGCCAGACACGCCTGGGCCAGACACGCCTGGGCCAGACACGCCTGGGCCAGACACGCCTGGGCCAGACACGCCTGGGCCAGACACGCCTGGGCCAGACACGCCTGGGCCAGACACGCCTGGGCCAGATACGCCTGGGCCAGACACGCCTGGGCCAGACACGCCTGGGCCAGACACGCCTGGGCCAGACACGCCTGGGCCAGACACGCCTGGGCCAGACACGCCTGGGCCAGACACGCCTGGGCCAGACACGCCTGGGCCAGACAAAGCCTGGGCCAGATACGCCTGGGCCAGACACGCCTGGGCCAGACACGCCTGGGCCAGACACGCCTGGGCCAGACACGCCTGGGCCAGACACGCCTGGGCCTGCTAGTGACCTTTGTAATTAATGTTTTATAATATGTAAACCACACATTGTAAACCAAACATTGTAAACCAAACATTGTAAACCAAACATTGTAAACCAAACATTGTAAACCAAACATTGTAAACCACACATTGTAAACCAAACATTGTAAACCAAACATTGTAAACCAAACATTGTAAACCAAACATTGTAAACCAAACATTGTAAACCAAACATTGTAAACCAAACATTGTAAACCAAACATTGTAAACCAAACATTGTAAACCAAACATTGTAAACCAAACATTGTAAACCAAACATTGTAAACCAAACATTGTAAACCAAACATTGTAAACCAAACATTGTAAACCAAACATTGTAAACCAAACATTGTAAACCACACATTGTAAACCAAACATTGTAAACCAAACATTGTAAACCAAACATTGTAAACCAAACATTGTAAACCACACATTGTAAACTGTAAAAGGAAGTAAACATTTGGATTTTTTTTATTTTGATTTGAATGTGGCTACAAAAATGGGTTTTTTACTTAGTTTAATATGTTTATTATGTACCCCATACCCATCCTGTGGGTGGTAGTCACCCTATACCCATCATGTGGGTGGTAGTCACCCCATACCCATCATGTGGGTGGTAGTCACCCTATACCCATCATGTTGGTGGTAGTCACCCTATACCCATCATGTGGGTGGTAGTCACCCCATACCCATCATGTGGGTCGTAGTCACCCCATACCCATCATGTGGGTGGTAGTCACCCTATACCCATCCTGTGGGTGGTAGTCACCCCATACCCATCATGTGGGTGGTAGTCACCCTATACCCATCATGTGGGTGGTAGTCACCCTATACCCGTCCTGTGGGTGGTAGTCACCCTATACCCATCCTGTGGGTGGTAGTCACCCCATACCCATCATGTGGGTGGTAGTCACCCTATACCCATCATGTAGGTGGTAGTCACCCCATACCCATCATGTGGGTGGTAGTCACCCTATACCCATCCTGTGGGTGGTAGTCACCCCATACCCATCATGTGGGTAGTAGTCACCCCATACCCATCATGTGGGTGGTAGTCACCCCATACCCATCATGTGGGTGGTAGTCACCCTATACCCATCATGTGGGTGGTAGTCACCCCATACCCATCATGTGGGTGGTAGTCACCCCATACCCATCATGTGGGTGGTAGTCACCCTATACCCGTCCTGTGGGTGGTAGTCACCCCATACCCATCATGTGGGTGGTAGTCACCCTATACCCATCATGTGGGTGGTAGTCACCCCATACCCATCATGTGGGTGGTAGTCACCCTATACCCGTCCTGTGGGTGGTAGTCACCCTATACCCATCATGTGGGTGGTAGTCACCCTATACCCGTCCTGTGGGTGGTAGTCACCCTATACCCATCATGTGGGTGGTAGTCACCCTATACCCGTCCTGTGGGTGGTAGTCACCCTATACCCATCATGTGGGTGGTAGTCACCCTATACCCATCATGTGGGTGGTAGTCACCCTATACCCATCCTGTGGGTGGTAGTCACCCTATACCCATCCTGTGGGTGGTAGTCACCCTATACCCATCCTGTGGGTGGTAGTCACCCTATATCCATCATGTGGGTGGTAGTCACCCTATACCCGTCCTGTGGGTGGTAGTCACCCTATACCCATCATGTGGGTGGTAGTCACCCTATACCCGTCCTGTGGGTGGTAGTCACCCTATACCCATCCTGTGGGTGGTAGTCACCCTATACCCATCCTGTGGGTGGTAGTCACCCTATACCCATCCTGTGGGTGGTAGTCACCCTATACCCATCCTGTGGGTGGTAGTCGGAGGATTACAGAGGTACATAAAGGCTCCAGGGACTGGACCCCAAACTTATGATACATAAACAAAAAACAAGGTTGAGAGTGATTTCATAGATAACATACATATAACTGCTACTGAGATCTGATCTTCTCTTTAATGTTTATTGTAAATAACTCAGTTTACGTTATTCCTAGAATATCTTCTATTATTGTAGCTGATTTTCACATTGTTGAGCTAGCTGTTTTAACTATTAAGGTTTGAATAAGATATTACAAGATCTTAATGAAAATAAGTCAATTTGTCTGAGTGT